>OZ007570.1:74818420-75048420 GCA_963931925.1 Onchidella celtica | reverse complement strand
GTTTAACTTTACATTTATTTACTCACCAACTATAATTCGCGAGAGCCGTTCAAGGCCACCAGCCAATTTCTCATGGCCCTGGTAAACAACAACAACTCACTCTCTGCGTGAGTTTTAACAACATCTGAATCATGACAACAACAACAACAACAACAACAACAATAACAACAACAACAACAACAACAATAACAACAACAACAACAATAACAATAACAACAACAACTACAACAACAACAACAACAACAACAACAACAATAACTACAACAACAACTACAACAACAACATATCTGGAGCTGAGGAAAAATAAATGAAGTAAATCTATTTGTGACGTCATATTTTTTTCTTTCTTTCTTTAACCCTGTGTAGTTTATAGGTTTTAATTCCAAAGGAGACGTTTAGTACCCTAGGAAAAATTAAATATAGAACAAATTTATTGTGCAAAGATTCTAAATAATATCAGCTGTCTCTTGTATATTTGATGAACGATCAACCCTGCTTGTCCCGTAGGTCTGGCATTTTCGACTATTTCCGTAGATTTCCGCCAACTGCACAAAACGGTGGGTGGTTAAAGTTACTTTCGAAACTTGTCTAGGGGGAAAAGGGAGGGGTGGGGTATAAAATTGGGAATGTTGTTTGCGCTCACGGTGTGCCGTGAGAGGGGGGGGGGGCTGTGGGGGTGGAGGGTGTCAGCCTTTCTTGCATGTACTGTCCACGTGTAGGAAACCCGGAGTCATTGACTACAAAATCTGCAACAAGCTGTAGAGAGGGTGGTGGGTGGATGGGTGCGAGGGGCTGTCTCAATGAACTGTCGTGAACACTGAGTTATACCAGAGAGTATATATATATAGAGAGAGGTTTCACTATTGGTCATTTTGCATTGCGACACAGGGGGGGCTCTGCGAAACCACTGTTAGCATAGAGCGGAAAGTAGGTCGCTGCGGTAAACAATACCCGTTTGTGCATTTCCACGGGGCGTAGGGGTTTACAAACGGTTGTAAATAGTTTCAATCAACCCCAAAATCTGAACCAACCACAGTAAACAGACATGCATACTATCTTTGGTAAAGAAGGTCTCTGTCAATTCTTCAATTTCTTGTTTACCACAGTGACCTAGTTTCGCGATTTGGCGCAAATGACATCTTTCTACATAAATCTATACTCTCTGGTTACACGCAGTTAGTTGAAATCTGTTGATTGAGATTGGCGTTGTTGCTGTTGGACATTGGACATTCAGTCTGACCGGCTACTAGGGGCGACGTGAGCCAGTCTTTGACCCAATTTGGCTGTGACGGATTTTGTGATGACGTGTGGATGAACTTTTTTTTTAGTCCATCAAACCGTCCATCAATGAAAGGAGAATGGTGAGGTCACGAGTAGCCTAGTGGCCCTGGTGCTGTACCTGTAAGTCGTAGTGTCTTGTGAACAAGTTCAGAAAACTTGAGTTTCGGCGTTACTTGAACTGTCACTCAGTCAACTGACAGGACAGAAACTTGGGGAATGGGGGGGGGGGGGGAGGGGGGAGTTCAGTGCCAGTAGGAGTTTGAATGAAATGAACAAAGTTAAGATACCCCCCCCCCCCTCCCGTGATATTACACAAATTGGACGGATAGATGGATAGAAGAAAGAACGTGATGAATAAAAAAAGAGAGAGAGAGAAATCAGTGTAAAGAAGGAGGGAATAACAGAAGAAAGTGTGTGTGTGACAAAGAAAGAGAGACAAAGAGAGAGAGAGAGAGACTGTCGGTTAGAACAGATCTTATCACAAGTGTATTTTCTTTATTATATACGACAGATACACAACTCACGTTCACCAGAAGAAATAAAAAAAAAAAAAGGTCTAGTCGCCAGAAATCTTTCACCAGTTTGTTCAGGACAGAAAGGTGAGAATAAATTGTGCAAAGGATTTGTTGGTCAAATCTGATGACGTGTTCAGCAAGTCAATGTTGATTGGCTGTTTGTATCACATGACGGGTCTAACTGCCAGTCCGCGACAGAAAACAGCTCTGCTGTCACTTTGACCTTTGCTGAACTTCCAATAATTAAACTGATTTCGCAAACCCCACACAAATTGTCATTAACAAACGAATTATATTTACATTTTATGATAACAATTTTGTCATTGTTTGAAAGGTAATAAATTATTTAGTCTCTTGAGTAATATTTCATCGTCATATTAAATTAAGAAAACTCACGAAAACCCGAAAACCCAAAGTGTCCCCTCATTGAATAATATTTAATATATTAGATTTCTGAAGTTAATGTGACAATGGATAAACTTTTCTTGATTACATTTTTACATGATCTAACACAAAGTAGTGAGGAATATGCAGGAAATATTGGACATTATATTGACATGATCTCATTAATATAATATAATACATTTGAAGTCGGCACTCAGTCAAGGTGAGCAGATAGACAGATGAGTTTGATAGACAATCAGAGAGAGAGAAAGTGTAAGAGAGAATAGATTTTCGCCTGCCGTCCACATTACGGAAGGAGGGAAATGGACAGGTTGATCACTGGGCTGGACTGATCTGGTCGTTTCTGGACATCGGACCTCAGTTGTGAGCTTGTCTGATTATCTTATGTCCAAGTGACCAGCCAAACTGTCGGAATGCTGAGGTGTGACAGGGACCCAGATGGCTACAAATCATCTATTGATACAGACAATGATGTTGAGATGTCGGACATGTGCTGGACACTGGCTTGTCCACTGTCACCGGTGGTGTAGACCATTGCCCCGGGGATTGCTGCCTGGTGGCTACCACTGGGAGATGGAACATTTCAATCATCAAAGTTTGTATTGTCTCCCTTAGGAGACGTTGGGTTATCTCCCCTGTCTATAAGAGTGTGATGTCTCCTCTCTCTGGCCCCTGGAAAGCAGCGAATTCTTCAACAACAAACCAGGGACGTCGGGTCACATGGAAACTTGGAAAGGTCAGGAGGATCCCTGATGGCAGAGATAGACACGCCAGACAATTGCACTCAATGACTTTCACATTTCAGGTCGCGATAGGAGAACAAACGTATTTAATGTGATTTGGATTGGGGGGACGGGGGGGGGGCACGCGGAGAGGGGCGGGGATGGTGCTGTTATTGTGATTGCTGATGTGAGGTAAATTCTGTGAACGACGGGACGGGGACGGGGAGGGACCCGGGGGAGGGGGGGGGAATCAACACAAATAGGAAACTATAAGAGAGAAAAGTTGTGACCAATATTGTCGGGGGGGGGGGGGGTTGTATAGAACACAACAAAAGGCTGAGCTGAAAGCTGTTACAGCGAATACAATCTAATGTAATGGCCATGCCATACGCTGACCAAAGTTGAATGTATTTTGTGCAAGTCCAGCCATAGAAAAAACTGATCAGTTTGTGGGTTCAAGTCCTATATGATGATGAAATGGCGTATTTTCGTATTTGCTCATTTGTTTATCTGCATAACTCCAGACATTTTGGATAGGTTGATGCAGTAAACTAAATGTTTGAATAATCCCTGTACTAAAGCTGCGCCCCAATGCTGGAAGCCACATTTAGTTTGTGGAAAATTATTTCCTTATTCCCGTCAAACTGTCCTGAGGGTTTTCATAGGTTAACCCTGCTCGAACTTCTGGTACGTGGAGTTGTTCTGCCCTCAACGTCTCCGAGCCGCCCGGCAGTTTGTGCAAGCGACTGGCTAGAAAGTTTGACATCAGAGCTAAACACTGGGACAAAACGCTCCAAGCCAGGGCCACTTCATCTGACAGTAAATTACCGCCCCCTCCCCCCCTCCCCCCAACCCCACCACCCAGTGGCCTCCCACACTCCCCTGGAGGTATTTGTTCTCACTCCCCCCTCCCCCTACTTTCTGACCATGTGAAATGCAGTTATGGTGAAAAGGACGATGATAATGCTGATGATGACGGTGATGATGGCAAACAACAAATCTGATCAATGAAAAGTGGAGTCAGCCAGGCGGCACAGCAGGAAGGATCAGCCGGGACCTTCACTTAACCTGGTCTTGACCTTCCAAGTCGGGAAAACAGGAGTTGTCCTCCTTTGACACGCCAAATAAGCAAGAACCAAAACCAGACAAAGTCTAGTGAGCAGCAATTGTGGAGAGGGAAACCTGGTGTCATCAGACACTGACACTGACTCACTCGTGAACCTCAACTCCAGTTATAAACAGTGATGGTCACCTGGGTAATTGTCCCCCTGTCTCTCGCACTGGGTAATTGTCCCTCCTCCTCGGTCTCTCTCACTGGGTAATTGTCTCCCTATCTCTCTCACTGGGTAATTGTCTCCCTATCTCTCTCACTGGGTAATTGTCTCCCTATCTCTCTCACTGGGTAATTGTCTCCCTATCTCTCTCACTGGGTAATTGTCTCCCTATCTCTCTCACTGGGTAATTGTCTCCCTATCTCTCTCACTGGGTAATTGTCTCCCTATCTCTCTCACTGGGTAATTGTCTTCCTATCTCTCTCACTGGGTAATTGTCTTCCTATCTCTCTCACTGGGTAATTGTCTCCCTATCTCTCTCACTGGGTAATTGTCTCCCTATCTCTCTCACTGGGTAATTGTCTTCCTATCTCTCTCACTGGGTAATTGTCTTCCTATCTCTCTCACTGGATAATTGTCTCCCTATCTCTCTCACTGGGTAATTGTCTTCCTATCTCTCTCACTGGGTAATTGTCTTCCTATCTCTCTCACTGGGTAATTGTCTCCCTATCTCTCTCACTGGGTAATTCTCCACCTATCTCTCTCACTGGGTAATTGTTCCCCTATCTCTCTCACCGGGTAATAGCCCCCCCCCCCGCCCGTCTCTCTCACTGGGTAATTGTCCCTCTGTCTCTCCCACTGGGTAATTGTCCCCCTATTTCTCACTGGGTAATTGTCCCCCCCCCCCGTCTCTCTCACTGGGTAATTCTCCCCCTATCTCTCTCACTGGGTAATTGTCTCTCTGTCTCTCCCCATGGGTAATTGTCCCCCAAACTCTCTCACTGGGTAATTGTCCCCCTATCTCTCCCACTGGGTAATTGTCCCTCTGTCTCTCCCAATGGGTAATTGTCCCCCAATCTCTCTGACTGGGTAATTGTCCCCCTATCTCTCTCACTGGGTAATTGTCCCTCTATCTCTCCCAATGGGTAATTGTCCTCCAATCTCTCTCACTGGGTAATTGTCCCTCTGTCTCTCTCACTGGGTAATTGTCCCTCTGTCTCTCTCACTGGGTAATTGTCCCTCTGTCTCTCCCACTGGGTAGTGTTCCCTCTGTCTCTCTCACTGGGTAGTTGTCCCTCTGTCTCTCCCACTGGGTAGTTGTCCCTCTGTCTCTCTCACTGGGTAATTGTCCCTCTGTCTCTCCCAATGGGTAATTGTCCCTCTGTATCTCCCACTGGGTAATTGTCCCTCTGTCTCTCCCACTGGGTAGTTGTCCCCCAGTCTCTCTCACTGGATAATTGTCCCTCTGTCTGTCTCACTGGGTAGTTATCCCTCTGTCTCTCCCACTTTGTAATTGTCCCTCTGTCTCTCCCACTGGGTAATTGTCCCTCTGTCTCTCTCACTGGGTAATTGTCCCTCTGTCTCTCCCACTGGGTAGTTGTCCCTCTGTCTCTCTCACTGGGTAGTTGTCCCTCTGTCTCTCCCACTGGGTAATTGTCCCTCTGTCTCTCTCACTGGGTAATTGTCCCTCTGTCTCTCCCACTGGGTAATTGTCCCTCTGTCTCTCCCACTGGGTAATTGTCCCTCTGTCTCTCCCACTGGGTAATTGTCCCTCTGTCTCTCCCACTGGGTAATTGTCCGTCTGTCTCTCCCACTGGGTAATTGTCCCTCTGTATCTCCCACTGGGTAATTGTCCCTCTCTATATCCCACTGGGTAATGTCCCTCTGTCTCTCCCACTGGGGAACTTTCCCTCTGTCTCTCCCACTGGGTAGTTGTCCCTCTGTCTCTCCCAATGGGTAATTGTCCCTCTGTCTCTCCCACTGGGTAGTGGTCCCTCTGTCTCTCTCACTGGGTAATTGTCCCTCTGTCTGTCCATCTCTCCCATCTCTGAGACTGCAACCATACATTACCACACTCAGGCGACTTACAAAGTCCAGGATAGGGGGAAGGAATTAATGGAGGATTGTATGGGGTGATAGATCCTCTGCCCTAGACATTTTTGAGTTGGACTGTCGGGTGAAACAATTTTCCGGTCATGAAGAGTTGTCTGTCCTTTCGGAGTTGCATTCCTTGGAAAAAGACATATTACTCAGAAAATGTTCACGTAATTTTGTTCTGAGATGTGTAGCAGGCCAAATCAATGATAACTCAAACCTAAAATAACAGAAAATGATCCCTAAATCTGAGGAATTTGTAGAAGGGGTTTTCAGCACATTGATGGATTGCAGTCACGTAGACGGATCACACCATAACAAAAAGACCGAGTATCCGCTATCGTTATATAACGCAGAAAAAAATCGTATTAGTTCCAGGGTCCGATGTCCAGAAATGAGCAAAGAGTCCAGCGCAGATGGTACCACCTTTCCCTGTACCTCCCTGCCGGCATAGGTCTGGCGGGCGTGTCTATCCTAGTTTTCTTTCTTTCCCCAGCATATTCATCTGTCTATCCATGTATTATCAACTGCCAAGAGAACAAAATCCACATAGATCTATGTACTGTCTTGTCGTGTCTTGTCGTGTCTTGTCTTGTGATGTCGCTTGGCGTGTCCTCCGCCATCTCAGCCATTCATTTCCAACAACACCATTATCGACTTAATGAAACCACCAACTGATTCCATCTCCGCCATGCTGGTAAAACTGTATTTATAATTGCACTTTGACGATACTCACCATCATCATCGCGATAAATATCTAACGATTTCGTTATCAATAAATGTTGTAACTTCGTTGTGTCAACTGTGTTCTCAGCCAAATGGCAGAGCCAGGATAAGGTCATGAGGTCATCTCTAGTTGTGGTCCCTGTCAGGCCCGAGTCAGCCGTGGACAGAGGCCAGAACTACAGGTAGAGAACATTGTACAACAGAAACTCCCGTCTCTCTGCCCGCCCCTACCTTATCTCGCATTGTTTTCATTGCCAATTTTCTGTTAGTCAAAATTTCACTGGGAATCATTTCTGGCGAGTTAGACCTTTCTTTTTGTTTTTGAACAAAATGTTTCTGTAACTGTCAACTTCTATAGGAAATCAGTGGCTCAACGGTCATAGTGGGGAGATAACTTATTGATGTCATCTTAAGAAAACTTCCATTTTCACTCGTTCCTTTTTCAATGTCGCGACTGCCGGTGCTGGAGGAAAAGTTGCAACACCAACGACTTCCTGACAGTTTTGTAGTGGGGGGGGGGGGTACCGTTCAGTAGTGTAGATCTATGGGGGGTGGGGGGGACCATTCAGTAGTGTAGTTCTATGGGGGGTGGGGGGGGGACCGTTCAGTAGTGTAGATCTATGGGGGGTGGGGGGACCATTCAGTAGTGTAGATCTATGGGGGGTGGGGGGGGGACCGTCCAGTAGTGTAGATCTATGGGGGGTGGGGGGGACCATTCAGTAGTGTAGATCTATGGGGGGGGGGGTGGGGGACCGTTCAGTAGTGTAGATCTATGGGGGGTGGGGGGGGGACCGTTCAGTAGTGTAGATCTATGGGGGGTGGGGGTGGGGACCGTTCAGTAGTGTAGATCTATGGGGGGTGGGGGGGACCGTTCAGTAGTGTAGATCTAGGGGGGGTGGGGGGGAACATTCAGTAGTGTAGATCTATGGGGGGTGGGGGGACCGTTCAGTAGTCTAGATCTATGGGGGGTGGGGGGAGGACCGTTCAGTAGTCTAGATCTATGGGGGGTGGGGGGAGGACCGTTCAGTAGTCTAGATCTATGGGGGGTGGGGGGACCGTTCAGTAGTCTAGATCTATGGGGGGTGGGGGGACCGTTCAGTAGTCTTGATCTATGGGGGGTGGGGGGACCGTTCAGTAGTCTAGATCTATGGGGGGGAGGGCGTTCAGTAGTCTAGATCTATGGGGGAGAGGGACCGTTCAGTAGTCTAGATCTATGGGGTGGGGGGACCGTTCAGTAGTCTAGATCTATGGGGTGGGGGGACCGTTCAGTAGTCTAGATCTATGGGGGGGAGGGCGTTCAGTAGTCTAGATCTATGGGGTGGGGGGACCGTTCAGTAGTCTAGATCTATGGGGTGGGGGGACCGTTCAGTAGTCTAGATCTATGGGGTGGGGGGACCGTTCAGTAGTCTAGATCTATGGGGTGGGGCTACCGTTCAGTAGTCTAGATCTATGGGGGGGTGGGGGGGCGTTCAGTAGTCTAGATCTATGGGGGGCTGGGGGGGCGTTCAGTAGTCTAGATCTATGGGGGGCTGGGGGGGGCGTTCAGTAGTCTAGATCTATGGGGGGCTGGGGGGACGTTCAGTAGTCTAGATCTATGGGGGGCTGGGGGGGCGTTCAGTAGTCTAGATCTATGGGGGGCTGGGGGGCGTTCAGTAGTCTAGATCTATGGGGGGCTGGGGGCCGTTCAGTAGTCTAGATCTATGGGGGGCTGGGGGGGCGTTCAGTAGTCTAGATCTATGGGGGGCTGGGGGGGGCCGTTCAGTAGTCTAGATCTATGGGGGGCTGGGGGGGCCGTTCAGTAGTCTAGATCTATGGGGGGCTGGGGGGGGCCGTTCAGTAGTCTAGATCTATGGGGGGGAGGGACCGTTCAGTAGTCTAGATCTATGGGGGGCTGGGGGGGGCGTTCAGTAGTCTAGATCTATGGGGGGCTGGGGGGGCGTTCAGTAGTCTAAATCTATGGGGGGCTGGGGGGGCCGTTCAGTAGTCTAGATCTATGGGGGGGGGGGGGGCGTTCAGTATTCTAGATCTATGGGGGGGGGGCGTTCAGTAGTCTAGATCTATGGGGGGGGGGGCGTTCAGTAGTCTAGATCTATGGGGGAGGGGGGCGTTCAGTAGTCTAGGTCTATGGGGGGGGGGCGTTCAGTAGTCTAGATCTATGGGGGTTGGCGTTCAGTAGTCTAGATCTATGGGGGGGGGGCGTTCAGTAGTCTAGATCTATGGGGGGGGGCGTTCAGTAGTCTAGATCTATGGGGGGGGGGCCTTCAGTAGTCTAGATCTATGGGGGGGGCGTTGAGTAGTCTAGATCTATGGGGGGGCGGGGGCGTTCAGTAGTCTAGATCTATGGGGGGGGGCGTTCAGTAGTCTAGATCTATGGGGGGGGGGGGCGTTCAGTAGTCTAGATCTATGGGAGGGACCGTTCAGTAGTCTAGATCTATGGGGGGGGGGGCGTTCAGTAGTCTAGATCAATGGGGGGGGGGGCGTTCAGTAGTCTAGATCTATGGGGGGGGGGGCGTTCAGTAGTCTAGATCTATGGGGGGGGGGCGTTCAGTAGTCTAGATCTATGGGGGGGGGGGCGTTCAGTAGTCTAGATCTATGGGGGGGGGGCGTTCAGTAGTCAAATCTATGGGGGGGGGGTGGCGTTCAGTAGTCTAGATCTATGGGGGGGGGGCGTTCAGTAGTCTAGATCTATTGGGGGGGGGGGGGCGTTCAGTAGTCTAGATCTATGGGGGGGCGTTCAGTAGTCTAGATCTATGGGGGGCGGCGTTCAGTAGTGTAGAGCTATGGGGGGGGGGGGCGTTCAGTAGTCTGGATCTATGGGGGGAGGGGGGCGTTCAGTAGTGTAGAGCTATGGGGGGGGGCGTTCAGTAGTGTAGAGCTATGGGGGGGGGGACCATTCAGTAGTGTAGATCTATGGGGGGGGGACCATTCAGTAGTGTAGATCTATGGGGGGGGGCCGTTCAATAGTGTAGATCTATGGGGGGGGGGCCGTTCAGTAGTGTAGATCTATGGGGGGTGGGGGGCCGTTCAGTAGTGTAGATCTATGGGGGGGGCCGTTCAGTAGTCTAGATCTATGGGGGGTGGGGGGCCGTTCAGTAGTGTAGATCTATGGGGGGTGGGGGGGGCCGTTCAGTAGTGTAGATCTATGGGGGCTGGGGGGGACCGTTCAGTAGTCTAGATCTATGGGGGGTGGGGGGGCCGTTCAGTAGTGTAGAGCTATGGGGGGGGGGGTTCAGTAGTCTAGATCTATGGGGGCTGGGGCGACCGTTCAGTAGTCTAGATCTATGGGGGCTGGGGCGACCGTTCAGTAGTCTAGATCTATGGGGGCTGGGGCGACCGTTCAGTAGTCTAGATCTATGGGGGCTGGGGGGGGGCCGTTCAGTAGTGTAGAGCTATGGGGGGGGGGGGTTCAGTAGTCTAGATCTATAAGGGGTGGGGGGGACCGTTCAGTAGTGTAGATCTATTGGGGGGGAGGGGGGAGGGAGGACCGTGCATTTCTCTCTGCTCATGACCTGGGTTTTTGTTTGCTTGTTTGTTTTCTTATTTTTGGCTTTTCCTTCACAGGATCATCCCCCCCCCCCACCCCCCCCCTACCTCAACTTTGGTTACCATTCCACAGACAGACAGACAGACAGGATGGCAGAGTCAAACGTATTGAAACTTTCCAGCTACCAGTTAGCCCAATGGAGCAAAACTCTTATAGAGATCACTCTAGAAATAATTCAATGCATGAACGCTTCTATGGGGAAACACAGAATAATGAAATAAATGAATAACTAATGAACCAACCAACCACCCCCCCAGCCACCAACGACCCAACCAACCAACCAACCAACCAACCAACCAACCAACCAACCAACCAATAACACAATCACCGGCCCCCTGCAGAGGGTAATCAGAATTTAAGCTAGTTAGATCCTTATATTACATCACATTTACATAGAAATGCATACATGCGACTAAAACAATGAAACGGGTGCTATGCATGGCAAAATCTAAAGAGCGGACTATGCTTGTCAACAGGTCAGGAATGTAGTAATTTACAAGCTAAGCCAATCTGAAAATACTATTCATTCATACTAATAGGGTTATAAACGCACATTTTTCATCCATTTTTTAAAATATAATTTGAACGGCAAGTTTTCATTGTCATATTCATAGTCACAGATTTTGTTACTCTACCATCCCATAAAGTTTCTCGAAAAGGACCCATTAACATTAAATGGCAGAAAGTGCTTAAAGTGGCATCTCTGTGACACAACAATGTGTAGCGATGTCGGAGAAGTGGCTATCTGCCGTTACGGTGTAGGTTCGCTCGACCTATCAAGTGAAGTGATGTTCTTGATCCATTCGACTGATTTTGATCACAGTTATTATTATGCTTTGTTAGCTCTTGCTGTGCGTAGAGTAAATTATTCTGAAATTACCTCAAACAAAACAAACAAACAAAAATCCACACAAACTCTTTCACTCTTCTCTTTATCTTTCGATTAGGATGAAAACGACCACATAGTAAAAAACATGCATAGGTAAAATCAGGTCAAACTTTGATTATAATCCTGTTTTTTCCCCCACTATTCTTCTGTCTGCCGGGCCGCTTCGACGAGTACAGGCTATGCGCAAGCTAGCTTCTGGGTGTAGTCAAGTCTTCTTCGTCTTTGTTAATCACTGATTATGGACCAGTTCATAAGGTGTAGGTCCCTATAAAGATGCTTTTCGGTGAGGGATGTTGGACTAAATAACAAATGCAAATAGCGAGGTAGAATAGAATGCTGAACTGACTAAATGGACTTGGAGTTGGGCTCGATCTGAAAAGGTTAGTAATTCTAGAATTAACATTCAAAGGGTACTCACTGATTATTTGATTATGTGGAATCCTTGCCCCTACTCTTACCCAACCACCCAACCCATCCACCCACCCACCCACCAACCAATCAGCGCCAGGTCAGTGCTATGTGAGGTTGACAAAACTTGTGTAGATCCAGGCGCCAGGTCAGTGCTATGTGAGCTTGACAAAACTTGTGTAGATCCAGGCGCCAGGTCAGTGCTATGTGAGGCTGACAAAACTTGTGTACATCCAGGCGCCAGGTCAGTGCTATGTGAGGCTGACAAAACTTGTGTACATCCAGGCGCCAGGTCAGTACTATGTGAGGCTGACAAAACTTAAAACTAAAGAATTTGTCCCCAGAGAGTATCAGACAGAGAGGAGAGATTGGGGCCTGGAGGAAAAAGTTAGTTCCACTCAGATTGTATGAGCAAACACATTATGGTAAGGGGGGGGGGGGTCATGGGACAAACCCAAGCCTTAGGGGAAAGGGGGAGACGGGTATGCGGGCTCTTGAGCTGAAATAACTAATGATTTCTCAGGACAAAAGTTCCCAGTAAGTACCGGTGGCACCAGTGTGAAACTTTCTTAATTGATAATGACAAAAACCCAGAAAAAGTAGATACGATACTACTTCACCTGCTGTGTGTAAACTGTCCAGTCAGGCCACTAAAGTGTGACACATCTATTGACATCCAGAGTTCATGTGACATTAAGCGGTGATCACTTCACAGAAACACCGGGTAAATTTAATTGTTCTGTTGCAGGAACTTCTAATTTATCTTCTCAACTCGGCGCTGACTTTTTTCTCCTCAACTGTGGAACTTCTTAGCATTCTTTCTGCTCTTTCAATCTTCTCACTCCTTTCTTTCATTCATTTGCTCCTGTCTGCTCTTCCTTAGTGTGTGTGTCTGTGTGTGTGTAAGTGTATGTGTATAATATATGTGTGTGTATGTGTTTAGAAGATAGCCCAGCAACAGGCCAGTCTGACTGAGGTCACAATGTCCTTAAACCCGACATCTGGTGACATGGCGCACGTGCCATCAGGTCGCTTGTGTTCAGATGTGTTGCTGATGGCGGGAGATGCTGTGACTGACGGGAAGGCGGTCTGAGATATCTACCATATCCACCACATTTCATAGAAAATTTATTCCTTCTGCCAACTGGCCAAACTAGGTCAGTGCGGAAAACAAGAAGTTACAAAGGACAGTCTGTATCATAATGATTGTGCTGACCTACTTACTGCCATTCCTCCATAGTTCTGGATTAACTCAAACTGTGGCCAGCCGACCATCAGCTTTTTTTTTTCTCCCAATGGAAAAGCCCAGACGGCCATGATCTACCGCGCTGACCTACTTTTTAGCTCGATGCTCAGGGTGGTCTCGTGAGGTCTCTCTCGTCTGTCAGTGCACTCGGCCAGTGCTGAGTGCTCTAGTGATCTACTGGATGTTGAACTCGCTGGATGAGCTGGAAAAGTGCTTTTTTATTTCACAAGACGGCGCGGATCTTTGTCACTGATCTTGTGTGTGGCTGTGTGATGTGTGGACAACATCCTGACAGTGCCGGTGATGCCATAGACAGACAGGACAGAAACCAACAGCTGCCTTAAACTGTGAGCAACTCTGGTAAAACATGAGGTTGAGGTCAAGGTCACAGCTAGGAATCAGACAGAACCTGTAAAAACTGATGTTGGTTAAATCTTATCGTTACCCCCAGCCCCCGCCGACCTGGAATGTAAAGATAAGATAAGATGAAACTTCAATTATGCAGAAATTAGAATTCTGGTTACACTTCACTAGCACATACCCGTCTTCGGAATTTGGGGAGGAGGGGTGGGGGTGGGAGGGGGGCGACGAAGGGAAGTAGTTAATGAAATTAAAGATGAAAAGAGAGAAGTGCTGATGACAGACGCTGCTGCAGTTGGGAGATATGTAAGTGGCAGACAGTGGTGGGCTACAGGTACCACGGAGCGGAGGGGGGGGGGGGAGAGCGAGCGAGCGAGCGAGCGAGCGAGAGAGAGAGAGAGAGAGAGACATGAGAGAGAGAGGAGAATGAAGGTCCCCAGAGCTCTAAGTCCAAACCTGCACCATTGCCCAGCACGAGTGAGGAACGTTCAAATCTCTCGCTGTCCGTCTATCCATGAAGATTTATGTTCAGTTAATGGAAAATGTTATAAATTGGGATCAGAAAGTAAGAAATGAATGTTTTCTGTTGAAAGTTCTGATTCAGGAAAGAAATGAACAAATTCATGAGAACGTTGAAAGGTGTCGCTTTTGAGCGATACCAGTTTCCACGGTGGAGATGAGAAAGTGTCTGCACACAGGTAGCGCGCAGGTATCAGCTGGAAACTCTTTAGTCTTTACATTTGACAGTTCCAGGCGCTTCCAAATTTTCAATTGATAAACGATGGTCCACACACGCACACATATACACACACATACACATACAAACAGATGAACTGTAGCGTCACGTGATGTACACATTAGGAACATGTGATGTACACATTATTGTCGCGAGATGTACGCATTAGCACGCGATACGTGACGCACACGTTAGCGTCACGCGATGACCACACTCGTGTATTCTGACCAGTCTGGTGTAAGTTTTGACAAAACGGTCAAGGTTTGATAAGTTGTGACTCTTTGACCATTTCTTGTTTGTGTGTGTGTGTGTGTTTGAGCATATGTGTGGGTGTGTGCATGTGTGTGTATATATGTGTGTGTGTGTGTTTTTGTGTGAGCTAATTACGTGTGTGTGTGTGCTATTGAATGTTTGATGGTTTCAGGCTACCATAGATATTTGGTGTGTTTATTTTTTCCTACCAGTTGTCGCCCCTCCTTTGGTTTCTTTTCTGCATTTTCCGGATTTTTGTTTTTTTTTTGTTATTCTCCTCCCCCCCCCCCCTCCCTCCCCCCCTCATCCCCCCACGTCACTCCTTCATGACTTGATCCATTTCTCTCTCTTTCTTCTAGTCTGCCCGCCAGTCAGTCTATCCCACACACTGACCACTCTGCTGCCATTCAGTCCATCTACCAATTTGTGCGCAATTACCGGCAGGTTCTGACCAACAATTCACCGTTTGACCACTTCATAATAATACTTCCTGGTCACTCCCACTGGGGGGGGGGGGGGTAACCGAGTTCATTCTAGCAGCGATACATTGAGCAGATCGACTACCAGGCCCCTGACTCCGCGAGCCAGTGGTCAGTGCCCCGTCCCGTTCAAGACGGCCGTAGATCTTGTTTGTTGGGCTCCGACGGTCATAACTGTTGATGTTTGGTGCCCGAGGGGGCAGGGGATAGGGGACGGGATTGGTGGGGTGGGGGTGGGAGTTAATGGAGGTCAGACGGCAAGGACAAACCTTCCTTCTACAGAATGACCACAGGGGCTCAGCGAGAACGTTCTAGAATGCCAAATAGCCAATGATAAGAAGATTTACTCAATTGTTTCAATTAGCTGACCCTCGCCCCCGTGCCCTCCCCCCAACCATCCCCAACTCACGAGCTGGTCTCGCGGCTTCACTCCGTGCCCTCCCCCCAACCATCCCCAACTCACGAGCTGGTCTCGCGGCTTCACCCCGTGCCCTCCCCCCAACCATCCCCAACTCACGAGCTGGTCTCGCGGCTTCACCCCGTGCCCTCCCCCCAACCATCCCCAACTCACGAGCTGGTCTCGCGGCTTCACCCCGTGCCCTCCCCCCAACCATCCTGGCTCTCCTGTGATCCTTGTCTTATCTAAGTCAACTGTCAGAGAGACCGAGTGAGAAAACATTGTTGCAGCTGACTAAAATCAATTGAGTTTCAGCTTGCGTCACAAGACGTTTAATACACGAAAATTCTCCATAATAAAATAATTGTTCAGCCCGGACCATTGTGTTTTGGAACTTCTAATGGAAAGTCATGCCCTCCCTCATCCCGACCCCCCCCCCCTCCCTGTCAGTTCAGTAAGTTCCCCTGCACCCCGCTCCCCCCCTGCACACCTGAGATCTGACGGTACTGGAGACCTGGCAGTGAAATAGTGATCGAGCACCGATGTCCACCGGCATGACGTGTCGGTCAAGCATTACAAAATAGCCAGTGACATCGCTGCAGTGGTTCTTTATACAGTCCAGTTACTTGTAGCACGTTGACCAACCAAAGTATTAAACAACTGCTCACCTAGAAAGTTTGAACCTGCCAAATACAGGCTTTAACCCCGGGTGAACGCCCACCCGACATAAGCCAAATGATGTGAATACAAGACCCCCCCCCCCCGCCCGCCCGCCCACCCCCCCCCACTTTTCACACCATAATTCATTTAACCCCTCCACCCCCCCCCCCTCGTTCAGATGAATGTTTAATCCAAGTCTCTGTATACAATAAGCAATAATGAGTCATCATAACTCTTAAGTGATCTAAAAAGCCCTGTTGGAGTGCTGGATGATCGGTGTGACCAGAAATGTCATAGATCAAGTTTTGCTTTCATGGTTGGTTTGGGGGGGGGGGGGGGGCGGAGACTGATTGTTGCACCGGATGTAAAAATTGCCAGAAGGTCAAGGTCAACTGAACAACAAAAGAACAGCTGACCTTTTCCTTTCTGACGGTTAAAAGAAAACAATTTTGTTGTCACGTTGATGTTTGTTGTTATGATAATAATGATTGTATGGTGTGTGGCAGGCCGAGGTCACGTGGTGCTGTCGGAGGCCACATGGCCTTGCCCTAGGTCATGCGGTCCTGCTTCCCAGCATCAATAGCCAATCCTTGAACAGATTCACGCCTTCAGCCCAGTGAAATAAGAAAAGTGTTTGATTTCTGCTTCAGCATCAACAACTCAAGTGAGGCAAGACGTCGCGCCTACATGGTGTTGTAGAATTGACTGACCACAGGAATGGCAAGACGCTAGAGCTGCTTTCTCGCGTCTGTCAGACAATTGGCGGGGCTGTTAATCTTGGAGAAACTGGTGGAAGAAAAGGCAGGAGATTTTTGGAATTAAAAAAAGATACGACTTCCGGTTTACTTGGGATTTTTCTGCTCTCTCCATGAACAAAAATATCTTTCATATTCGTGTCTCGCCGTCAGTGTGTAAAGTGCACACAAATTCCAAGTCAACAGAGCCATACAAAATAATTATATATTCTTGAAAGTAAACATTAATTTGCTCAGTAGATGCCACGCTCAGCTCTAATAAATTCTCTGTTAGTGATACCAAGCACACGGTAGCGTTGTGCGTGATGAGAACTCTGCAAAGCTCGGACTCTCAGCATGTCCAGACAGAAGTTTCTAGATGTCTTGTTGAGGAAGCATGCTTGAATCTGCGTTTGGCTGACTGATACCCTCTCGTGGAGGGCTCCGGGTCAAATCTCTGTGTAGATTAGATTGTGGTTGGACAAACAACGTCATCAATAAGAGCATCAAACTTTGCAACCTCCACAAGAGCCGAGATCCAGAGTTGGTGACATGCAAATTGGTCGCTGTGACTGGAAATGTCAAAGTCAAAGGTCAGGGTTTTCCAATTTTATGATGCAAAACTTTGCGTCTGCAAAGAGTTAACTGAATAATTCTGTTATTTCCGTCCACCGTTAACCCTCCCCAGGCTGCTCTCGAGCACCGTAATCGTTGGCCATTTGTATTCGGTTACCGAGGCGGTCTAAGTGATATCGCCGAGATTGCATCTTCTCATGCTGGCTCATAATTGCCCGCGTTCTGACTCCTAATCATATTTGCATACAGGAAAGACGATACCTGATTGTGAGTCGGAATATGAGCGTGGCACGCACGGGCTGCCGACCCAGGGATGAGCTCATTACGGGGATTAGCAGTCCGTGCTCTCTTAATCCAATTATAGCAGTTAAACTCATCAGATCCCCGGGCCAGAGCTGGGGAAGAGTTTTCTGGTTCACTCAGTCTGGAGGGAAGACGTGAAGGTCTCTATGCCTCCCTCTATCTTTCTCTCTTTCTTTCTCTCTTTTTTCAGTCTCTCTCTCTCTCTTCTCTCTCTCTTTCTCTCTATTCTCTCCCTCCCTCTCCCTTTCTCCCTTTCTTGCCCCCTCTCTCTCTTTTTGTCTCTCCAATCTCTTTCTCTCTCACTTCTCTCTGTATCTGCCTCCCCCCTCTCTCCGTGTCTCCATCTGTCTGTCTGTCTGTCTAACCGAGGACACTCCAGGGGTCATCAGAACCACCTTTTTAAATCTACAACAACAAGCAGATTGGCAGAGGTGCAGACAGAGGGAGGACGCCGAAAACTAACATGGAAACTGAGGCTGGCAGGAGAGAAAGAAGAATGAAAACTTTGACAAAATAAACGGTGAAATGAATCGGGTCAGGGGTGCATACATTAGGGTGGGGAGGGGTGGAAGAAGATGAAATAAGTAGAGGAAGAGGGCTGGGTGAAGGGGGGGGGGAGGGGGGAGGGGGGTTACGGGAAAGATGGGCAGGAAAGGAAGAAAAAAATTGCAGGGGAAAGTGAAAGAAGAAAGGATCGGTACAGTCTGGAGGTATGAAATCTCACTTTGTGTCAGTCTCAGGGGCAACTTTGTCAAACTACAAGTACGTGACGTCTGTTGGTGAAGGTTTGGGGGGGGGGGGTGGGGGGGGGGGGAATTGCCAGTATGGATGAAATTTTGATGTATGTGTTCCTGGCAATTCACTCAGTCATGGGAGTATGGGATTCGGTGGGGGATGGGGGCGGGGGGGTGGGGGTGTGAAGTGACCAGATTAGACATTTGTTTGTTTCTTGATGTGAACAGTCAACTCTTCTCCACCTCATCAGTCGGATTTGCCAACACAATCGTTACAGATCGATTACGTTTTGGCCGAATACCTTGGACATGGCAGTTACTGGGGCAAGTCCACTCCAGGACAACACCTACATGTACTACATTTACATCTGTAACAACAACAACAACAACAAACAGCAACAACAACAACGACGACAAAGGCGACAACAGCAACTACCACTGTTAGACGCCAGCGACCACACAAACACACACACACACATGTCCTCCCACACTGTATGATGTTCAGAGCGCATGGCCAAATAGTGACAGTACTGAGTTGTATTCACTGTATAGCCAAAACTTCTAGTGTAAACTACCACCTGCCCCTAGTGTAAACTACCACCTGCTCCTGGTGTAAACTGCCACCTGCCCCTAGTGTAAACTACCACCTGCCCCTAGTGTAAACTGCCACCTGCCCCTAGTGTAAACTGCCACCTGCCCCTAGTGTAAACTACTACCTGCCCCTAGTGTAAACTACCACGTGCCCCTAGTGTAAACTACCACCTGCCCCTAGTGTAAACTACCACGTGCCCCTAGTGTAAACTACCACCTGCCCCTAGTGTAAACTACCACCTGCCCCTAGTGTAAACTGCCACCTACCCCTAGCGACAGACATGACTGATTCTTGTGTGTGTAGTTTCTTACCGCACCTCAACACTAAGATAAAACTTAGAGCAACAACCGTGGACTGAGAGTCTCCACAAACAAACATCTTCCTCCCTCATGGACAAACATCTTCCTCCCTCATGGACAAACATGATTGTGAACGCTACAGAAAGGAGAAATAAAAACAACAGAACCAGGTGAATGTTGAAAGCGGTTCAAACCCTCACAATTTTCAACATTTTTTCCCTCATTATCTCAGTTATCACAGCTGATGAACTGTCCATCACCTTCTACAATTGGCGAGTATTTCCAGATGAGAAAGATCAAAAGTATCAATTATTCCCAGAGATAATTTTATTGGCACTTTCAAGTCGACAAGACTAGGATAAACTTTAATTTGAGAAATCTGAGATGCTCTTGGAAATAAAAATAAGAAAATCTTCCTTAGATTTTGCTGCACTCGCAGGTGTCAAAGTTGCCAGAATGCAGCAATTAGGTCATCCTGAACTCATGGGGCCTACACCTCGTGCTTGGTCGGTGTTTGGCTGGCAGGAGTTATGTGTCCTGCTTTATAATATTAGATAGATTAGTGGTAATGTAATGAATCCAATGTGCAGCTACTCAACTCCAGCATAGCAGACAGTCAAAACAATTTCATAGTTGTCGCTGCCCGACAGAGGTCATCGCTGCCCGACGGAGGCCATCGCTGCCCGACGGAGGTCACCACTGCCCGACGGAGGTCATCACTGGCCGACGGAGGTCATCACTGCCCGACGGAGGTCATCACTTCCCGACGGAGGTCACCACTGCCCGACGGAGGTCACCACTGGCCGACGGAGGTCATCACTGGCCGACGGAGGTCATCATTGCCCGACGGAGGTCATCACTGGCCGACGGAGGTCATCACTGCCCGACAGAGGTCATCACAGCCCGTCAAAGGTCGTCAGAGCCGGACAGACACCGCCACGTGACGGATAATGGAATGTGGATACATGTACTATGGCAGGTTTGAACACGAGCAGTGTCAACATGGACCAGGCAGACAGACAGACAGACAGACAGAGACAAAAAAGCACTTCAGTAGATCAAGATATCACAATATTTCTCACAATTCATATTGAAATCATGTTTATTGCTCACGGGAGACAGGTACCGGTACCCCATACCTATGTCTACAGGTACCGGTACCCCATACTTATGTCTACAGGTACCGGTACCCCACACTTATGTCTACAGGTATCGGTACCCCATACTTATGTCTACAGGTATCGGTACCCCATACTTATGTCTACAGGTATCGGTACCCCACACTTATGTCTACAGGTATCGGTACCCCATACTTATGTCTACAGGTATCGGTACCCCATACTTATGTCTACAGGTATCGGTACCCCATACTTATGTCTGATGGAAGAAATTGGGTCAGTTGGCGTGTTTTTGGTTGTTGTTTTTTTTTTTGCTTTTGTTTTTGTTTTTAGCTGATATCTTGGCCTCAGATCTACACTTTTTATTTGAATAATCTATTCTCAAATTGATTTATTTTTGGAATCCAGTGCGTAATTGTGTGTCAGAGTTGGAGAGCACATGACATATTTTACCTGCGAGGATTTGAGGCAGCAACACACACACACTGACACACGAACACACTGACACACGGACACACGCACACACTGACACACGGACACACGCACACACTGACACACAGACACACGGACACACTGACATACGGACACACGCACACACTGACACACGGACACACGCACACACTGAGACACGAACACACGCACACACTGACACACGGACACACGCACACACTGACACACGGACCCACGGACACACACACGCCGACCGCTCAAAAGTCTGTCAGAGAAATGAAATGCTGTGATAAAATCAAAAGCTGCAGAAAGTGTTTGGATATCTGAAGCTTCAGGAACTTTATTTTCTCTCTCTCTTTCTTTGCCTCTCTTCCTGTCTCTTTCCCCTCGTCTCCTCCCTACCCCTCCCTCTCCCTTTGTCTCCCCCTCTCCCTCCCTCCCCTCTCTCCTTCTCCCCCTCTCCCCCTCCCTCTGTCTCCCTCCTTGCCCTCTCCCCATCTCTCACCTCTCGCTCCGCTTTCTCCCCCTCTCACTACCTCTCCGAATCTCAGTTCTCTGGGCTAAAGTGGCAAGAATTCACAAGAAAATCTACAGGGATTTTTCCGAGATAACTGTGGCCGTTTCTGCTGTCCTGCACTTCTGTTGTCCTGCACTCCTGTTGTCCTGCAATCCTGTTGTCCTGCACTCCTGTTGTCCTGCACTCCTGTTGTCCTGCACTCCAGTTGTCCTGCACTCCAGTAGTTGTCCTGCACTCCTGTTGTCCTGCACTCCTGTTGTCCTGCACTCCAGTTGTCCTGCACTCCTGTTGTCCTGCACTCCTGTTGTCCTGCACTCCTGCTTTCCTGCACTCATGCTGTCCTGTACTCCTGTTGTCCTGCACTCCTGTTGTCCACGGTTTAGTGGCATGTGTATTTGGTAGAACTGATGACTGTTATATTACGCGTAGATCAAGTGAAATGTATGAAATTATCATGGGGTGAATTTGTGTGACCTAGTTTTATTCAAGGAACTATCATGGTTTGTTTGTTGTGTTAAATGTAAACCACAAACTTCTCGAATGTCTCGACAAACTTGAGAGTCTATCTCCCCATAGACACCCCCGTAACACCCAGAGATGTAAATTTCAAACCTTGAGACAGAGAGAACAATGAGTTGCTAACCCAGTTTTCTCCAAAGTTTCTAGAGCTTGACTGACACTAAAGGAAGTGGATATTGGCAGTAAAAAAAGCTTGAGTCAAAACAGTGAAATCCTTCCCCTTAGACCTGAGAGTAGCGGTCACCATTAGGAACAATCTAGATCTATGTCTTGGTCCGCCTAAGTTGGTTGAAAGTGCAAGCGGCCCTAAATTTCCCACACAGAAACAAAACAGAATTGCGTACACAGTAGAGAATTCTCATGTAGAAAATGATCCCCTCAGTACCATCCGCTTTATTCTGACATTTTCATGTCTTGAGATCCCAGGATCCCACAGGAAGATCCCTAATTCTGATGGGCTTTGGGATCCATCAGTTTACACAGAAATTAAACACAGAAATGACCCATAAAGAAACATTGATATTAAATGCTTTTGTTTCTCTTTAATAATTATTTTCTCTCAAGTGATCAGATGAAATTTAAAACTGGACCGTCACCACACATAGGGACACCCACATAACATGAGCACTGGCCCCCTCTCCCCCCCCCCCCCCACATAGGGACATCCACATGACGCCAACCCCCCCCCCCCCCCCCCACCACCACCATTGCTGGCTGCTGTCACAAGGTAAAGGAGAACATTTGAACATACATCAAGTAATTATTTCAGTCAAGGCTGGGGTGGGGGTTGGGGGTGTGAAGGGAACACGCCCATTCCAGTCAGGCTATCTGGGCTCTCAGGATCAATAAAACTATATTATCACCCTTCAGAAATATAATTATCATTTCTTTTTTCTTTATTATGAATTTTATACTCTAAGGAGAATGGACTGCGTCATCTGTGTAGATATCGATAGAGTTAATGAAACTGTCAGAGATCTATTCTGCCTTTCCCTCTCGATGTAACATTTTCATTTTTTGTTTATTCTCGTTGGAGAGAAAGAACATATGGGGTGATTTGTGTGTGTGGGTGTGTGTGTGCGTGCATGCATGCGTATGTGTGTGTGTGTGTGTGTTTGTGTTTGTGGAAGGGCGGGGTTACAAATCAATATTTTCTATTATCGATATTTTGGGATGAAGAAATGGAAACCGAATTTCTCCTTTCTGTGACAGTTGTTTTGCTGTATCCAAGATGTCGCAGACACGCTAACTGACTTCTGGCAGGCACACACAACATTCGTGGCTGTTTGAGAAACGTTTTGTAGCATGTCTGAAGGGTTGACGTCTCATAGCCTGTGTGTCTGTGCATGTATGTGTGTGTGTGTGGTGTGTGTGTATGTGTGTATGTGTGTGTAGGTGGCTGTATGTGAACACAAAAAAACACCTCAAACCTTAGAAAGGATGTATAAGAAGAGAAAGAAAAGAAAGTTTAATGACCGCAAATAAATAAAAAATTCTTTTCTTCTCCGGTACCATAAATACATTTTCTGTTTTGTTCCCACGGCTTGAGCATGCAGGTCAAACATTAAATTCATCCAGTATTGCAGAACGGCGTCAGATGTTTTGGACTCTACAGACCTCCATCATCGGCTATGGCGTGACCAACATGCGGGTCGGTGTTGGTGTAGCGGTCAAAGGTCATGGCTGACTCTAAACACAAAAACAAAATATGGAGTTTGTGTTTCCAGTAGTTCTGCGTGTCAGTCAATGACCTGTCTTTCTATGTGAACTTTGACCCTGTGAACTTATACAGAAAGAATGCATGTAGGCCAACTTGGGTGACACACGCAGGACATCCCATTTGATGAGCGAGATGGACATTGAGGTGCGGGGAGGGGGTGTGACTGCACAGTTCACGTGACCTTGAGGGAGACGGTACTCGTCACGATGAGGCGATAAAATCAGAAGTCAAACAAGCACAGGCAAGAAATACCTCAATCAGGTCTCCTCTTTTCCCGGGGTACATGGACGTTGTATTTGGGGCAGCCCGGGGTACATGGACCTTGTATTTGGGGCAGCCCGGGGTACATGGACGTTGTATTTGGGGCAGCCCGGAGTACATGGACGTTGTATTTGGGGCAGCCCGGGGTATATGGACATTGTATTTGGGGCAGCCCCCAGGACAACAATAATGGTGTAGAGCTGGACACTCACACACGAAATGGCCACTCTAAATGTCTGGGGGTGGTGCGGGGGTTGGGAGGTGTGGGGGGGAGGGAGGGGGTGGGGCTGAAGGAGTTTGTAATTGGTCTAACTCTCTTACTAAACTATACAAGTTTTCAACTTGCACTCTCGACTCTGATCGCCCGGAACAAAACCAAGATGGCGGACGGTGTCAGGAAAGAGCAGGACAGAAATAAATGGCGATTACGGTATTTTCTACATCAAAAACATCTTCCATGACCACATGGTTTTACTGCAAGGCAACTAGGGCAACCAGTTCAGTCTGTCTCATATCTGTTTTGACACAGATCTCTCATCCCGCCTAGTAGGACTGCCGGATCTAGCCAGTGCACCATGGATCAGCTCCAGTTGAACTCCATGGTCGCTGGTTCCAGGCTACACCTAAGACAAAGCAGTCTTGACCCAGTTCACTACCATGTGATCTTGTTGATTTACAATGTAACCATTTAGCCCTGCTCGATCCAGTTTTCCGACCACTTGCCCATCGTGACAGTAGTAAAGATTTCTCAGTGCGTGAACAGGCTGGTGTCCCTGTCACAGCCACAGAGGTCTGGTTCTCATATCGATCCCCTCACTATTATTTCAACCATTGCTCGATCCGATTTTAACTTGATCAGGACACAAATGGTTTGAAAATCCCGGCTGAGAGCGAAGACAATTCATTTCAACCAAGTATAATATGTGGTGAGTTACCGTACAAGTTGAGCTGTCTGGAGACTGGCAGGGAAAACACATGATCCTCTCCCCATTCTGTGTTAGCCGAGACACAACGTGTCGAAATGGACCATTCTTCCTCTCAGTAATCGCCGTCGAAGTACGCATGTTTAAATTGCTGTAGGTGCCCACTATTGTATAGTTCATTCTGGTTTGAAGGATGTGGTGATCATAGTTAGGTTGTTGACGTCATTGACACTGACCACAGACACGCTACTGTTACACGGACTTTGTGTGACGGACAGAATTTGGTGACTGGATCCTTCTTGGTATTGTGTGTCTCGGGTGTCAGTAAACAAAACAAAAATGCATTTTTACTTTCTGAATTCTGGCAAAGGTCAAGGCTACAGTTAAAAGCTGTCCTTGACATTTCTCTGTCCTAGAAGGGTCACGAAAAATGTTCCTCTGATGCCAGGAGTGTTGACGGGAGAAGCTGGACAAGGAAGGAAAGAAAGAAAATGTAAATGAAAAAGCCAGAGATAAATAACGAAAACAACGAATGTTGGTAGTGCATTGATGTCCGATGGAGACGCAGTCTGTGCACTCATCGATGAGAAGAACGAATGAATGAATAGGAAAATAGATGTGAATGAAAGAATACAAGAGAATATTAGATCAATATAGAGGAAGCAGGAAAATGATATCTCTACTCACTTAAACCGTCCGTCTTCTTTATTGATGAAACAAATTTTCTACTTGTGATGAACTCAGAAAAAACAATCAATAATCTATCAAGGCGAAAAATCGATGATCCCCCCCCCCCCCGGCCCCCTCTCTTTTAGCACACCCCGCGCTGACCACCAGGACTCGCTTCATTGGGATTCTGTCGGCGTTGAGGTGGCGCCTGCCTTTGCCCAAAAGCCTCTTGAGACATGCTGCCTGATTGGTCAGTTGGTCTCACGAGAATCACTCTGATTGGCCGCGACGTTAAATGTATCAATATGGAGCTCAGTACAGGCCTGGCGGAACCTGATGGCACGATAATTGGCATTCGTTCTTCTTCCAGTTTTTGTCTCCAGTTCGATCAAACTATCGCGAACTATAAAAGCCTCCCCCTACCCCTCCCCGCCCCCTTCCAAAGAAGGCATTACTGTAAGCCATCATAACGTCATTACTGTAAGCCATCATAACGCCATTACTGTAAGCCATCATAACGCCATTACTGTAAGCCATCATAACGCCATTACTGTAAGCCATCATAACGCCATTACTGTAAGCCATCATAACGCCATTACTGTAAGCCATCATAACGCCATTACTGTAAGCCATCATAACGCCATTACTGTAAGCCATCATAACGCCATTACTGTAAGCCATCATAACGCCGTTAGAGAGTGGCCACTACACAAGTTTCAATGCACCCACACACACACATATTTACACTAACACACGCACGCCCGCACACACACACACACACATAAAGCATTGCAATATTTACACAATATTGTGAGTATAAACAATATATAAATATTTACACAATTAAGTAATTAGCGCTGATATTGTTAACTTCAAGAGGCAGTTACGATGTTTTTCCACAATCAAACGTCGTCCAGTCCCTGTCTAGTCCCCTCTGACCAGTCTGCCTCAGTCTGGCGCCGCCGTTACCAATAGAAATGTCAAACATTGGACAGAAATAGATTCTATGACTTCCATCACTGTTGCAGTTCAGTGTTTCAACTCACCTGCTGGAGACACAACCAAAAACACATAAATCTGACAGTTTGGAAATTAAAAGAAACATGGCGGAGGGAGGGAGGGAGGGGAGGGAGGGAGGGGGAGTTGTACGTATTGGATGAATGAACTTGCCGCTTGGCAGTCCCAAAAAGGTTGAGCTGTGCCAGTCTGATGGAACTCTCACACCTCAGTTTCCATGTACCAATTATCTGCCCTAGCTTTAGCTCTCAGCTGTGGATTGCATGATGTACCGCCAGACGGTGTACACGGGGATGAACCAGCAACACAACAAAATTTACTTATGAAAATGTCTGTCTCTCAAATTCTGTGTCCACGTTTTCTTGCTGCAGTAAAAGAGGCATCTTAATATGCACCTGAAATTTGTTTAGGGAGTAAACAAGCCTCTAAGTTCAATAAGGTCACCCTTTGGGGGCAGGGGAGGGGAACATAATGGCAATAGTACCATCAGCTGTCGGCGTGGGCGGTGTGTATGTGGGGGTGGACGTGGGTGGGGGGAGGGAGGGAGGAGGGGGGGGGGAGATGTCAGATCAGGACTTGGGGGAAAGGTCAAGTCAGTGACCTGACACTAATCGACAAAACCTGAGCTGCCGTGTCTTTCATAATCGCTCTGGAATGTTCCGCTCATGTAGAATTACAGATACAAGCAAAGAGAGATTACTCTTTCATTGGGGCTTTTCTGACAAACTCTGTGTCAGTTTGTGTGTGGGGGATTGGGGGGGGGGGAGGGGGGGGAGGGGGGGCAAGGGCCTAATGCCCCCCGGGGATTTGTGTATCCTATGAGAGATCTCGACAGTCAGCACAGCTGGACGACTTTATCACTCCGCGTTCTTGACTGGCGTATGTATACAATGAAGTAATGCGTCTGTCAATTAGTGCCTACATCGCCTGGCATGCTGGCTGCTCCTGCAGGTTACACTTACCTAGCGCACACACACACACACGTATATACATACACACACACACGCCTGCATACACACACATCTTTAGTGGCTTGTTCCTCTCTTTCTTCTTCTTTCGACGAAGGTGTAAATATTTATATATTGTTTATACTCACAATATTGTGTAAATACGTGAGTGTAGCCGAGTACAGGTGACAAAACAGGACATCTGAATCAAGCTACGACTTCCGGGATTATTGTGACATCTCCGCATTTCCTGGAAAGCTCGAGAATTTCCTTCTCGCTATAGCCTGAGCCAGTTGGTAGAAACATGCATCTCTGGAGGTCCCACTATTGACATTGTACACCACAGCTCGACAGCTCGACTCTAATTGTGTTGAGATGTTTGTTTTGGGAGAATCTCTGTCCTTGGCAGTATCAAATCTTTTTTTCTTGCTTTATATTTCTCTTGTTGCTGTATCTGTAATATCTGTAGTTTGTACTTGTGTGTTTCTTTGATCCCATAAGAGGGTGGGGGTGGGGAGAGGAGGGGTCGTTTTCTTTAGTTTTGCCCGGGCAGCGGCCTTGTTAGGTCTGCTCTTCTCGACTTCTAACTGCCAAGGTATCTTTAATGTGCTCAATGTGCACAAGAGCTATCCGATTTTGTTCGTCCTTATCCGAGAAGACTATGTGCTCGATCCTACCCTACCATAGGATCAGGGAATCAGGAGTGTGATCGAACATTTCCCTCTCTGCCTACTTTTCCCCGTCTTCGTTCTTCGCCTTTCTTAAAACTTTCTTCACACATTGAGGGTCAGAGAGAAATAAAATGGGGATTGAAAGGGGGGCAATTGGAGGGGGTGGATCGGGGAAGGAAGGAGGGCGGACTGAGGTTTATCCCCTGGCAAGGTCAAGGTCTCATCTAGAGGGTGGACTGAGGTTTATCCCCTGGCAAGGTCTGATCTAGACCTGCCCAGATTACGTCAAAATACGTCAGCAGTACAATGTACCATTCGTATCTAGGACATTTTGACTAGTGTAAGAAAAACCACACGCTGATTACTTTGAAACGAGCTATAACAATTTTCTTTGAGTGCCGTATCATTTGTGTAGAAAACAAACGTTACCGTAATGGCTGTCGCCTACAACAGTAGAAATCAGTGATTGTCCATCCAGCCTGATGTGGTTGTAGAGTTCTCCCCCCTTTTCGTCCGTCTCTCTCTGTCCCAGGCACCCAGAGATACACGGGCTGTACATGCCACGCTGACACCCGGGGGGCCAGAAGACGATGTACATGGTCCCCGCCCCCCCACCCCCCTCACACCCCCCACTGCCCTTCACTTCCGGACACTCCAACTCTTAGACTGTATTCAGGTGACTACTCATGTGGTCGATACCAGACTGAAATGGTCCACACTATATGGATGTAGTGCCAACACAAGACGACATTCCTCCTTTCTTTCCTAGCAGTTCCGCTCATTGATTACATTGACGTGATTGAAACACAGCCAACTTTTGTTATTGATATCAGTGGATAGAGGAGCATTCTGCCCTCCTTGCACGGCCAGCCCGGATTTGTCCCTCTTGAGAGAATTAAACTTGTGAACAATTTTGGCTCACTGTCTGCCACACTGGGCTCTCTTTTTGGTGACAGGAATTGCCCGCGGTAACTTTCAGCCACTGATACGCAACATTTTACAATGACATTCCATTGTCCTATTCACATTTCACACATTTGTAAGGTCCGCCGGATTGCTGTGACTAGTAACTGCCCCATCCTTCGAATGGTAAAAAACAAAGCTCACCACTCCAGACCGAAAGGAATCAGCACAAAGACATTGATGTCGAGACACTTTGGGTCATCCACATAAAATCGGCGATCAATAGATAAATAGGATAGTATTACAGTAGTACACGGTGCACAGTAGTGCGCACCGATCATTTTTCATGAGCTCATGTGTTCGTAAAAAATGATCTAAATATTTACGCACAGTTTTCTTGGTATGAATGAATGGCACTCACCTCATCTGTGTAACACTATACTCGGTATCACTATCAAAGTTTTCTTGGCGTGGCTGGATCGTGAACTCTAGTTTACATTTCCGGTAAGAGGCGGAAATGACGAAATTGACAGAAGTACATTATCACGTCGTATTCGCAATCATGAATTGATAACTGATAATTATAACTGAATTTCTGGGAAAAGTAAAGAGTTTCGGGAAAAAATGAGCTCGACACGTACAGGCTTAATAAATTTTACATACATGTGCCAAGTTTCATTTCTCTACGCTGCATAGTAAAAAAGCCTTTGCGGGAACAAAGTTGGGCCCAAGCTCCATTATTATATGATGACTGATGAAATTGTAATGTTAGCGTTCTTGCCGAGGAAGGGAGAGGGAATGATTTAATCGAGAGTTTCCAACTGATGAAGCGCAACAGAGAGAGACTCTAGCAGGACAGTGAACTCATCTTAGTAGTTTGCCTATCGCTTCATCGGGATTTACTGTCCTTACTGAAATATTTTCCCATTGTCTTACACCCTACAGTGTCCGCAGTGTTCCCAGTGTCCGCATTGTTCCCAGTGTCCGCAGTGTTCCCAGTGTCCGCGGTGTTCCCAGTGTCCGCATTGTTCCCAGTGTCCGCATTGTTCCCAGTGTCCGCATTGTTCCCAGTGTCCGCAGTGTTCCCAGTGTCCGCATTGTTCCCAGTGTCCGCATTGTTCCCAGTGTCCGCATTGTTCCCAGTGTCAGCAGTGTTTCCAGTGTCCACATTGTTCCCAGTGTCCGCATTGTTCCCAGTGTCCGCATTGTTCCCAGTGTCCACAGTGTTCCCAGTGTCCACAGTGTTCCCAGTGTCCGCATTGTTCCCAGTGTCCACAGTGTTCCCAGTGTCCGCATTGTTCCCAGTGTCCGCATTGTTCCCAGTGTCCACAGTGTTCCCAATGTCCACAGTGTTCCCAGTGTCCGCATTGTTCCCAGTGCCCACAGTGTTCCCAGTGTCTACAGTGTTCCCAGTGTCCGCATAGTTCCCAGTGTCCACAGTGTTCCCAGTGTCCGCATTGTTCCCAGTGTCCGCATTGTTCCCAGTGTCCACAGTGTTCCCAGTGTCCACAGTGTTCCCAGTGTCCGCATTGTTCCCAGTGTCCACAATGTTCCCAGTGTCCGCATTGTTCCCAGTGTCCGCATTGTTCCCAGTGTCCGCAGTGTTCCCAGTGTCCGCAGTGTTCCCAGTGTCTGCATTGTTCCCAGTGTCCGCAGTGTTCCCAGTGTCCGCATTGTTCCCAGTGTCCGCATTGTTCCTAGTGTCCACAGTGTTCCCAGTGTCCACAGTGTTCCCAGTGTCCGCATTGTTCCCAGTGTCCGCATTGTTCCCAGTGTCCGCATTGTTCCCAGTGTCCACAGTGTTCCCAATGTCCACAGTGTTCCCAGTGTCCGCATTGTTCCCAGTTTCCGCATTGTTCCCAGTGTCCACAGTGTTCCCAGTGTCCACAGTGTTCCCAGTGTCCGCATTGTTCCCAGTGTCCACAGTGTTCCCAGTGTCCGCATTGTTCCCAGTGTCCGCATTGTTCCCAGTGTCCACAGTGTTCCCAGTGTCCACAGTGTTCCCAGTGTCCGCATTGTTCCCAGTGTCCACAGTGTTCCCAGTGTCCGCATTGTTCCCAGTGTCCACAGTGTTCCCAGTGTCTACAGTGTTCCCAGTGTCCGCATTGTTCCCAGTGTCCACAATGTTCCCAGTGTCCACAGTGTTCCCAGTGTCCGCATTGTTCCCAGTGTCCGCAGTGTTCCCAGTGTCCACAGTGTTTCCAGTGTCCGCATTGTTCCCAGTGTCCACAGTGTTCCCAGTGTCCGCATTGTTCCCAGTGTCCACAGTGTTCCCAGTGTCCACATTGTTCCCACTGTCCACAGTGTTCCCAGTGTGCGCATTGTTCCCAGTGTCCACAGTGTTCCCAGTGTCCGCATTGTTCCCAGTGTCTACAGTGTTCCCAGTGTCCGCAGTGTTCCCAGTGTCCGCAGTGTTCCCAGTGTCCACAGTGTTCCCAGTGTCCGCAGTGTTCCCAGTGTCCGCAGTGTTCCCAGTGTCCACAGTGTTCCCAGTGTCCACAGTGTTCCCAGTGTCCGCATTGTTCCCAGTGTCCACAGTGTTCCCAGTGTCCGCAGTGTTCACAGTGTCCACAGTGTTCCCAGTGTCCGCAGTGTTCCCAGTGTCCCCAATGTTCCCAGTGTCCGCATTGTTCCCAGTGTCCACAGTGTTCCCAGTGTCCGCATTGTTCCCAGTGTCCACAGTGTTCCCAGTGTCCGCATTGTTCCCAGTATCCGCAGTGTTCCCAGTCTCCGCATTGTTCCCAGTGTCCGCAGTGTCCATAGCATCGGCAGTTCCCACAGTGTCCGCACTGTCCACAATGTCCGCACTGTCCACAATGTCCGCACTGTCCACAATGACCGCACTGTCCACAATGACCGCACTGTCCACAGTTTTCCCTGTGCAGACCTCCTCAAGGTCATTGACCTCAAACCAGATCAGAAAACGTATCTTGTCTTTCCATCTCTTCTCTTTCTCTTCCTCCGTCTACACCTTCCGTCCATCAATACTTCCCGTGCCAGAAATTGTGCTCTTTTCCTCCTTTGCGTTTTTTATTCTTCTCTGACACACTTTCCGTCCATTCTTCTGTTCCATCAATCCCTGTCCCTCCATCTGACGTATCCTCAGTTCTCTCTCAAACCATTCCAAAAAACTGCACTGTTCATTTACTGTTCATCACAAAAAGTGTTCTCTCCCCCCCCCCCCCCTCTCCCCCCAGCGGGTTCTTGATCCATCCGACTCTCCCCCAACAGTAGCACTCAGGGCCAGTAATGAGCACTTGGCAAAAGTCCTCCTTGCCTCACCCACCCATTCACACGAGTTGATAGTTTCCCGCCTACACCTCTGCCCTTCCCGCCTATTCAAGGGTCTCCCTCCCTCCCCGGAGAATGGTGTAGTCAAGTCAATGAAAACCTCCTTGGTGGATGTGGCGGTTGGGGGGGGGGGGTGGAGGAGGAGGAGGAGGAGGAGAAATGTTCCCAGTGACAAGATATGGATGTCTGGGGAGTACAAAAATAACACGGCCTGACAGGATTGATAGACAGGACCACACACACACACACACACACACACACACACACACACACACACACCACACACACCCACACATACAGACACCACACACACACATCACACACAGCCATATCACATAGTTATGCTGACGCCTCCCCCCCCCCCCCCTACAGACAGAGGCAAACACACACACACACCACACAGGAAGGCGACAACTAAGGGAATAAGAACTGCCCTCATAACCAACCATTAATCCCACCGCCACCCCACCCCCAACCCCGTACAGAGGAGTAGACAACAACAACAAAAAGACCCACGTACTTGATAAAACGTTCTATTTACATTCTACTTGACTGGAGAACCAGCGGAAGACCCCCCCCCCCCACCCCCCGACAATTCTAGACTGTCCAGCCACTCATACAGTTGGTTGACCGCTAGTGGGGGTGGCCACTGTCTCAGGTTCGGTCATCATTAAGTTCTATCGATCAGGTTTTTTTTGTTTTTGTTTTTTGTTACAACTTTCCTTCACTTTCTATTGTAAAGAACTAGAGCTCTGACCACACAGTCACACATACTGTCGGGCATACAACACAAATAAAATTCAGTGATTCCGTTGACTGTTGGCCATCAGCTGTTCTTGCTACAGGCAGTTTAGTGTGGTGAGACAAGTGGTCCATAAAGCTTGACCGGCGGTTTGAGCTCACCAAACTTGAGGGTGCTGGAGGGATGGGAGACAATAACCGTTTGTGGCCAGAGTTATCTGTCTGGCCCGCCGGTCTAGCACTGCAGTTCGGCTGTTTGGCTGTGGACGAATTGTTCAGGACTGGCGATGTTAGTTGTTACCTACACTTGAGTGAACAACTATTAACGGGTACTGGGCGTCCGGCCACCATCACGTGACGTGTACCCAATGTACAACTCAGGTCATTGCAACTTGTGACACGTGAATGGCTGGCCCAGAATTCCCGGGCGTTAAGGGAGGTAATATGTGGTCTGAGGGGCTGTGGTCTATCTCCCCTTGGTGGTTGGGGCTGTCCAAACAGTTTGTGATAAACGGGTTGGGTAGGCAAGGCTGGAGCCCGTTCTGTTTGTTTGATGGAAATGGACAAAGATTCTTTTAATTGTGTTGTGTGGGAAAGTTTCTTTGGTCTTTCACTTGAATCTCTGGGCAAATGTCGCTATTGGAGTTTGTCCCTACAGTTTCTTTACTTGTGGGCAGTAACTGTCGTTTTTGTGTTTGTTGGAATGTGTGTGTGTGTGTGTGTGTGTGGGGGGGTGATGAATATGATGACGACATGACCGGCTGCTCGTGCTGTTTATCTATTGGATGGTCACCAGGGTGAGGTTGAGCTGACCTAACAGTTGATAGTTTTTGCCCATTTCCGGGTCTGTTGAAGCCATGCCACTGCCATCTGACCACAACTTATCCGCCGCGTCTTTGAATGAATTGGCGATTGGAATATGACGACTGAGAGATCTAGTTAGTGGCTTTATTGACATGCTAAATACTGACCACCAAAATACTGGTAGATTTTTTTTCTTTTTTTTTTTATGATTCAAATTTGACCAAAGAACGGTAAAAAAAAAAAAGGGGAGACGAGATATGAGGCTGGAAGAGAATGGGCTCTGGAGTGAAGAAATGCATGTAGCGCCAATTCCTTGGCTGTTTCGGTAGGTGAAAGCTGGGCTGTTTCAATATGTTTACTTTGAATTAATTTGACCGTTTTGAACCATAGACACTGACTTGTTCATGGGCAAACCGATTATGGGTTTTACAAAAAGAAAAGTCGATTGTTGGCAACTTTGGCTGAAGGAATTTTTCTGTGTGGGTATCGTGTAGCGAGGTCAGCAAACACTCTCCACTCTCCACTCTCCGTGGTCAAGCTCTGGAACTTCTGACATCATAATATGTGTAGAGTACGTGCACTTGTGATTGTTGATTGGGGTGGAGTTGGGGCTGGGGGGGGGGGGGGGGAGTGGAGTGGAACGATGAAAGAAATTTTGGGGTCTAAAGGAGCGATTGCTAAGAGATGTTGAACCAGTGGTGTAAACAAAGGAACCGGAACAATAGAGGGAGGAAATGTGTACACGCTAACACACACATATACATAGATCAACACACACACACACACACAGAGAAGACAGGATAGAGAGAAGAATGAGGGAGATAAAACCTTTGTGTATTGAACTAATATTTCTCATTTTGTTTTTTGTCTCCAGGGTTTTTATATTTGTTTGTTTTTGTTTTTGCTTGTTTCGAAAATGAATTTCTTTTGGGGTGAAGGATGATGACGGGAATGTGGGAATTAATCAGATGTACAGAATTCTGAACTATTGAATAAACCACGTTTAGAGTCCAATGTTACTGAAAAAGGATTATGCTTTAGTGACGTCGTTGGGCAATTCTTCAGTACAAAAATATCGTTTGTATGGATTGTGACCTAACAAAGAAAGCGGCCACTAATGTCCTGACCGAAACATTTCCAACGTTTGTAAATAGTCAACTATAAATACAACACAGTAGGAGAGGTGGACGAACGTTGTGGAGGCCATTGTTTGACCAGTGGCTGTGACAAAACTGTAAGTCATGCAGTGACATTCTGTATGGTGACGTTTACTGGACACGGCCAAACAGAACATGCTGGAACCGAAGATTTCATATTCGCCTATTCTCGCTAAAGACTTTGACTAACTGATCCAGTATGAGAAGTTTTGCTGAAGTTTCCCCGCGACCACTGGGGTTGAAGGTAGGACTAATTCTAAGTCAACATTCATTCAGTTCCAGGATCGCCGGCTCTGAAATCAAAGTCAACATCACAAGACACGCAGAAACAAATTGAGAGTAAGAAAATCATAGAGAGTTATGTGTTGGCGAGGGTTGGAGCTGAGTGGCCAGGCAATGATGCTGGAGCTCTTTCCCTTCAATGGTTCTCATGATCTGTGCTGGGGTGGGGCGGTGGTGGTGGTGGTGGTGGTGGTGGTGGTTGGGGGGGGGGGTGGTACATTCTGAACGTCAGGGACTCGCACACAGGGGACACCCAAAAAGTCTTTACACTCTGAGGGGGAGGGGGACGGGGGGGGGGGGAGGGTGTTGTCAGTGGCGAAAGGACAGCCTGCTGAGAGATTGCTTGGCCAGCCTACGTAGCCTACACTTTTCCTGTACAGTAATGAGACACTGAGTTTAGTTTCATTGATGAAGATTGTCTAGGAAATATGTTGTTGTTGGATTAGATAAACATCAGATACAGCCAATGTTGCTCCTGAAACAATGAATGCAAAATGCCATCTTCTAAAAGTTCAGAATCTCAAAAGGCTGTATCATCCAAATTTCACATTTAATTCTTGGACATTTGTACACACGCGGGGAGGGGGGGGGGGTAATGTACAAACTGGAGCGGAGTTCCTGGCTGGTCCACGTAAAATTTGTTCATAATTTCTGTTTAAATTGAAGAGTGAATGAAAGACAAACAAAACCGTCGTGTGTCGCTGCCGGTTCGTGAGTCATTCAGTTTTCTTTTCATTTCCTTTGGACATTCCTGGAGCGGAACATTTCTTGTGGATAAAGGTCATGTTGGGGTCATTGGGATGCTCTCACACACACACGCACACACATACACACAAACAACAACTGTGTGTTATTTTCTTTTGGGCAAGAATTTGATTCACGTCAGGGGAAGCTGCACCTTTCAGACTTTGTCAACCTTAACCCCCCCCCCCCCCCCCAATCGGGCATTTATAAATCTGAAGTTCTCGATGATTTTGTTCTTGTTTGTTTTTGTCCTGACAATTTGACGCTTGACCATCTGGGTCAGCTTTTTATTTTAGTTGTTGTTGGAGTTCGAGTTTGATCAACTGAGAATGTTCAGATTTCACCGTTCATCTTGGGGCATCGATCATTTCCTGCAACTTGAGTGACAATGACTTTGATCTAGTCTTGGAGACTTGTGTGTGGCAGCCACGGAGAACCTGCAACTTTACAGCCTGGTTTGATTGTCTGGTCAGCTGGAGCTGCGTCACTTGTGGCTGGACAGGTCAACGTGGGATTGACTGTCTCTACAGCAATGGTCACATCTGTGGGGGGGGGGGGCTCAGATCTGATCTCTTGGAGTTGTCGTTCATGTCTGTGGGCCTAAAACTTACCAACGCCATTACTGTTAAAATTTGGGGGTTGCACGTGAATAGAATCACAAATTGTGGTAATTGGTCAAAACCGCTGACGTTACAGACTGACGGTCAAATTTGTTGTGAAACTCTAGACAAACATGGACTCTGTGGATTTGCACGCTCCGGGGTGTTTTCTTTAGAATGTGGAGAACCGTCCACCGGCCGAGCCTGTCTGTCGTTAGAGGGCAATTTTTCGCCTGACATCACCCGGTACTCGCGGGTACTCGCTTCTTCTCACATTATCTCATTATTGGCCCACAGGTCTCCGACCCGGAGTCACAGCTCTGTTGTAGTAATCGATTGCTACCAATCAGGAACTGGAAATGTTCCTCCTCCTCTTCCCCCTCCCACTCCCCCTCCCCCTCCTCCTCGAAACTTTTCTGCCCAATTTTGACATCCACCCCCCCCCCCCCCCATAGATTATTTATTCACATCATTTTTCATAGCGAGTAAAAACTTTGGCTGATCCAAACTCGATTATTTCAATGATTAAAATGGTGTACTTGTCCCTACCCACCACACATCGCCCGTCCGCTGTCTCGCCAACATGTGTGTGCTACGTCACGGGGGCTTGGTGGGGGTGGGGGGGGGGGGTGTCAGCTCTTGGGGGAATTCAAATGTCCCACATACCGGCGTAAGTTGTTTTTGATGAAATTACAAGTTCCAGATATTTTTCATTTCCCACTGAATTTTTCTCAGTGTAAAATGAATTTCTTCCTAGACGCGCCGCCTTGGTCAGGGTAGGATTTTTTTTTTTTTGGGGGGGGGGAGTGAGCAGGGAAAGATGGAGGACATGTGTATGTGTGTATGTGTGTATGACTGTTGGAATGTGTGCTGTGAAAATAAAGAGTGTTGACATGTAGTTATAGACACATGGACGGCTGGGTAAATAGAAAACATAGACAGATTGATACAGGCTATAGATAGATAGATAGATAGATAGATAGATAGATAGATAGATAGATAGATAGATAGATAGATGGAGAGATAGATAGATAGATAAATAGATAGATAGATAGATAGATAGATAGATAGATAGATAGATAGATAGATAGATAGATAGATAGATAGATAGATAGTTAGATAGATAGTTAGATAGATGGATAGATAGATAGATATATAGATAGATAGATAGATAGATAGATAGATAGATAGATAGATAGATAGATAGATAGATAGATGGAGAGATAGATAGATAGATAGATAGATAGATAGATAGATAGATAGATAGATAGATAGATAGATGGAGAGATAGATAGATAGATAGATAGATAGATAGATAGATAGATAGATAGATAGATAGATAGATAGATAGATAGATAGATAGATAGATGTATGGGTGGAGAGATGTATGGATGTATGAATGTATGGCTGGATGGATGGATGGATGGATGCATGTATGGATGAATGGATGGATGGATGGATGGATAGAGAGATATAATATAGACAGGGAAACTGAGGAGAGAAGCAAGAATGCACAAGTGTGCTGTGGACTCCGGATAAGAACTGACAGTTAGAACAGTTTGTGTATGTCTCAAGACCAGTTTATCCAGATTGAAACAACAATTGAATGGCGCACTATGAGATGTAAACTGGCGAGCCAACCCTGTAGCAATGAACACAACTCCAGACTTTCTGTTTGCCTTTGTAATTATACCACGGACCCTAACACCATCCGACCTTGCCAAGGGTTCAAGAGTGACCAGTGACAGGCGTTTGTCCAGTCCAAGTGACCAGTGACAGACGTTTGTCCAGTCCATGTGACTTGTGACAGGCGTTTGTCCAGTCTGAGTGACCAGTGACAGACGTTTGTCCAGTCCGAGTGACCAGTGACAGGCGTTTGTCGAGTCCAAGTGACCTGTGACAGACGTTTGTCCAGTCCGGGTGACCAGTGACAGGCGTTTGTCCAGTCCGATTGACCAGTGACAGGTGTTTGTCCAGTGCGGCCACACTGACTGTGTAGTCAGGGAAAAAGTGATCAAACTGCGGACACAATTTCCTCATGAGGTCAAAGGTTCAGTGTTACTCAAAATTCACAATCGACGAATATTTTGGCAGCCAGACGGCAAATCTGAGTTCATACCCCACCCGCATCCTCAGACCAAAATCTCACACAGTAGTCTATGTAAGAGTTTATCCCAGTCCACCCACCCCCCCCCCCCCACACACACACACACTGACACACACTCAATCTTCAGTGAAAGTTTTTGTGGCAGTTTTAAAAAAAAAGACAAATATAAAAATGGATAAACGCGCCCTGAATTCAGAGAAATCGCCTCCCCCCTTCCCCCCACCCCCTCCCACCCCTGGATGGGAGTGGGTGACCTTTACTGTCAGTCAGGGACAGTAACTCTGAGGACCATGGTAACACTCAGCGTTGACAGAGAGCTATCACTTCCGGTTTCCCTCAGCATTCCCGCCTAATTCCCCAGTCACACAAATTCAAGTCAAGTCAAGTCAAGTCAAGTCAAGTCAGGATTGCCCAAGAAAAAACCTTTGCCATATTTTTCTGTCCTGGAGAGTTTTCTCCCCTTTGTCTCGCGCGGTTTCCTCACCTCTCGGGCCATCTCTGGCGTGTGTGTGTGTTTTTTTTTCTTCTAGTCTAGATCTTTCTCCTTCATCCTTATCACACACTCTCTCTCCCCCTCCTCCCCCCCACCCCCTCCCCGTCTCTCATTTATTGTATCTCAGTTGGCCACGTTGTGTTATAAATGTTTGTACCATTTGCACCAAGTTCTTGATCTCCCCACACCTCCCGTACCGTCGCCACAGCTTAGACCATCTTTACTGTAGACACCCAAATGTTTATAATGACAAAAATGTTCCGAAAAACCGTGGGTAGAAAAACTGTTGAACCAGTTTAAGGTCATCTGATTTGGAATATTCAGCCTCAGTTTTTGAGAGAGATTGACCAATTTTATGTCCTTGAAACATCAACTGATGCCCCATCTGTTCACATTCTGAATAGCCAGGATTTTTTTTTGGTATCATTCTATTAATGAAAAAAACAACATTGCGTTATTTTAAAGACCATCTACCGCCGCCCATTGGGCTCGGATTTGCTTGAAATGTTGAATATGCAGTTGTTTTTTTTCTAAGCCTTGGGTAGAGACTAATACAGAAATCTGTAACTCTAGTGGAGCTAGTGGGTGGAGACTAGTACAGAAATCTCTAACTCTAGTGAAGCTAGTGGGTAGAGACTAGTACAGAAATCTCTAACTCTAGTGGAGCTCGAAAATGAACGTGTAATCACCAATAAGTTCTGTATGTCTTTATATCAGACCTATCTGCCGCTATTCAAGTGATCTAGATCTAGATCATTCTACAGTACAGGTGGGTTTGGTCAACAGAATTTGCAAGATTCATCTTGCTCCGGTCAGCCAGTACGAATAATCATCAAATCGGAACACAAGTCTGTGAGGTGTAAGGACAGAAAATCTGTGAGGTGTAAGGACAGAAAATCTGTGAGGTGTAAGGACAGAAAATCTGTGAGGTGTAAGGACAGAACATCTGTGAGGTGTAAGGATAGATTAACTCCTTCACTGCCATTCTCAAGATTATCAGGTGAAACTAGCTTTTTTTTAGGCAGGGCGAGTAATTATTGTTTACGAAGCAGAAACAAACAAACACAATAAAGGGTGGAGTCTAGCTAGGAACAAATCAGTTTTATAAGGTTTCATGGATTGTGAACTATGAGTGCAAGCAAAAGTAAACGTTTGGATACAATTGTCCGGCAATCGATGTTGATTCTGCTCAAGGTCAAATAAAGCACCACTAGAATTTCATTGACGTAAAAGAACTTTTGTAGGAGAAACAGAACATAGCATTTATTCTGGGGGTTTTTTTTGTTTTTTTTACCAGGTGACAAACGTCCGATACCCTGACAAATCACTACTCACAGTACCCAACAAATCCCTGCTGACAGTACCCAACAAATCCTTGCTCACATTACCCAACAAATCCTTGCTCACAGTACCCAACAAATCCTTGCTCACAGTACCCAACAAATCCTTGCTCACAGTACCCAACAAATCCTTGCTCACAGTACCCAACAAATCCTTGCTGACAGTACTCAACAAATCCTTGCTCACAGTACCTAACAAATCCTTGCTCACAGTACCCAACAAATCCTTGCTCACAGTACCCAACAATTCCTTGCTCACAGTACCCAACAAATCCTTGCTCACAGTACCCAACAAATCCTTGCTCACAGTACCCAACAAATCCTTGCTCACAGTACCCAACAAATCCTTGCTCACAGTACCCAACAAATCCTTGCTCACAGTACCAAACAAATCCTTGCTCACAGTATCCAACAAATCCTTGCTCACAGTACCCAACAAATCCTTGCTCACAGTACCCAACAAATCCCTGCTGACAGAACCCAACAAATCCTTGCTCACAGTACCCAACAAATCCTTGCTCACAGTACCCAACAAATCCTTGCTCACAGTATCCAACAAATCCTTGTTCACAGTATCCAACCAATCCTTGCTCACAGTATCCAACAAATCTCTTCTAACAGTACCCAACAAATCCTTGCTCATAGTACTCCACAAATCTCTGCTCACAGTACCCAACACATCTCTGCTCATGATACCCAACTGATGCACAATAAAATTGTTACACTCAATTTGTCAGAACCAAAGAACCAACACATTTGAATGTCTGGAGTCTCCATGAGCGCTCTCAGACAGAACTTCAAGGCTTAAGACCAAACCAATTAGATTTGGAGCGACACTTTACGACAAACTGCATCTGTTCATTTGTGCGATACGCCTAAGTATTCCAGACAAGTTGTCATATCTTCTGCTAGAAATTTTTGCAATTACATGGCATAATTGTAAAATTGTCAGAAAAGATTTACACTTGAATATCGGCAGTGACACTGTGCGAACAACTGGGGTAAACTATTTAAACTTTAGTCCTGATGTTGCCGTAGTGCAATTGGAATTGACCCCCCACACCTACCCCACTACCCGCTTTCCCCATCTGTCACCGCTTAAGGCGTACAAATCCACCCAACCCCCAGACATGACATGTAAATACGGTGGAGGAGACCCAAGTGAGAGACCTTTGCAGGTTCCCAGCCCTGGCCACGTGATTCTCTTTCATCTAGAGCTGGCATTCAACACGGTGGGGGTGGGGTGGGGGGGGGGTGAGAGAAAATTGCTTCTCTCTCTCTACCTGTTTTATTCTGCCTTAAATATTTCTCTCTTTCTCTCTTTTATTCTGTGTTTAGCTATTTCTCTCCCCCTCTCCCCCTTTTTCTCTCTCTGTCCCTTTCCCGCCCTCTCTCTATCTCTGTCTGTCTGTCTGTCTGTCCCCCCACCCCTACTCTGGAGGTGGGAAAAGGAGATGACACGGAAAAAGTGGGTAAAGGGGGAAGGGGGGTGTGAATTAGAGTGAGAGACAGAGACGGAGACGGGGGCTGGTGGCGGGGGGGGGGTAGGGGGGTTGGGGACAGACAGAGAGACAATACGAGATCAGATGAAGAATTAGAGAGAGAGAGAGAGAGAGAGAGACAGACAGACAGAGAGAGAGAGAGAGTTTGGCCCAGTTAAAAAAAAAAAATGAAGCTATTTTGGTGCATAATGTAGAAGATTGACAGGAGGACATACAGACAAACAAACACACAGTGGAGCAAACAATGAGATCTAAATAGACAACATTCTGATCAAGGTGAAAAGTCAAAATTAATGTTGTCTTGGCGAACTTGGAGGTCACAACAAACTAATCATGCAGCAGGTCAGCAAATGAAGAAATGGCAGAGAGAGGGGTCAAAGGTCAGGGGACAGTGTCATGGCAGATAAAAACTTGACAAGTGGTCACTTGTGTACACAACACTGGATGGGTGGACGGAGAGAATAGCGAAGAGATAGATAGGTATATAGACAGACAGACAAACTAGCAGACAGGTACTTAGATAGACTGTCAGACAGACTGGTAGATAGATAGATAGATAGATAGATAGATAGATAGATAGATAGATAGATAGATAGATAGATAGAGATAGATAGATAGATAGATAGATAGATAGATAGATAGATAGATAGATAGATAGATAGTTAGGTAGATAGATAGATAGATAGATAGATAGATAGATAGATAGATAGATAGATAGATAGATAGATAGATAGATAGATAGATAGATAGATAGATAGATAGATAGATGGATACGCAATATTTCCTATGAGCTAAAATGGCCGCTAACAGAAACTGTGACACAATCTCTAAATGGGTTGGAATAAAAAAAACAAACATTATACAACAGAGAGAAGTCTGTACAGAAAGGTTATTCACGTTTTTGCCCCAACACGAATATCAATTGTTGCCAATTGCTTCCCCCCCCCCCCCTCCTTCTAGACAAGTTGTGACCGCGGGGAATTTGAAAAATGGCGTTTGGATGATGAGGAGGAAATCAATAAGAATGTAGAACAACAACAAGAAAATAATGCAGGGAGAGCCCAACCCCCCCCCCCTACCCCAATCGGCCATATCACACCAGTAAGGCTGGAGTGTCACAATCTGGTGAGACAAAGTATGTGTAAATAAAAGTGTAAACATGAATTAAGCCAAGTTCTGTACGAATAAACGTCAGTTGTAAAGCTTAGAGAACTGTGAGACAACACACCATCTAGAAACACGCCGAGTGCCAGCTAAATTCCTTACACATGATCTAGTTATCTATAGGCCAATGTAACTGTGGTCCTTTTATGCTTAAATACTCATCGAGCACAACTTTTAAAGTTGAGCCACTTCTTTTCTTCCTCACGTCTTATAGTCGAGCAATTCCAGCGCCATCTGTCCGCATTTTGGCGACGTTTCCTGGTGCAACATGAACTTATCACGGTGTATTCGATACTGCCATTGGAGATGCAGAAAAAACGCCTACATTGTTAATTCCGGGCGTATACTGGGCAGTTTCCTGCTGGTAACGGCTTCACTGGTATTGAACTGGCCTGGAGAGATAGATGATAGATGGTGTGGGTTACCATGCCGGTCAGTGCAGCAGCTCATCATGGTCAGAATGAGTTCTGTCAAGGTGTCTGTAATTTTAATGTTGGAGTGATGTGAAGTGCCGGGCAGGATTGACTCTGCACGTCTAGCAGTGAGTACCGGTTATAGAGATAGTGGTATTAAAGACCCTTTTCACTTCCTCGTTACGGTTGTTTGCGGGGAGCCGCAGGGCATCGAAAATCACCGTGTAGGGCAAAAACCTCCACTTGCCTTAGTGATGGCATCTGAATATGTGCACAGTCTAAGCAAAGATGCATTTTTATGCCAGAACCAGCACGTAACCGGTTTGTACAGTTGGGTGCCCAACAAGAGGATGGCATCGTTCGACTGTTGTCCACCGCTTCCGCCCTACAAGTGGGGCAGGCCGCCATTTTGTTTGCAAATCACGTGATAATATGGAGGGCGGTAAATGAAAAGGGTCTATAGTATTTCTATGGTACCAATTCATCTAAGGTTGGATGGTGACGTCACCACATTGAGTTTGAATGGGAAACGGCCAGTTGGCTGGTGGGCCGGATATCATGAAAACTAAATCTCGTGACGTTACTATCAATATCGGTGGGTCCATCAAACTGGGCAGGTGCTCGCCCAGGCAGTGACGTCAGACTGGCTATAGAGGCTGTAGCGGATAGGGCTGAGGCCTGAGTACAGTGGGTCTTGTGTTCTAGTCCCCGCTGCGTCTTGCCGCGGCTTGTTTTCCAGAGTGATCAATGGTTGTGATGTTCCACAGATCCACAGAAGCTCGCATGGTCAGATCACTGGCAGTCACAGCAGGCGGGGGATGATGTCCTTGTGTGTCAGAGTCAGGGGCACAGGTCAAAGGTTGGAGAACTGTTGTAACTGTCTCTGATGGTTGAGACATTTGGTCATGACTGGGGGTGTGGGATGGGGGGGGGGGGATGGGTGGCCGTTTGGGTGGAGTGAGGTGAAGTATTTCATGGCTTGAGTACAAGGTCATTTACAACTTTGATGGTGTGTCTGTGTGTACGCCGGTGTGTCTCTGTGTATGCCGGTGTGTCTGTGTGTACGCCGGTGTGTCTGTGTGTACGCCAGTGTGTCTGTGTGTACGCCAGTGTGTCTGTGTGTACGCCAGTGTGTCTGTGTGTACGCCGGTGTATCTGTGTGTACGCCGGTGTGTCTGTGTGTACGCCAGTGTGTCTGTGTGTACGCCGGTGTGTCTGTGTGTATGCCGGTGTGTCTGTGTGTACGCCGGTGTGTCTGTGTGTACGCCGGTGTGTCTGTGTGTATGCCGGTGTATCTGTGTGTACGCCAGTGTGTCTGTGTGTACGCTGGTGTGTCTCTGTGTATGCCAGTGTGTCTGTGTGTACGCCAGTGTGTCTGTGTGTCCTCCCGTGTGTCTGTGTGTACGCCGGTGTGTCTGTTTGTACGCCGGTGTGTCTGTGTGTACTCCGGTGTGTCTGTGTGTACGCCGGTGTGTTTGTGTGTATGCCGGTGTGTCTGTGTGTACGCCAGTGTATCTGTGTGTACGCCAGTTTATCTGTGTGTACGCCGGTGTGTCTGTGTGTACGCCGGTGTGTCTGTGTGTACGCCAGTGTATCTGTGTGTACGTCAGTGTGTCTGTGTGTATGCCGGTGTGTCTGTGTGTACGCCGGTGTGTCTGTGTGTACGCCGGTGTGGCTGTGTGTATGCCGGTGTGTCTGTGTGTACGCCGGTGTGTCTGTGTGTACGGCAGTGTATCTGTGTGTACGCCGGTGTGTCTGTGTGTACGCCGGTGTGTCTGTGTGTACGCCGGTGTGTCCACACAACGGCCACTTTTGTATGAGCGGATGAAAGACGTCAAGTTCAGAGTCAGGCCGGCCTGGAGCGGCTGCCAGTCTCACAACTTCCGACTTCCGGTTTGACACAGGGCAAAAGTTGGAGTTCTAGGGGTGTGAAGAGGGTGGGGGTTTGAGTGTGGGGTTGGGGCTCAGCGGAACAATAGAGAAAGTTACAAAGGATGAACCATAAATGTGAACTCACTTTGGCAAAGTGATCCATGTCAGTAGCTATTGTCTAGAGAAAGGAACATTCCAGTACGGACAGGGGGGGGGGGGGGGGGGAGGAGGAGGGGGGGGAGGTTTAGTGTCAGAAAGCTGATGGCAAGCAGAGTAGGGTACACTGCAGCAGATATTACATTCATGTCTGAAGCAATTTCGGTCTTTGTAATACAGCATTTTTTTTATTACGTGTGGTTATATAACTGCAGGTAGGGAAGGCGTTCTGTGTTTGCTCAGGTGTGCAATTCTGAAGCATGTGAGCATTGCGGTCTTGTTCTAATTTGACCTGACTGTGAACTTTCTGGGCGTATGGGTTCTATCTATCTATCTATCTATCTATCAATCAATCAATCTATCTATCTATCTATCTATCTATCTATCTATCTATCTATCTATCTATCTATCTATCTATCTATCTATCTATCTATCTATCTATCTATCTATCTGTCTATCTATCTATCTATCTATCTATCTATCTATCTATCTATCTATCTATCTATCTATCTATCTATCTACCGTCTGTCTGTTTAATGCTATATTTCACTGTATAATTCTGAATCAAAAAGGTAATTAACCTGTTCACGTACAGGACCATACTAGTACTTCTAGAATTGGCTACACGTGTCATTATCTTGTATAAATCAATGAGAAAGTGTAGGAGATGGCAGCACAATTAGGGCACACATTGGTCTAGAGACAAGGTGCTCACCTCTCATATCGAAGGTACCGGGTTCAAATCTCGGTCAGTGCAGGCATGTTGGAATTTTGGGATTTTTCTCATATTTCCATGTCTCTGATTCTAAGATAGGTAGCATCGAGCACCTAGTCTTCTCTGATGAGGACGAAAAATTCGGGGGGGGGGGGGGGGCGTGTTCGCGTTGCGCACTCTAAAGATACCTTGGCAATTGGAAATCGTGAAGAGCAGGCCGTATAAGGCCGCTGCCCGGGCAAAATTCTCAAAAACGAATCCCTGGCACAGCAAGTAAAGTCAAAACAAGAAAAGCGAGGTGTAAATGCCAAGATTAGCGAAACCTCCTAAAATAAAGACCTAAACTCAGTCGCATCTCGCCTTGCCCGGCACCTCCATTAATAGCAATGTAGAAGCCTCAGATTTCAAACATTCCCTTATTGATGGCGTCTCCAGGAAGGCAAACCTCTGTAATTCATCTCGGCATTGAAAATTTTGAAACCTTGATCAATTTTGATGGAATTGCTGGTCTGTTTTCTGAGGTCATCGACCGTACGGCACCCCTCCTCACACCCCCATCCCCAAATTCCCCATTTCATGGCCACTGAGCTGCGCATGTGCAAAGATTAGCTGTCATCCCAAAGGAAGAATTGAAACTATTGGGAGAGGGAAACTTCATGGCCTTGCACGCTTGAGTGACACAGGAAATCTCTGGAAATATCCCTAGTACAGTAGTGGCACCAGCAGTTCTGTCCTGTCCAGTTCAACTATCCAATCGCAGTTCTGTCTTGTCCAGTTCAACTATCCAATCGCAGTTCTGTCCTGTCCAGTTCAACTATCCAATCGCAGTTCTGTCTTGTCCAGTTCAACTATCCAATCGCAGTTCTGTCCTGTCCAGTTCAACTATCCAATCGCAGTTCTGTCCTGTCCAGTTCAACTATCCAATCGCAGTTCTGTCCTGTCCAGTTCAACTATCCAATCGCAGTTCTGTCCTGTCCAGTTCAACTATCCAATCGCAGTTCTGTCCTGTCCAGTTCAACTATCCAATCGCAGTTCTGTCCTGTCCAGTTCAACTATCCAATCGCAGTTCTGTCCTGTCCAGTTCAACTATCCAATCGCAGTTCTGTCCTGTCCAGTTCAACTATCCAATCGCAGTTCTGTCCTGTCCAGTTCAACTATCCAATCGCAGTTCTGTCACAACTCTCACCCGCCTCCTTGTGCTGTTCCTCTGCCTTCTTCATCCGCTGAAGTAGATGCGGGTAAACTGAGGTGGGGTGGGGTGGGGTGGTGGGGGTGGGTGTAGCGCTGGATGGGATGGGATGAGGTAGGCAGGCTAATTGGTTGGTAGGTTCAAAGTATTTCCCAGCTCCGGTTGCCGGCGTCAGGTGTTACCTCATCAACAACATCTCTCAAAGTGAACAGTAACAGGTTTGAAGTTCGCCATCGTTTATTTATGTTCTATTGCAAAATTCCTCAGCTGGATTTCATGTTGGAAACTCTGATAGCACTAAAGTTCTGTATTTGATATTTTGTCCGTTTTTTTACAGTTGTTTGATCCCCTGAGAGAACACTTGACAACTTTTTCATCTCTTCCCCAATGTTTACATTCTGAAATGTTTGGGTTTTGATTGAGTCAAGTCAAGCAGTTCACCAGCCTTGCTTACACCGAGAGTCGCCGCTCTAAGTGTTCAATAGTTGGATCTGACACAGGCTGGCGCCAGCTCGTGGTGGCAGGTGTTAGGGCAATGGGGTCTGTGGGCAGTGATAAACCTGGTCTGTGGGGTTGGCGGAGACTGGGTGGGGGCTTGACCAGAGAAATAGCATCCCACCCCAAGTGCGCTTTTCCAAAATGTCATACACTGTGGTCTACGCCCTACCCCCCCCCCCCCCGCCGCCCTATACGAGCGAATAGTCATTGTAACATGGAATGCCCGTGCTCATGACTGACTGTGGGAAAAACTACAAATGACATTTTCTGCATGAATCATTGCACTGAGTCAATAGTAATCGCGTCTTTATAAACTCCTTCAACTTCATTTACTAGGAAATAAAACACAAACAACACAGACTTTTTAAAATCATGTATCATTGCTGAAAGTTTTACCTAAGCTCTTTCTCCCCTCCGAGTACCGCATGATGGGCAGCCACTCCCCCCCCCCCCCTCCCTCCCTTCCTCCGAGTATTCCAGTATCTAAACTGATTCATTCTCGAGTGCCGAGGCTGTCAGTGACATCCAGTGACACCCAGTGAGATGATCTGTCATTAAAACGTGTAGAATTCCCTACTAACATGACGAATGTTTAGAGATTTGGCCACAACATCTAAGATCTTAAGCGTAAGCTTTGATGACCTTCTGTGTGTACTGTCAGCGAATACGTCACAAGTTAGACTTTGTACTCGCGGGCAGCCTCGGCTCTTAGACATTCTTTACCTGACGAGTTTGTCGCCCATTTCTGCACATTTGGTTTCCTCCCTTCGCGTGCGACTTTTCCGGTCTGATGTTGATTATACCAGAGAATGTCTGTCTGTACAGCTTTCATTCTTGCTCTTTCCAGGGGCGGAACCTGTCAGGGATTTGAGAAATGCAGGGGAGGGTGGATGCTAGGATTCGCAGGTGTGGATTCAGAGGCTTGAAATAATTCTCGAGAATTCAGGGTACGACAGAATCATTATCATCACTTACTTTCATCGGCGTATGGCCTTTGTTTTTCTGTAAGTCCGTCTTCCTGGCATTTGTTTTGCTGTCTGTCTGTCTGTCTGTCTGTCTGTCTGTCCATCCGGGTTTCCGTCCATCCTGCCCAGGCACGGAATCGACAGTCATACAACGTTTGTTACAATAGCAACAACAACAACAACAACAACAATACCAACAACAACAACAACAACAACATCAACAACAACAACAACAACAACAACAACAACAACAACAACAACAACAACAACATCAACAACAACAACAACAACAACAACATCAACAACAACAACAACAACATCAACAAATACAACAACAACAACAACATCAACAACAACAACAACAACAACATCAACAAATACAACAACAACAACAACAAATACAACAACAACAACAACAACAACAACATCAACAACAACAACAACAACAACAACAACAACATGTTTCAATCAGATTGACCAAAAAGTTCTAGTAAACTGCAGAGCTCCGCCCAGCTCCACCTCGTGTCTCCCATGTCTACCTGATGTTTTCTTGCACGCCTACACTTTGCCATTTGACGACAGATTTATAACATATTTATCCTGGCTACCCAAATACATCACATACACACACACACACACACACACACACATACACACATGAGCGCACGCGCCTGTGTTCACTATAAGACTTGTTGCTGTTCCTGTAGTTTGAGCTATGGCAATCATTGCCTGAGTTATTAGTGAGACAAGGAAAACCTTTCAGAATGCCAGTGTTTCTTCTTCTTCTCCTGTGTTCTCCATCTTACAGACCTGGGCCCAGTTAGACAATTCATGCCCGAGGTTGTTGTGTGACCAAAGACTTTGTGGCCACCCTAGGGTCACTGTGTGGGCGGAGCTTGGAGGCGGGGCCTAGGGTGACGTCATCCAGCGGGTACAATGTCGGTTCTTGATGTCAGCGTTTCAAATTATTGTTCGGTTAAATTGTCCATGTTTAGTGGGCAAATTGTCGATGTTTAGTGGGCAAATTGTCCATGTTTAGTGGACAAATTGTGTGCCGATGTTTAGTGGACAAATTGTCGATGTTTGGTGGACAAATTGTGTGTAGATATTTAGTGGGCAAATTGTCGATGTTTAGTGGACAAATTGTGTGCCGGTGTTTAGTGGACAAATTGTCGATGTTTAGTGGACTAGTAAATTGCTGACGACCAGTGGACATGACATGAACTCACGCCCTGTATTAAGTTTATTGTAAATGAAACAGAAATTGATTGCATTTTTCTCTGTGTAAATCGAGTGAAAAAACTACTAGGCAAAGCCAGTGATGATCAGAAAACCAGCAATTTTTTTTTCACTTTTTGAAAGTCAACGTTTTGATGGCTGAGAGAGGCCACAAGTTTTGATACATTTTGACTGCCTGCAGCTCTTGGCCATTTTATCTTATTGTGAATGTTCTGTTGCTAGTGTGTCCGGGAGTGATGTTGTGTACCTGTTCGTACCTATGTATATTTTGTGTGTGTGTTTGTGTTAGGGCGAGCATGCCCGTAGGTGAGCCGATGAAGAGCTACCTGTTACACCCCCCCCCCCCCGAAGTGTTCTGTTTATCTCGATCACGGAGAATTACACGGAATGTTCACTATTTGTGGGTGTCATCAGATCAATTTCTAGAGTATTCCCTACTTTGGCTGGGGGGGGGGGGGGTGGGGGGGGGTGGGGGGGGTGTCGAAAGGTGATGGCTGTGAATGTGTCGGGGTGTGTGGTGGCATGAAGTGAGGACAGAAAGAGTGAGAGGGGGAGTTGATACTGGCCCTACACACTGACACCCTGAAAGTTATTGTTTCTCTCACAATTATTGTAATATTACAATGTCACCAGAGGTCATCTCTTGATGTTTCCTGGAATAATTCAATTTCTTTCCCCTCAGAGGAGTACCCCCCCCCCCCCCCAAGAAATTTCCAGTAGAAGAATGAGCCATTAATAAAGTACGTTAGGGGTGGGGAGGGGAGGGGGTGCACTTGGGATCGTCGTAACGGTTTTCAGTTACGAGAATGAATGGGCAAGTTTGGTGTTTGTCTGCACATGAAGTTGTTGGCTAAAACTGTCTTGTCTACTGGAACATTCCAACTGTATGTCCAGACTGTCACACTTCAGGTTTGACACGCCCAAGGTTTCATCTTGGATACTGGTCATTCTAATATTTGCTGGAACATACAGAGGAGAACCGTGGGGGGGGGGGGGTCCAAAATTGGTATGGATGTCAGTTGTGGTGTTGTCTCAATTGGTTAGCTTCCCTGGGATTGTTTGGCCTGTCAGTAGGTCATCGTGACCTGTACAATTTTGTCCACAACGACACACGATCAGACTGAAGTCTTCAAACAGGAAATCACTTTCGTATTTTAGTTTGGTCTTCTTTTCTCAGCCAGTGAACAAGACAAGAGTGGTAAGGATCCAATACTTTGCAGCTTCTTTTCTGGTCATCCAATGAACGATCAGCAAACACGCGACGTGTTGTGTTAAGTCGGGGACATGAGGGTTAAATATTCGTAGCCAGGACATAGAACAATGACTGACAGACGAGCCCACGGGCCATTAATGTATTGCCAGGATCAGCGGAACGAAATAATTTGTTTCAAGTTTCCCACAAATCTCTCACCATCTCCGCCACGCACGGAAATACTTTGATCTCCCGTGTTGACAACGCCATTTTCTGGCGAGCGGAGCGCAAAATGAGTCTTGACAAACTCCATATGTCAGCGCGCGCAGCCCTGATCACTCACAGATCATCACTCCTGCCAGTTTGGCGGGTGGAAGGTCAGACTACAACTCCTGGCAACTTTCTCCCGCATCAAAATTATGGAAACAAACACAAGGAAAGGAAGATTAGAGCTGGGATGTCCTACAGATGGGCTGACATCCTTGACAATTCATGGCAGAGATTGTTTCAACAGGTGGTCCCCGTGACCTTTGAACTTTGCGCAGTTTAACTGATCTGGAATTTGTTGGCATTTTTCTGTTTTATTTCCTTTTTTGTATCCTCTCGCCTTTGTCTACCTTGTTGTGTGCAGCGGTTACCTCCCTGTGTGAAATGTTGGTGGTGGGCTGGATGGCATTCCTGGCGTTGTTGCCGCGGCAGTTCCTCGTGTTGTTGTTGTTGTTGTTCCCGCTGTTTGTGCAGGTGTGGATGCGGTTGTTGTTGCTGACACTAATTTGTTGATGTTGTCGCTGGGATCGTTTCTCACGGATTATTCCTGCAAACTAGGATGATGTTTTTGTTGCTGCGGTAGTTTTCGGGACTAAAGCTGCAGCTGTAAGTGATGTCATGGCTGCTGTCACAGTTGATGTTGCTGACGCCGTGTCTATGACAATCCCAGCCCGCAGAGATGACGTTTCTATAGGCGTTAGTGTCCCTGAGTACCTGGCAGTGGTCAGTGGGTCAGCCATGGGAGTACACTCGTGCCTCGTAGGGATATACGGATATTCCCACCAGAACATTCCACCCCAACTAAAACAAACAACAAGAAAAATAACTTGCAGGCATCAACTTAGACACGAACACCCTAACCCTAACCCTGACTGTAGCCCCACTCAGACCATGTCCCACAGGGACGACATTGCCTCTAGCGAAGCAGTTCCTTAACTTCTATCTAACTGGGAGATGATTTTGTGTCAGTGAATGCAAGACGGACAGAAAGGAGATCAAGAAACGACACTGCACACTCACTCAGCGCTGCACGATCTTTTTCTGTCATCTTTTTCTGAGTTTTTCCTACTTTGATATAGCTAATACTTTCTTTCTTTCTTTTTGTGTTCTTTTTTAATCTCTCTCTCTATCTATCTCTTTCTGTCAGTCCGTCTGTCTCTCTCGCCCCTCTCTCCCTGTCTCTCTCTCTCCCTGTTCTTTAAAAAAAAAATCTTTTGTTCGCAATCTCCCTCTCCTCCCTGCCCACTCCCACCCCTCTGTCTATATTCAATGGACACGCTAATGCCACGTCATTTTCCTTCTCCGCCCTTTTCTCTCCTTTTCTTTTCAAACCGCCGCCACCCCACCCCCCCCACCCCCACCACCCCGCCCGTCCTCCCAATCGTCTGTACGTGTTTGCCACTCTTTAACACGTCATTTCTCCCTGACTGAAATCTTGATCTCCTCCACTCATTTCCTCATCTTTTATCTCTACTTTCTCCTCAGCTATTCTGACGTCATCTCTTCATCTCTCCAGTCTATCACTCACGGCCTTCATCTTTTCTCTATCTGTTTCTGCCACCCCAATATCTCATGTACCCTGTAATTACCTGCTTTCTGCCCACTAATCACCAGCTACAAATATTTAGCCTATCTACACACGCAACTACCCGAAGTTCCCAGATAGAACTGTCAGATAGCGCTGTTGTTTATTTTGTACTTTTCTCTTGGTCTCGACATACCAGAAAAATCTGGCTATGCCGTAATTTTTGCTGTTTCCTGCACCCACACGAAAGTTCTGACCATGGAAATAAGCAAGTTTGGTCCATCCAATCCCTGTACTCACAGACAGCCGACTTGCTGGACTCAAATCTCGGTTGACGGCAGATCATACAGATTCTGTGCGCTGAGAGAACCAGTTGCTTATCTAGAACAGCATTAGGTAACAGACCGAATATATTGTCTTTAGAAAACAATTTGAAAATGTTGGGACAGTGGATTATGTAACGACACAGAAAATGAATTTGCTGTTGTGCTGACCTGGTCTAGCCACCCACAGGTGTCTGTCAGCTAGGTCTGAGTGTTTGTATACAGAGTAACCTGTGTCAGTACCCCGGACAGGCAAGACACATACACCCTCCCCCACCCCCTCCAACACTCATACCTGTATGTTCGGACTGGATCCCTGGCAGCGGTACAGCTTTTTGACCTGTCTCATTGTCACCCCCAGGTCCAGCTTTTTGTGACGTCCCAAATCTGCCCCTGGTCGTGTCTCCTGGTCAGTTTGTAGTTCATGTTTGTAGTCTCTGACAGCGGTTTTCAGTCTGGATTTTGACTGTCAAATCTTGGAGTTTTGTGTGTGTGTGTTTTCCTTTTCCCCTCAAGTTCCGTTTTACTGACCAGGTCTCTGGTACATGTTTAGCCCAGACGTTGGGTCAGCACGACTTATCACCTCATGTGCCGCTTACGCTCTTATAGATATCATGACGGATTTTATTTTTTTTCTTTGTACTTTTGCATGATGATTTATCCCTGAGGAGTTACATACCACAGTTACCTTACTCTCATAGGGAATTTGCAACACTGACAGTTGGTAAGTTGGTTGGCAGCTGGTGCCACTCAATCCAGCAGTGACCTTGATGGAAGACAATTACATTTGAATATCAGAGAGAAAAACAAAGCCTGAGCAGATTGACGTGTCAAGATTAAGTTGAACATTATGACGTCACTAGTTTGTGTACCGTTTGACACTTTGACAATTTCCTGTGACCCAGTTGGTGTCACCGTGACATCCCAACAGCTTGTCAGTGCCAGCCAAGGTGTGACGTCAGGGGTGTAGAAGAACAGGTCAGAGTGACCAACAAATCTGCCGTAGATACTGAAGGTGTCGCAAGGAATCAAAACTTGAAGATTATCCAAAAGCTTTTTATTTTCAAATGACAAATTTTAAATACTTTCAGTTGTCTTTACACTTGGACTTGGGGGCGGAACCATTTGTTCCTGGCCATTTTGTTTTTTTTACCTTAATCTCTGGAGCCCAGACGTGGACATTTATTAGCTCAGCCCAGACGTGGACATTTATTAGCTCAGCCCAGACGTGGACATTTATTAGCTCAGCCCAGACGTGGACATTTATTAGCTCAGCCCAGACGTGGACATGTACCAGCTCAGCCCAGACGTGGACATGTACCAGCTCAGCCCAGACGTGGACATGTACCAGCTCAGCCCAGACGTGGACATGTACCAGCTCAGCCCAGACGTTGACTGAGGAGAGAGAGAGAAAGAGAGAGAGAGAGAGAGAGAGAAAGAGAGCGAGAGGGAGAGAGAGAAAGAGACAGATAGAAAGAGATAGCGAGAGAGAGAGAGAAAGAGAGAGAGAGCAAGAAAGAGAGAGAAAGAGAGAGAGAAAGAGAGAGAAAGAGAAAGAGAGAGAGACAGAGAGAGAGAGAGAGAGAAAGAGAGAGAGAAAGAGAGAGAGAAAGAGAAAGAGAGAGAAAGAGAGAGAGAAAGAGAAAGAGAGAGAAAGAGAGAGAGAAAGAGAGAGAGAGAGAGAGAGAAAGATAAAGAGAGAGAGAGAAAGAGAGAGAAAGAGAGAGAAAGAGAGAGAGAAAGAGAAAGAGAGAGAGACAGAGAGAGAGAGAGAGAAAGAGAGAGAGAAAGAGAGAGAGAAAGAGAAAGAGAGAGAAAGAGAGAGAGAAAGAGAAAGAGAGAGAAAGAGAGAGAGAAAGAGAGAGAGAGAGAGAGAGAGAGAAAGAGATAAGAGTTCGAAGGGGGTGTGTAAGTGGAAACGCAAGTAAAAACAGCGGCAATGAAGAAAGGGAAAGTTGTGCAATTACTTTATATGACTATAGAGTTGATGAAAGACTGGAGAGATCCTGGCACAAAGAGTTGTCTCCCATCTAGCCATGATTTATGAGTTGCAGAAATTATCATGCTGGGGGATCTATTGTGTTTCTAAATGATTTTTCTTTTGTGTAACTGACACTGGAGGTAGAGAGGCGCTTAGAGAGCGACAGGTGGGTGAGAAAGTATTATGCAGGTGGGAAAGGGCGGGTAGCACGTGAGATTGTGTCACTGATAGCTATGCAAATGGACTGCAAGTCGACCATTAACGTTGTCATTCATTAACCATCAAAGTTTGAGTTGTCATGATAATGATGCAGTTAAACAGGTCATAAAGATCGCTTGTGACTTTAGTGAAGGCAATTACGTTTGGTCTCTGATATTACAGTTCATCACCGTGTAACGTGTTCACATTGTGTGTTGTCCCACACACCGCCCGGATGGGATGGCGGTTACAGGTCGTAACTGTCACACACATCGGTCAACGAGGATGGCGGTTACAGGCCGTAACTGTCACACATCGGTCATCTATGATGGCGGTTACAGGCCGTAACTGTCACACAACGGTCAGCGAGGATGGCGGTTACAGGACGTAACTGTCACACATCGGTCAACGAGGATGGCGGTTACAGGCCGTAACTGTCACACATCTGTCAACTATGATGGCGGTTACAGGACGTAACTGTCACACATCGGTCAGCTAGGATGGCGGTTACAGGCCGTAACTGTCACACATCGGTCAGCTAGGATGGCGGTTACAGGCCGTAACTGTCACACATCGGTCAGCTAGGATGGCGGTTACAGGCCGTAACTGTCACACATCGGTCAGCTAGGATGGCGGTTACAGGCCGTAAGTGCCCCTCCCCATCCCCCCACATACGCACACCACCCAGATAGAATGACGGTTACAGATAGTAAGTGTCTCATTCTCGGCAGAAGATACAAAGTGAGAAGACAGCCTGAACCTTGTGTCCAAAAGTTTGAGGCTGACACCTGGCGCCAGATGGCCGGAGCTCAGACCTGGCTATGCCCAGGGAGATATCCACCCCTCCACCTCTCCACCCTTCCACCCCTGAGGTTTTTGTCTTACCCTGGGAATACAATCATTGATTGAGTTGGGGAGGGGTGGAGGGGTAGGGCATGGGGGTGATGTGTCTTACCCACAGATGGCTTGAACAGAAAAGATATCAAACACAAAAACTGTGGCCAGGGCGGCGTCAAGTCAAAGAAAAATTGTTTTTAAAAAGGGGGGGAGGCGGGTGGGTGGGGGGGGGGGGAATCGAATCCAATAAAAGACTGTGAGACAGCTGGTGCTGGGTGTTTATCATGAACTGTTGTATTGATCACACTAGAGCTCTTGATTCTCTCTCTCTCCTACAGAAACACATCTCCGCCGTTCATACTCTGCTGAGAGAGAGACAGCGAGAGAGAGAGAGAGAAAGATGGGGGGGGGGAAGAGGCAGAGAGAGAGAGAGAATCATGGAAGAAGGGACAGAGAGAGACTGGCACAGAGACGACATGATAGAGAAAGAGACAGAGAGAGAGAGAGAGAGAGAGAGAGAGAGAGAGAGAAAGAGACGGTCAGAGAGAGAGAGGGGAAAGAGACAGAGAGAGAGACACACACACACATACACAGATTGAGAGAGGGAAAGAGAGGGAGAAAGAAGGAGAGAGAGAGGGGGGGGGAGTTGAAAGACGGGTAGAACAGGGGAGTTGAAACAAGGCCCGATACCCGGAGGAAAAAAATTGACAGAACATTTAAAAACAACAACAACGTGAATGAAAAGAAAATTCGAGTGGCCCACGTGCTGATGGTGACCTAGTTCAGAGAGCTGTTGTGGCAGTTGTGACATTAGTGATCAGATAGTCCAGTAGTGAATGACTCACAGGATAGTTTGTTGCACTTATCACCGCCCAGCTGTGCATGCGGAAATGTGCACATTTGCATAATTGTATAATCAGATTGTTTACTCACGTCATTGACCGCTGCACTAGGGAGACCGGCTGTTACAGCCATTGATCAGTCAGGCGTGGAGACATGGGAGGGGAGGGGGGGGAGGGGTTCAATTTATCCATAGACAGAGAAAGACGGAGTTGTGGTAGAATTACCTCTCTCTCTCTCACTGTTTGTGTGTCTGTAGAAAATATCAGATAGACAGACATTATTTTATTCTGTCAGTGTCCTGAGCGGACCAAGTCACCAAAGGGTCGCTAACTCCCGCTCCTCACATGACTTACATACAAAATGACTGAAGGACAGTCAAGTCCTGATGACTTCTCAAGCTCCCATTTTGTTTTGTGTTTTGTTTTTGTTGATCATATTATATGATTAGTAGCTGAGGGGAGAGAAGATGGAGAGATGAAAGATGGCGGTCGATAAATAGGTGGGCAGGGCAGGTGGTGGCGGGTGGGGTGGGGGGGGGGGATAAGACAATAGAACGGGGAGGTCCGAGGAGACACAGAAAAAGGAGAGATAGACAGACGGCAGCAGAGAATCGGTCAGATAGATCTAAAGCTGTCTAAGAAAATATCTGAAGGTCAAGAGAATGAGAAAAAGAGAGAGGGGAAGAAAAGGGTGAGAGAGAGAGAGAGAAAGGGAGAAAGCAAGAAAGATTGCGAGAGAGAAAAAGAGAAAGAGAGAAAGAGAGAGACAGAGTGAGGAGGGGAAGAATAAAGTGACACTTCGAAATAAAGTAATGCAGCAAATAAGAATGTAAATGTTAAAGAAACCGGCTGCCAGAGAGAGAGAGAGAAGGAGATAGGAGTGGAGAAAGGTATGAAGGAGAGAAAAGAGGAGGTCTATGGAAAAGATAACGCCCCAAAGAAAAAGTAGATTGACTAATGCAAACATTCCCTGCCTGCCCGGCATATGTAGAAGATTTATGATAGATATATGACGTAATGGTTGCCAGCTGGAGAAAGAGACCCCACCCTTGCACTACCCGCTCCCAGTGGCTCACTCGCTCAATACAGATGTTTGGGAAGGATTAGCTCCAATCTACGCGGTGTGTGTTCGGATTAGATGGCCCCATTTCGCACTCATTAGCAATCCAACCCTCGTGGGGACCTACCAGTCATCTAAACATACACCAGTCTGTACTCATCCTCCAGGCACGCGCCTAGAATATTCTCCGCTGGTCGAGGTAAGGTTACCTACCCTGGGTCTGTACAAAACGTTTTTGGCTGTGACTCGACTGTCTCTGACAGCAGCAGCAGTTATGTATCAGATAGGAGCAATTTACCAATCGTACACCGACAAGTCCGGCATTTGTAGCTTGCGATGGAGCAGTGGACCTGTCAGTACAGAATGCCGGGATTGTACACAACAAGGATATAATTCAGATTTGTTCCCGACCTTTTTCTTCGACGCATTTTTAGTCGAACATTCCGACCTTTTCATCTGCGTATTTTGTTAAAACAAAAACAAGAACAAAAACTTCATCCTCTGTCACATGATGTAAACACATGGAATTGCTTGAAATCGACACTAGTAGAGTCACCTGACGGGTGCATATAACACTGTTCATGTTCATACAAGCCCTGTGTGCAGGCCAACAGTTGTCTAAAGTGCCAGGAAGATTGGTGTCGTCACTGGCTTGTGTAGATGCCGAGCAACACTGTGATTGCCCAGTTCCATGTGTAAGTTGGGCTGTTCTGCTTGTGATCTTTTCTATCTTCTGGCACTGACGTCATCAGCTGGTCACAAAGTCGATATCTTGTCGGAAATGTTGGACCAGAATTGAATCAGTTAGACAAGTTGACCTTGAGTAAACGGTTCACTCTGTTTGCAGCAAGAGGATAAGCTAATGAATACTTATTCATGGTAAACAAACGTTGGGATGGTAGTGGAACATCCACACAGAACATTAGAGGACTGAAGTCACCAGTGCTGGTGGAGAGAGAGAGAAAGAGAGAGAAAGAGAGAGAAAGAGAAAGAGTTAATGTAGAATAAAATGGAGGTAGATAAAAGATGAGGGGACGACGTGGTGGACCCAGAGGAACTTGGAAAACCAAACAACAGCAACAACAACAACAACAGCAACAACAACAACAACCACAACAAAAACAACAACAGCAACGGCGTAAAATTAAAAAAAAAATAAAAGAAAAAAGGATGAAAATGTCACCGACGGGAGAGAGAGAGAGAGAGAGAGAGAGAGAGAGAGAGAGAGAGAGAGAGAGAGAGAGAGAGAGAGAGAGAGACAGAGAGAGAGACGGTGACGCCAGCGGCCAGCGGGAATATCCAAAACTAAATTTAAATGGACGGGAAACTAAAATCGTTATTTCTTTATTTGTCCTGTAATTGTCGCGGGTGTCAGGTCAGCACTAAGAAACTGTGTCATCCAATGATGTCTGTGTTACAGCGCTCAAGTCTGGATTACTCAGATGTCAGGTCGACACAAATCAGCCCAGAAACATTAATTGACTGACAGTGACAGTGATCATTTCTCCAGACACGCCTTCAAAAACTGTACAGGTAAAAAACACTCAGAGAAAATCATTTGTTTTTCTACTGGGGCATGAAATGATTTGAGTGCCAGGGCGGCGCTGATTGGTCGCTGACTGGCGCCGACTTACGTGATGATGGTGTACAGTTAGATAACATAGTCGACACTGACAGGATTTTGAGCGCACGTTATGACAGATGTTTAGCTAATCTAATTTCCTGGCTTTTTGCTGCGTTTATTGAGTGGCGATAGTGGAGACTTTGACAAGTTTTGACGGCTGGAAATTGGCATTGTCGATAATTTGTGAGGATCGTTGGTGGCAGAATCGTTATGACACATCTCATAACTGGGTATGTGGGGGTGGGGTGGGGGGTGGGAAAAAATTGTACCATGACGTACTGGGATCTGGTTAGCGTAATACGGGCTAATAGACAGGTGACGTCCTATTTCAAAGGATGCAGACGTCTTTGAGTTTCCAGAAAATAATGACGTCTGTGGAGTTGCCGTAATGATGACGTCTGTGGAGTTGCCGTAATGATGACGTCTGTGGAGTTGTCGTTATGATGACATCTGTGGAGTTGCCGTCATGATGACGTCTGTGGAGTTGTCGTTACGATGATGTCTGTGGAGTTGTCGTTATGATGATGTCTGTGGAGTTGCCGTTATGATGACGTCTGTGGAGTTGCCGTTATGATGACATCTGTGGAGTTGCCGTCATGATGACGTCTGTGGAGTTTCCGTTATGATGACGTATGTGGAGTTGTCGTTATGATAATGTCTGTGGAGTTGCCGTTATGATGATGTCTGTGAAGTTGCCGTTATGATGATGTCTGTGGAGTTGCCGTTATGATGATGTCTGTGGAGTTGCCGTTATGATGACGTCTGTGGAGTTGCCGTTATGATGATGTCTGTGGAGTTGTCGTTATGATGACGTCTGTGGAGTTGCCGTTATGATGACGTCTGTGGAGTTGCCGTTATGATGATGTCTGTGGAGTTGTCGTTATGATGACGTCTGTGGAGTTGCCGTTATGATGACGTCTGTGGAGTTGCCGTCATGACCACACTGAAGTAAGGGACGCACATTATCTCAAATGTCTACGCAAGAGCCGGTCAGAGAATGTACTTCATACAAAAGTTAAAATCCTTTAACGTTGATAAAACACTGCTTTTCTTATTCTACCAAGCTTCCACCGAAAACATAATAAAGTGGTGTATTACAGCATGGGGAGACAATGCCAGCGAAAGTGACCAGAATAAACAACACAATCATCAACAAAACATGCAACATAACAGATACGGCATTTTTCAATTTTAACCATCTGTACTCTAATGCTTGTGCAAAGAAATTCATAGTTATTATCTCCCTGAAATGTCACTTCTTCATCCCCTATTTCATCAAATTTCTAGATCACCCAAGAGCAACAGAATAATACACATGAAAGTAAACAGTGAAAGGTAGAGATGATCGTTTTTGCTCTCCGCACTTTGCATCAACAAAACACTTTAGCTAGATGTGTGCCATATTCTACCAAGGTTCCTTATCACGCCACTTGTTGTATGCCTGGTATGGAGTTTATGGAGCGGTGATGTATGTTTATAGAACTATATTAGAATTTCCTTCAGGGAATAATGAAGGGATTTTTTTTCTTTTCTTAGTTTGTCTTGAACCCGGACATTTGACAGGCTGTGTAAGACCAACAGGACAGTGTTTGTGTGGGACTCGGTCGCGCGCGCGCACACACATACACATAACGCACACGCACCCACATCCACACACACACACACACACACACACGCACATATACCTCTCTCTTACCTCCCTTCATAAACAGTTGAGAACACAGGGCAGTTACCGGCCTGCGGGCAGCAAGAAATCTCTAGAACTCAGATTTCCCCCTCTGAACCTACAATCGGATTTATTTATTCTTCGTAGCTCAAATAACCAACATTTATTTTGTAATACAAATGTGGAAAGTTAAAATCCGGTGTTGTCTAACAAAACCAGCTTAAGATCTTTTGAAAAAGAACCAGTTCGATGACATAAAAAGCGTGGTTCTGTGTGTTCAGACATCAAACATTACATAGAGTCACTCTCTCTACAGCCCTGAGGGCAAAGAATGGAGGGAAAAGGAGATTATGAAGGAGTGCAGTTTGACAATTTACTGTTGCCATGAGCAGGTAGAGAACACGCCTATTTGATATAACCATGAGCGGGTAGAGAACACGCCTGTTTGATATAATCATGAGAGCGGGCAGAGAACACTCCGGTTTGATGTTACCCACAGCTTGTCATTAATTCGCCACCCCGGGGGTTTTTGGAGAATTTTCTAGACTTTTCGCTCTGGATTTTCAATTTCTCATTTGTCTCGGCAGCTCCAGAATTCTGAGTGTGTGTGTGTGTGTGTGTGGCCAGCCGGGGGGTGGGGGTGGGCAGGGAGTCGTGGAGGGGTGAGGGGGTGTGTGTGTGGGGGGGGGGGGCGGGGAGAGGGCGGATGTGTTTGTGTGTGTGTGTGTGGCTGGCCGGGAGGGTGGACAGGGAAGCGAAGGGCGGATGTGCGCGTGTGTGTGCGCATATGCGCTGTGAATGGTTTGAAAACTAAAGTATGTACCGGGTCAACGATTGCTTCACTCACACAATGAACTGCACAAGTCTAGAGGTGGATCAGGTAAAGTTTGCAATGTCGTAAGTTCACAGATTTCCTCTGGTCTTCCCACATATAATTATGATGGTAGACACACACATACTACGTCATGGTGTACACACGCACACATACTACGTCATGGTACACACACACATACTACGTCATGGTACACACACACACATACTACGTCATGGTACACACACACACATACTACGTCATGGTACACACACACATACTACGTAATGGTACACACACACACACATAGTACGTCATGGTACACACACACACACACATAGTACGTCATGGTACACACACACATACTACGTCATGATACATACACACACATACTACGTCATGGTACAGACACACATACTACGTCATGGTACATACACACACATACTACGTCGTGGTACACACACACATAGTACGTCATGGTACACACACACATACTACGTCATGGTACACACACACACACAGTACGTCATTGTACACACACACATAGTACGTCATGGTACATACACACACATACTACGTCATGGTACACACACACATACTACGTCATGGTACATACACACACATACTACGTCGTGGCACACACACACATACTACGTCATGGTACACACACACACATAGTACCTCATGGTACACACGTACACACATAGTACGTCATGGTACACACACACACATAGTACGTCATGGCACACACACACATAGTACGTCATGGCACACATACACATAGTACGTCATGGTACACACACACACAGTACGCCATGGTACACACACACACATAGTACGTCATGGTACACACACATAGTACGTCATGGTACACACACATAGTACGTCATGGTACACACACACACAGTACGTCATGGTACACACACACACACAGTATGTCATGGTACACACACACATAGTACGACATGGTACACACACACATAGTACGTCATGGTACACACACACATAGTACGTCATGGTACACACACACATAGTACACCATGGTACACACACACACATAGTACGTCATGGTACACACACACACTACGCCATTGTACACACACACACAGGCATGATCCTACACACACATATAGTTTAATGAATCCCCCCTCCCCAAAAACCTCAACACCCCCCCCCCAACCCCTCCCCCAACCCCCCCCCCCCCCCAACCCCTCCCCCAAGAACGACGTGTGAGAGAGAGAAGACAAGGATGTAACACTGGATGATGTAATCTGAACTGTTGCGGCAGATGTGGAAAGTGGAGATAATTCCATGTCTCCCTCCATGGGGAGATAAATCATAATTCAAAAGACGCCAAAATCTTAGAACCAATCAGGATAAACCATTCTCTGTCAGAAATCCACTAACATGAAAAGTGCAAATGCACCAACCGTCGCGTCATAAATCAATCTGAATTTGTTGAGAAACATGTTCACCAGGTGAGCAGCAGCACGTGAGTTGTCTAGCCCTGGAGAGAAACTGCAGTTTTTGTCCTGATTTAGCGAGCTCAGTCGACACAAGTCCCAGATTTATTGGATTGTTCTTTCATCAAGGCCACAGATGTGTTCACGTTCCAGTTGCTGCAGTCGTGAGTCTTTCCATGCCCAGTTTCTACTATTGATGAAGTGTTGACCGAGCTTGTCTCCTTACTCTGCTATTCTGGCTGGGATTTCAGAGATTTTTATCCACAATATCATCGTTTTTATCCTGCCTGAAGTCGTCACATTGCCCGGGCAGCTTTCCTCAACGTTTTCCATCAGACCACACCAATGGCTTTACCTGAAACTTTTTGTTTTTGTCTAAACTACTTCTTGCCCTTTTCTCTCTCTCTTCTCTTTCGAATCTATTCTTGAGACCGGGAATGCGGGAGAGGGGGTGGCCGTGCCGGGAAGGCGGAGGGGGGGGGGGAGTAAAATTGCTCGATGGAACTAGTTGTTCTTGGATGTCAGTCTGAGTTCAGTCCTGCGTGTGTCATGGCCGTGTTGTAGACTTTGGGGAAATGGTCACCCTAGCAGATACACAGTCCCACAGTCAATTAACTACATAGCGTAGGATTACCGTCAGTTTCAAATCATCAACTGAACTCTTGGAATGACAGAATATCTGAAAATGCCCCTAGAAAAAAAAAAAGACATTTATTGGTTCATTTTTTACTGAGACAAACTTTACCGTGGCTACCGCAGCGTACAGACACACGCCAGAATTTTGCTGACATCCTATTGGAATTAGACAGTTTCACATTTGTCACTTTATAATGATTATGTTCACAGCAGTAAATGTTCCGTCTCAAGGAATTACTGGGAGAGATAATGATTTTTTATACATGCGAGAAAAGAAAGTTTATCGTGTCAATCGAACAATAAAGAAAGAATTTCATCCACGCATATATCCATCCATCCATCCATCCACCCAGCCATCTATCCATCCATCCACCCATCCATCCAATCAGTATGATCACCCAGGTATCAGCTGCCAGTGAGGTGAGACTAAGCCATAACTCCATGTGCTATGGTCGCCACCGCCGGCAACATTTCCCAGACTGCCTCTGTACACGGGTAGGTGTGAGTGTATGTGTGTGTGTGTGCGTGTGTGTGTGTGTGTGTGTGTGTGTGTTTTCATTCTCCTCATAACAACAGAAATCTGACACCTCTCCGACATTGACCTTGCAGACTTGAGGGATGTTAAGAGAACATTTGACTTGCTCTATGAACAAACCACCATGAATTGTCGTCACTTGGAGAATGGGACAGCTAAAAACTAGTCTGTACGGCTGAGTGTTCTCGTTCATCCATCACTTGAAAGTTGTCAGCGACGATTTGTAGTCAAATGAGACAAAATTCGCCTAGAAACTGGATCCAGCAGAAGTGCTAGCGGCGTGTTTGATGTATGGATGTGATGTACTTGTCTGTGCTTTCTGCTTCCTCCCACATCAAAGTGACGGCAGCCGCGCTCCAGTTTGCCCAGGTTAAGAGCTGCAAAACACAAATCTGGTTAGGGTAATTCACTCACAACCCATCGCTCATTAGCGCCACAGAGAAACTGATCATGTGCGCGCACCCAGACGAACTCTCTGCCTGCGAACAAAAACAGCAGATGAAAACGAACAAAATTTCAAGTACGCCGAGATTTTACTTTTTATTGTACTTTATCTCCCACTCGCTCTCTGTCTCCTGTCTTCCCTGCATCTCTCTGTCTCTCACTCTCATCCCATTACCGGATGCTATTCCTGTTGTCTCGGCGTGTGTCGAGAGATCCACAAACATTTCTCACCTGTTTATTTAATGTTTGTCTGATTTTTGTTCCGCTGAGTGTCTGCATCCCCGCACTTTCTGTCTGACGTACAGTGAGCTGAGGGTATGGCTAGGGGGAGGGGGGGGGGAGAGAGAGGGAGAGAAAGAGAGAGAGAGAGAAAGAGAGAGAATGTTTAGCCCCATTATAAAGTCACCCAGACAGAGAGAATGTCAATGAGTTGTCAAACGTTATGTAAGCGGCAATGTCCAGGTCACTAGACAGACTAAATGTAGACATTCACGTTCAGAATTCAGACATTAGAACAACAGAAACAACAGCAACTGGAAGAGTTAAAAATAGACCTGTAGTTTTCCCCATACAGTGTAAAGTTTTGTCAGCAGGAACATACAGATCTAAGAGCTGGTTTCTGCCTACTTGTATGAGATCATTACAGTTTTAGTCCACAGTTCTGTCAACAGAAGATTTTACCATTGATTGTAGGCAGAAACGTTAGAGTGCAAATGTGATGAGAGAGAGAGAGAGAGAGAGATAGAAAGAAAGAGAAAAAGAGATATATAGGAACAAAAAAAAGAAAGAGAGACAGAGAGAGAGAAAGAAAGAGAGAAACGAAGGGAGAAAGAAAGAGACAGACACAAAGGCAGACGGAGAAAGAAAGAAAGAGAGAGAGAGAGAGAGAGAGAGAGAGAGAGAGAGAGAGAGAGAGACAGACAGACAGACAGAAAGAAAGAACTGAGAGACAAAGAGTGAAAGAGGAAAAGAGAAAAAGAACGAGCGACAGACAGACACACACTCAGAGAGAGATAGAAGAGAGAAGGGGCTGGGGCATTGCCCCCCTCCTCTCCTCCCCCCCCCCCCCCGCCCCCAGTCTCTGGCAAACGTTCACATGTAAGACAGGGAATGGCTGAGGCAAGAAATGATTCTGGTAATGATTTCAGATATCTTTTAACTGGTCAGCAAAAAAGGTTGTACGTTTATAATTATAAACTAAGTGGAATGTAAAGCGATGTCTCTAATGAAACAAAATGTAATGTCCTTATCCCCGCAGGCTGACACCTTTAGTGGTCAAACATCCAAGCCTGGCCATGGACATTGACCTTCTAATGATGGTACATTGATACAGGGAGCTGGGAGGGGGGGGGGGACAGAATGGCCCCAAATCGAGACTACCTACTGGGTGGATGGAGGGATGGGGGGATGGATGGATGGAAACACATGTAGAACATTTCTATACCGCTTTAGACATACAAGAAATCAGAAAGAAACGGCAAGGAAAAAAAACAGAAAAAAAGAAAAAGATTCATTTGGCTATCAGACACGCATTGATTTCCCTCCACTTTGATTTAGGATATCTCCTCTCCCAGCCACCTCTCTCCCACCCTCAGCCTCATCCATCACTCAGCCGTAACCTGGAGGTAGGAAAAGAGTGGATACGGGTAGGTAGTCAGGGGAAAGTAAACTGGCTAAAGTTAGAGCTAGTCTGACGTCGTCCCAGTCCCGGAATGTTCCAGCTAGGTAGTTTGTGGGTACCGTCGTGAAGTGGAGGTGTGGGTATACATGAGTTTGTGTATGAGTGTGTGTGTAGGTATGTATGAGTGGAAGGGGGGGGGGGCGCTCCCTGATGTGTGTGTACTCACGCGTGTGTGTGTGTGTTTGTGTGTGTGTGTGTGGTTATGTGTGAGGGAGGCACTGCCCACCTGTGACGTGAGGGACATTATACACATTCACACATGTTCAAACACACACACACACACACACACACACACACATACAACACACCCACTCACAATGGTTTGGATTGTCTGTACAAACACATTTTACTGTAGCTTAACAACCATTCTCTCTCTCTCTGTCTCTCTCATTCTGTCTCTCTCTCTCTCTCTCTCTCTCTCTGTCCCTCTATTTCTTTCTGTCTATCTCTCACTCTCTCTGTCTCTCTGTCTGACTTTCAATTATAATTATTATCACATAATTTTTGTTGTTGCCATTTTCACAGCCCCCCCACCCCCCCCCCCGCCTCCCGCCCCAGTTCCAGTCCACCCCAGGGATATGCAAATGACTAGATCAGTGGCGATTAAAACAAAGAAGAGACAGGGAAGTTTCTGGTGTAGGTGAAAGGGTTGAGGGTGGGGGGGGTGGGGTGCGAGTGGAGGAGGGGAGACTTTAGGCTGCCATGGGGGGGGGGGAGGGGGGAGAATGCCACCAGCCAGGAAGTGCACAGTTACACACACTCACACACACACACGCACACACAGTACAGAGACCAGCTTGCCACTAACAACATTTACTGTTAGGACACAGAGAGAGAGAGAGAAAAAAGTTGTTTCTTGAAGATTTTTAACACACTTTTTGTTTATTTCTGCACCCCCCCCCCCGCCTCCAACCGCCTCCGCCCCTGAATGCAACGTCTATCTGCCCAGTTGCTGAGCTCCCTGTGTCAGGTTCCACGCCGCTCCACGCCGAGCGACGATAAAGAGAACGTTTTTTTGTTTTGTTTGTCTGTCACTTGGCAGTTTTTCTTCCATGGTTGTAAATCTGATTCATGTAACTGTTGGCTTTTTTGTCTGCTCTACATTCTTACGGGTTTTTATTCCCCAGCTAAAACAAAACAAAAAAAAAACAAAAAACAAAAATGACACAAAATATTTCTGTATTTTATACAGTTTTTCCAGAACAAAAGTTCACCAATGACAACATCACAACTTGACAACATCAACGCGGACAAATGAATAGACTGTTGTTGTTGTTGTTGTCTTGTTTCATGGTTTGATTGTAATTCTTTGTCTAGAAATGAAACAAGAAACGGCCAGTCACTGAACCAGATGACGTATTTCCGGGCAGAAACTATATTATTATTCTACAATCAGACCAGCCCTTGTTTACACAAACTACATCTTGGACACCACGACTGGCATGGTTTTTTGCACATTGCCAAATTACTGGAAGATGACGTCATTGAGTTATTTATAGATTAGTGATGCTCCGCGGAGATTCGAATTCTTAAACGTTGCCAAAGAAATTCGCAGCTTCACAAAGTGGTTTGGGTTTTTTATCTCATTATTTTTCAAAGCAATTTATGCACAAACGGACGCCGTAAAAATGTAGCCAATTCCATTACTTTTTATCTCCCAACATTTCATGACTACAGTGCCTACCTTCAGCAATAGTTTTTAAAAACGGACACTATAACCTTCAGTTACCAGAAAGTAATCTATCTGATCCATCTTCAGGTGTCAGAGTTTGAACAAACTGAAATCTCGTGTACGTTTGGGGGTGGGGGGGGGGGGATCTTGTACCAACCAATGGAAAGTCGGGAACAATCTTGCTCTGTCAGGACTCGGGACTGGATCATTTCTGTCATGTATCACGTGACGCCATCACCATCCACCAGACTGTGGTACACAACTAACCCCCCCCCCCCCAACCGCCCTTACCGACTCAGAAAACCGTTTGTTTTATCTCCAGAGTTATGGAACTTGAGGTATATCTTTGGCCTCTGTTTGACCTTTCTAGATCAGGGTTGGCATCGGTGCTGGTCAGAGGACCACAATTGAAGTGTAACTATAAATCACAGTACTATTAGTCACATCCTGGAGACCGGCTCAGACCGGCACAACTACCTCTACTTTGGGCATTTTACTTTACGTTAATTTACAGCAGAAGACAGATCAGCATGGAAAACATCAGTGGACTCTGGCATAAAACACCATGAAGCAAAACGCCAGACAAGAAAAGATAACTCATTGCCCTATGGCACCTCCCTCATATGCAGATTCTGCGACAGAGCGTGCCTGTCGAATATAGGCAGAATCAGTCACGAGCGTAGCTGCAGAAGTAGGACACATATAGCTGCTTAGATCGTCTGCCAAGACGAAAAGAGCCTATTATTATTCATTTACTCCTCACCTCCACCCCCGGTCACCCACGGTCTTGGGGGCCAACCATGAAGTGCCTGCGACATCTGAGCCATTTTAGCCTCTCACCGCCTTTTTCCACGTGTACGCTTTTCAGACCCTGGGGTCAACCTCCCCTCCCCACCCCTTTTCAGACCCTGGGGTCAACCTTTCCCCCCCCCCACCCCTCTTTCCGAGCACACCGTCCTAGTGTATGGATGAGTCCTAGTAGATGATTTCTACAAGTGGCCCCCTCAGTGTTGGGCCTGCCCTGGGTACTTGAGGGTGGGGCTGGAGAACCCTTGACGTCACCACCAGCGCGGGCTCAGGCAGTTTCCTCTTGACCAGGGACAAATTATGTAAATCCTTTGACCCTAAGTGATCTCTCCAACACATGACCTTGGCCTTTGTCAGCAGATTTCTCACTTTTCTAGTCCAACGCGAGTTTGGGGTGCGGGTCGGGGAAATAAGGCGATAGATTTTGTTATGTGGTGATAACAAACAAAGAGAAGTCAGTTGTAGCCGGGAAGATAAGCAACTTTAGTCTGGTAATATTTACAGGTCATTAGTTATATACAGTATCGCAGTAGATGTACATAATAATGCATAGAGTAATGAGGGTCACCAAATATCAATAAAGATAAAGTCATTCACACACTTTCATACTATTCAATAGGTGACCTAATGTATTACCAACTCACTGAGAGTAATGCAACATGAAAAGTAATGTAAGTAAAGTGGTGGTGTTAATTAATCACACAACGCATAAGAGGTAAATTATTTCCCTTACTACGTAATTAAGTGTAGGTCTAACCAAAGGCAGTAACTAAGTAAATTACATGTATGCATAATTTCCCTTGATTATATATGGATATATAACAGATTTGATTGATCAAATTGTGCTGTCTGTATGTTTTGTAAGTGAGCTATCAGCACAGGTAGGCGCGAGCTTGCCACCAACTGTCGTGTTGCAGTCGTGTCGGTGTCTCCCATGTGTGGTCAACTCCAAACATTCACCCAGATTTTAACCGAATGTGACGTCACTCTGACACAACAGAGTCGCAAGTGCGTGCCAGCCATACTTTTTTCCGCCGAGTCAGAACTCACACTTGATCTGCTAGGAGAGAACGCAGAAGAAGAAGAAGTTGGATGTGCTGGCTTGGGCGAGGGGGTGGGGCTGGGGAGGGAGGGGAGGAGGACAACTATGAAGAGGATTTGAATGAGAACAACAACACGAGAGATGGACAGAAGAGAATGAAGAAAAGAGAGAATTAGAAGAAAAGAGTCACATTGGGGGGGGGGGGGGGAACTGTACCAGATGAGGTGACCGGCATTGCCCGGGATAACCTTTACTCTGTCTGTCTGTCTGTCTGTCTGTCTGTCTGTCTGTCTGTCTGCCTGCCTGCCTGTCTGCCTGCCTGTCTGCCTGTCTGTCTGTCTGTCTGTCTGTCTGTCTGTCTGTCTGTCTGTCTGTCTGTCTGTCTGTCTGTCCCTCCTTTTCTGGGCTCACCCGTTGCCTCCTCCCTCCCCCCTTCTGTTCCAGCTGGAAAACGCAACCGGCAGGTTGAAGAGCTCTGATCTAGAGTGTTCCTCACAATAACCTCCAGTCTTGCTGCAAATCTCAACTGTGCCAGGGCATAGGGCACTCATTTCTAGGCAGGGTAATTGCACCAATTGAGCGCGTATCAAATACAATCTCCCACGTGCTGGGCTTATCAACGGGAGCACACACACACACACACACACACATACACACACACACACACACCTACACACACACACACAACCACCAACAACTGTATTCACCGTCAAAACAACATTTTTGAAAGATTGCCTGCTGTCGATACAAAGGAGACCAGGTTAGATTAGTTGACACTTAAGAAAATGAAGTGTAATACATTTTGAAACTTTCTCCGGGCTGTGGCGTTCAGCAAACGATCAAACCTGTACCACATTGAACTTTTCCTCAAACAAGACAAGCAGTTGCTTGTTCCACCCACTCCTGGCTGAGCTTGGTAATGATAGGACTAATTATATAAATTAGATATTCATGACAGGAAAGACTGAGATTGTCCAATGTGTGTCAAGGACGTGATCTCGGCCATTGCCAACTGCTCACAGGACATTTCAAGGTCGACTATAGCCCAGGCGGAAAACCGTCGACATGAAGAAGGAAGAAGTTGATGTGACATGCAGGACTTGAGACAGATCGGCTTAGACAAGTTCTGCACTTTTCCCCCGTCTGTTGTGGAGATGCATGTAAATTGCTGATGTTGTCAGCACCAACCTAGTTTAGCGGCAGCTGTTTACAACGTCTCAGCACAAAAACATGGTGATTACTGTAATATTCTAAACAAGATCACCAGAAATTCCACTTAGCTTCGTAAAACGAGTGATTACTGGTTTGTTTCCAACTTGATCTTTATTTTGCTACAAATTCAGTGTGGGAGATTCACAGGTCAGTTTTCAGGGTTTATTGTCCAAGTCGGTTCAAATCCATATCGCACTGAACAGTATAATTTTGTGTGCATTTATTATAGACGTTGGTTTTTTCTATGTGTGATTTCTGATGTTGTCATGTCTTGTGTTAGACGAGCAGACCGGCACATGATACATACAACACTCTGTAAGTTTACCTGCGGCTTCTTCATTCCACTGCCAGAGCTGTGAACAGTTTACAGTACTGGTGAAGACGCTGTGCTCACTGCCAGGTTATACAGTTTATGACAAAATCGCGGAGGTTCACACTGAGCGGCGGTCTATACAGACATAGATCTGTTGAGTGCTATCAGTTTTGTATTTCTATAGAGGCAGGCATAGCTCTCTTGTGTGTTCTCCACCTTTCTGACTTTGTTTCCACTTTGAGCGTGAGTTCTGCTGTCTTCCTGCTCTTCAGTTCTCCATTGTCTCACACTGGTATTCGCTGTAGTTATGTAGAGTTGCGGGTTTTCAAATCCTTCCTGAGAGGTCTCTCCACTCCCTCCCCCCTCGGCCTGTAGTCAGGGTGTGCAAGTTGCCAGGCAGTGTGGAATAGTGTGTGTGGTCATAATCAAGTTGTGTGTGTGTGTGTGATGATGATGACAGATAGATGGAGTGAGTGAGAATGAGAGACAGAAAGCGTAACAGGCGAAGGTATGTATGTGAGAGTGTGTGAGTCTGCCAGTGTGTATGAGAATTTGTTTATTCAGTTCCACTGGCGATCGTGTTGAAGAAACATTGGCAGTCAGTCTACCGCGTCCATCAATTGGTTATGTAATGTCTCTTTGTCTGGCCGCTTGATTGTCTGGCTGTCTGTTTGTGTGGCTGTCTGTCTGACTGACAGTGTTACTGGATGGCATGCTGGTTTTTCTGTCTCCTGGTCTGACCAAATGTCTGTCTGGCGACTCTCACAACATTATGTCGTGGGGTTACGAGAAAGTGCAGGGATACGTCATGACGTGCTGGTCGGTTTCAATTTACCTCACAAAATATAATGTACTCCTAAGAACTTTCAAATTTTAGTTCATAATCTTTGCAAGTGCGCAGGCTCAGTTGCTGTGCACTGGGGAGGGGGGGGGGGGATGCCGTGAGATCAACGTGTTAAGTCTGTGTGGGGCCAGTGAAACCAACTAATACAGAGATCCTCCAGCAGAGACGCACAAAGTGAAGAAACGCTGCATTCAGCGTCAAATAGGAAATAAATCCAAGAGGTTTTAACGCTCTCCGTGTCATTTTGGCAGCAAGGCTCGAGTTTTGTCGCTGTTTGAGGTTCCTGCGGCTGTAGTGTACGTTGTTGTTCTCTCTACAAGCTGACACCATCTAGCATAAATAGGTCAACAGTTCAACCACAGAGGTTTCTATATCAACGATAATTGTATTTTGTCAACATCAACAGTTTGACTTGATTGCTCGGGGATCATTGAACATTCTCAGGGGACCAATCACTTTTTTGTCTTGGTCTTTGTCCATTAGGTTGAAGGACCTTTGGGTGTGTGGGCGTCTGTGTTTGTGTATGTGTGTGTGTGTGTGTGTCTGTGTGTGAGGAGTGGGGGGGGGTGATGTCCTCCTGGGAGCTGACCTTTCTGGGCCCCCGCTGGGAATTGGGAGCGTTAACTGTTTTAGCGTTGGCATCCGTGCTAAAGTGATGTGTTACTGGCTGAAATATGAGCTGGGCATGGGGATCTACATGTACATTGGCGACATCAGAACTGAGGACTCTAGAAACTCTTACGTCATCAGTGTTTAGTTTATTTCTTTTAATCTTGGTAGTTTCTACCCCCCCCCTCCCCCACCCTTTCTACCTTTCCGTCATGTTTACATTTAGTTTCCCTTTCTTTCTCTCCTAGTCCTTGTCTCTTTATCACTGTGAACTTTTCCTTCCCCGGTATCGTCTCTCCAGAAGTTTGTTCCCTTGCCCGGTATCGTCTCTCCAGCAGTTTGTTCCCTTGCCCGGTATCGTCTCTCCAGCAGTTTGTTCCCTTGCCCGGTATCGTCTCTCCAGCAGTTTGTTCCCTTGCCCGGTATCGTCTCTCCAGCAGTTTGTTCCCTTGCCCGGTATCGTCTCTCCAGCAGTTTGTTCCCTTGCCCGGTATCGTCTCTCCAGCAGTTTGTTCTCTTGCCCGGTATCGTCTCTCCAGCAGTTTGTTCCCTTGCCCGGTATCGTCTCTCCAGCAGTTTGTTCTCTTGCCCGGTATCGTCTCTCCAGCAGTTTGTTCCCTTGCCCGGTATCGTCTCTCCAGCAATATGTTCCCTTGCCCGCTATCGTCTCTCCAGCAGTATGTTCCTTTGCCCGGTATCGTCTCTCCAGCAGTTTGTTCCATCAGCGCCCCCTCCCCCCCCCACCCCTGCAGAAAATCGTCTGTATAGTTTTTTAGGCAACATTGACAGTTCTAGAACAAATTTTTAAATCTTTGATATTTCCCCCAGAACTGAGACGTTCGTCATTATTTTCATGACTGCTGAAAAGACTCTGCCATTTTGTGGTTTGATCTCAATGTTTGTAAATCGCGGAGACAGCAGAAAGCAGCACGGAGCTGTGTTGGTATGGCCGTTTTGTACATGTGTGCCGCTGGTGTATTTGTACAAGGATTGTAGTATAATGTAGTCCCTGTGCAGTCGGATGGCAGCAGCAGCTCCTTCCTTCCTTCCTTCCTTCCTTCCTTCCCTCCCTCAGTTGCCTACGCCCCCTCCAGTCTGCAGACAACCACCCAGCTCTCATCCGCCACCTGGAACATTCTAGAGAATGTTTGTAAATACATCAATCTTGCCATGTGGCAGTCTAGCTTCAACCAGGACGCAATAGACATTCATTATAAGACGAATCATCTGGCCAGATTCTGTCCGTCGTGCTGAGCGCGTATGAAGGATGTCAACATTACAACAATGCGCTCTCTCCCGTGATGTCATAATAGAATGAGAAACAGTAGAAGCACTATGAGCTAACAAACTTCAGGGAACCCACAGTTTTCCCGCATGTACATGTACTGACAGAGAGGAGAGCACTTCTCGATCCTCCTGTCTCAAGTTATAATGTAATTCATGATATAGGTGGATGCGCAGCTCCTAGTTACAGTTTCAGCCTGTCAAATCATTTTTGGCGATCAGATCCCCCCCCCCCCACCTTCTACTCACCCCCACCTCCAAGGACACGCCTCACCAGGTACGCCCCTGGTGTCTGTGACACGCCAGGAAATATTTGGGAGAAAGTGACATGTCACAGAATACAGTCATACAATATTTATTATATCTTTCACTTGACATTACACAGAAAATGTCAGAGAAATGTTGAACATGAAAAAAAAACAACGACATGTATTGAGATCTCAGGCGGTGGTTGAATATTTGGTTGTTTTTTTGTCACCTCAGTGAGGGAAAGGGGAGGGGAACTTGGCGTGACATAACTTAGAGAATACATTGTCAGGCCCAGAGGCAGACGAGTCATATTTGCGTTGCTCAGTCCCAGAAACCATTTGAACTAGATCAGGAATGGTCATGTCTTGTTGCAAGCGCACGCCACTGGTTTCTTTCGTAATAATTAAGCAAAATGAAAAGAACATTTTAACTGCCGGCAACTAAATAGTTTCTGGGACTGTATGACTAAAAAAGTCACTCCTGTGCGGCCTTGGAGTCGGTCATAAATTAGCATAATCTGTAATTATTGTGCAATTTCCAGCCTCCCTTGCCCCAGTCCCCTGCACCTTTTTCGTATTTTTTTTCAGATGATGAACAGAAAATATTCTTTTCACTGTCATTTTCATCTCCTGAGAACAAACAATCATCTATTCTGTAGCTAGAGATGAGATCTGAACAGTCTACAGAGGTCAGGAAGTGTAACGCTTCCACAGAACTTCTCGATTCTTCTGTCCATATTTACCCTATTGTTTTTCTTCACCTTTTTTTCTCTTCTTTTTTTTCACGATAACGCGAGATGGATGGATGGATGGATGGATGGATGGATGGATGGATGGATGGATGGATGAATGTGTTCCATGTCGCTTAACATATACCAGCTGGTTACATCACTCAGCCAGGAGTTCTCTCCTCAAGTTCAGAGTTCGTCAACACTTAAAGTGGCTCGTGCAGGATCCGCTTGTTCTAGTCAAGTACCCACAGTTTGCAGTGAGTGCGCGTGTTCATTTAGAATCAGATCGACCTACGACGTTCTCGTTATCTGTAAAGTGCTCCAATTTTACAATCTAGTGGCAAATCTTAGGTGAATTCCTCAATCAGCACCGAAGGTGTAAACTGTAGACTTTCCTGTGCTGTACACACATCCTCATGTCACATTTCACAGGTGACATTTCCTGCACAACCCAGCAGTTGCTGACTATGGAGGACAAAAAGACCGAGATAATTTCAGCTGTATTCGAGACACCCGCAGAGAGGTGAAGTTTGAAATACACAGAGAAGTAGATAGAAATCACTCACTCTTGGCTCTGGACGGACCGGACATTTCTTTCTCACTGATGACGTCACTAGCGGTCACACATGACACGTGCAACACAAACTCATCAAAACCTTCCTGGCACCCACACAACTCTCTCACACAGACAGAATATCCGCCCCTGGAGGAGACAACTCAACCGTCAGTTAAACTAGAGATAAAACTACAATAAATGTTTTATCACATTGGTATATTGCAAACCGCTCCAGTTAGTGCTCTAATGGCAGTTCCACAGTTCTACCTGCTAGGATGTGGCCGACCCACGTGGACTCACAGTACACAGTCGTCAGCCAGGCTTAGATACTGGTGCTCGCCCTGAACAGTGAGGGGTGGAGACAGGCCAGTAGGAGTGCAGAAACACTCGGGTTATGGTATCAGTGGCGGATCCCAGAAGTGGGGGTGCAGGGTGGAGGGAGAGGGGTGGGGGTGGGGTAAGAGTGGCCGTGAAAGAGGGGTGTATGGACTGCATGCGGCAGTTTCCTGCGTATTTGACCTGTGTACAGGTAGAATTTGGACGGGGCAAATGTCTTCCTAACGTCAATCACACATCGTCAAACTAACGTGGTCAGGGAGGCTGAGAGGAGAGAGAGGGGAGAGGAAGAGGGAGAAAGAAAGGAGAGAGAGAGAGAGAGAGAGAGAGAGAGAGAAAGAGAGAGAGAAGAATTCACTTGTCCCACTCCTTTAGTCTACGCTCCGTCCTCTCTCACAGCATTCTAATCCGGGTCATTTTTCTATTTTATCATTAGCCTGAGGTCATTTATAAAGTAGTTCAAGGTCACCCACAAAGCATTTCAAGGTCACCCACTTATTGCTTCAAGGTCTTCCACTAAACGCTTCAGGTCGCACGTTTATCCACCCTCTTTCTGCTTCTGTGAAACCTTCGGGGGAGGTAGCGGGGTTGGAGGGGCCAAAGTTTGTCTGACTGGGGAACAAAACCAAAGAAACCAGGGAAAACCAGTCTATTCCGCCAGACTTTGTCAATGTCTGCATTCCGCCAGACTTTGTCAATGTCTGCATTCCGCCAGACTTTGTCAATGTCTGCATTCCGCCAGACTTTGTCAATGTCTGCATTCCGCCAGACTTTGTCAATGTCTGCATTCCGCCAGACTTTGTCAATGTCTGCATTCCGCTGGCCATGGCAGAATGTCCAGTCACTGCTAGAGCTGACACTGCCTTTGTGCCGGTGTAAACTCTCACACACAAATCTCTCAACGCCATCAAGAAATAAAATCTCAGCTCCCGTGCGCTGAGTGGGTGGTAAACTGGTTACCTTAAATAAATCTGTAATGCACGTGATGGAGAAAACATGAGAGAAACAGAGATAGAGAAATGGTGATGAGCAGATCGGAGAGTCGTTCATTCTGGCATATGTAACATGCGGTAGAGAAATCTGTCCAAATGTAACATGCTGGAAAACTCTCGAACAATTTAGAGTGTAGAAAGATGGTTTGATCTCGATACAAAACTGAAGAAAATAGAACAGGACCTCCCCCCCCCCCCCCCCCCCAAGCCGAAAAAAATAAATAACTATATGAATTGGGGGGCCGACCTTGCTCCAGTGTACAAGCTAAAACATTTGCCAGTGTCCGGCCGTACAAGATGGCGGGAGAGTTTAGAGTCTGGCATGACATCACAGTTACAATATTATGACGTCACAACTGCCGCCGCTTGACTGCCAGAATGATCCAACCACAAATCTAAAACGACCAGTTCTTTTGCAGGAACATTGCCCTCACACGGCCAGCCATTCTGGACACAGCTCCTGCCGGCGGTACCCACAATGTCCCTATCTCCTGTCCCCCATGCCCGTCCCAAACAGAAATACGAGTACGTCAATCTCCACACTGAAACATGCCATGACTATTTCTTCTCCATGGTCCAACTGGACAAAAGGTCTTTTAGCAGGAGAGACATGGTTTAACCCAGTACCAATCACACTGTTAACTCTCTAGCGACCAGTGGTCCATACGTCATCAGGTGTACACATGTTCTAGTATTGAAACAGTTTCTAATTGATCAACAAATGACTTTTCCTAATGATTGTTTTTTCTATTTATGTGTTTATTAAATCATATCAGATGAATTGCCCATGTCTCTCGGGTATGTAAAATAAATATTTGATTGCGCAATGTCTGGGCTATACAGGGTTAAGAAATGTGGGATGACGAAGCAATTGATGATGATAGGAAGAGAGAGGAATATGGGGAAGGTGAGGAGAGTACGGCAAGAGAATAATTCATTTTGTCAGAGAAGTTTCTAGCATTGGCGCTCAATAAAGAGGTACTAGGCAGGGCTGAGAACGTTTCCCCTTGATGAATGGCCCCACCTTTGTGTCTCCAGCCCGGCTTTCCCGGCCAGAACAAACTGCCCCGACTTCAGTCATAGACGAGAAAAGGGAGAGAATAGTTTTGGGCGGCTAAGATAGCATTTCTGCTTCATTTGACAAGTTGACTGAGTTATCGGCCCTGAGGGCTCATCGTCCTAAAGGTGGCGTTTGTGGATTAGATGGTCCTTCTTACAGTGGGGAGGGCTGGGAGGGAGGGAGGGGGTGAAGGAGGGACACAGCGGACAATGAGGGAATCAAGACCAATCTAATTATTTTGTGTACGTTAGGGTTAGCTCCCCCTGTCTAAGTTGCCAGCCCTCCAGACAGCGGAGATGTTATTGGGTGCCATTGATCGCACTGGGGAAAAGGTTGCCGTAGTTCAAGATGATGTTGTTGCTGTTGTTGTTGTTGTTGTCAGGATGTTTTACCAGTCCATTTTTACATTTAAGAAGAAATGTCCAGACAGGTTGAGCCAGGCCGTGTACACAGATCAATCTAAAACGAAAACATTTCAGATTTTGTTGGGCAGAAAAAAATGACCAAGGGCAAGCAACTCTAAATCAGATACAAGAAAAGGGAGATCACCACAATCATATTTCTTCCCACATGTTAATTTACACTGTAGTTGTCCTCCTTCCCGGCCAGAGTATCTATTTCTCTGATTGATAGTAAGATACTGCGTTCTGTATGGACCCGGCACTTTTGTCATAAAGATCACACGCTGAAGTCGGGGGTCTGTGTCACCTCCCCGACCTCCTCAAATGGCGGAGTGTCTTCTGGTTCTGTTAGTCTTACTTCTTCACCTACACATTTTTTCTCGTATCATCTTCACAACCATCACGTTACTCTTGGTCACCACCCCCCCCCCCCCCCCCGCGGGCAAAAATCAATGGATTTGAATAGAATCTGTTATCGATCTCTGTTATAATTTGCTGACTTGGGGCAATGTAAAAAAGAAGACAGGATTTTGGGGAGATTGAAAGTCCCCATACAAGCTGAGTTTGACAGAATCGTCTGTGGACAAATTGGTGTGACAAGTCATTAGACACTCAACACAATACTGTAAGGCTGTGGATTTCATTCACAACATTTTAAGGATCCGTCTGTCCCCTAATCATCGTCCATCAATAAAGATCTTAGTGTCGTCATCTTACGGCAAATCGACGTCACACTCCGGTACAACATGATCTTGACAGGATGAGCAAAATAAAGCCAATCTGGTTGCTGAGGGAAGCAGGAGATGTTGGTTAGGGGGGCGTGGTATTTTATATAGAAATCTGTAACTGTACAGTCAACACAAGTCTGTATTTTCTCTATTTGGTTTTGTGATAGAGTACGTGCCGCTAACAACATCCTTTTTGTACTTCCGCGCGTACGCTGGACGTTCCTGCTGCTCATCAATTCCAATACTCAGACCTTGATGATGTCGCAGTACACACACCGTGCTGGCCGAACCTTGCTGGCCGAACCGTGCTGACCGAACCTGCAGACACTTTTTGTGTCCATTGCTCAAGATTTGTGTCTCAGTCACAAGTGTTTTCTCTCACAGGCTGATTCCACAGATACACGGTGTAGGACACATCAGTTAGAGTGTAATCCTCGCCCCCATCTTTCCCCCCTACACCCCCGACCCATCCATACTTTACCCCCCCCCCCCCACCACCCAGGGAGATGTGGTCAGCTGCCAGACGTACACAGTTGGTGGCGAGTCCCAGCGGGTTCAGCTGTTGCCAGGATTAATGTACTCACACCTTGAAAAAGCATCGACGTTGTTGTTTTTTGTTGTTTGTTAGTTCGAGGTCAGTCGGGACAATCTGGATAACTTCCTGGGGGGGGGGGGGGGGGGGAGGGATAGGGGGGCTGAAGGAAAATAATTCATGATTTAAAGATAAACTGTTAGCTAGAAATGAAATGGAAAATTGTTTTATAGAGAATCTTCATGGCTAGGGAGTTGTGACACAGAATCACATCCAGACGTTCATCAGAAAATGTTTAAATGATATAAATACAAGAAAATCCCTCTGTAATGTATGGAGTCCAAAACTGATGGAGGAATATTTCTGATATTTGGCATGAAAAAAATCAGACATGGTTGTAGATGTAGACACTCTGGCGCCACCGAGGGATAACCCGCAAAATGCGCCAATTATTGAACTGTTCAGCTGGCCAGTGAGTTTGTGGACATATTACTAGGCAACTGTAGCTGTACTTGTCTGGGGGTTCACCTCTGCACATGGAGCAAATCTTTATGGAGACGTTCAGCATAACTACCTGGACAATCAACCTCCTCAGGGGTGGACCAGACCTAGACTGGTGTAGACGCCAGACTGGTGACTCGTCACCTAATTATTATACATTACACTAAAGTACCACTGACTGCCCACACCGCCGCAGTGGTTAGTGTTTTGGTGTGATCATAACAATTAGATGGCCCGTCACCAGCCTGGCGCCTGTACCAGCCTGGATCTGGTTCACTCCTAACTTAGGGGTTTTAGCCCATCACATTAGACTGGATAGCACAGCTGGTGGACCAACATTGTTGGCATAGGCTGGGCATTTGGTACGTAAGTCGCCGGTTCGAACGCCGTTTCTGTTCACATTTAAACTTTACCGTGAAAGAAGCAACCCCTCTCCTCCTTCATGGAACGGCCAAATACTCAGCTGTTGACTGCAGGTGACACACACATGACTGTACCGCTGACTGATGACTAGAGAATCCACAGTGGAAGGGGGGCGGGCGGGTAGGTTTGATTAGACATTTGTGGGTTCGGGAGATACATGTATCAGTTGTGTGTGCAAAGTGCAGAGAGACGACACGTGAGTACATGCTCTACAGCCAAGTAGTTCTAACTGCGTCTTTGACTTACTACAGACAGAAAACTTGTCCGTACACGTGTGTGTGTGTGTGTGAGGGGGGGGGGGTTGTGTGTCTCAGACGGATCATTCAAGCTCACAAATGAATGTGGAGTGTGTTTACTCTTACCCCTTCACTCCCCGCTCACTACGCCAGCACCTAAACTTAAACGTTTTGTCTGGCAGGGCTGAGGGAACGGAAAATTAAGATATAAAAAATGTCTCAGACTGGATGTTTATTTTTGTTGTTGTTGTTGTTGTTGTTGCTGTTGTTGTTTTTAATCCTAAATAACATATGGGAAGAGAGAAGGAAGGAGAGAAGGGCAAACAATCACGGACAGAAAGAATGAAGACAGATGATCTCTCAGGTAAAATGTCACCCCGCCAGAGTTTGGTGACACAGAAGTTCTAAATGAATGAGGACATGGACGTCGGTGAAACTGCAGAACCTAAACCACGCAGTGCCAGATTTCCTCTGAGTTTTCCTGTGTTTGAATATGTCGATTCTGTCCTGGTCACAACTTGAAATATTTCTCAGTTTCTCAGGAATTCGTGAGAGTGACGGAGTGACAGAGCGGACTTGGACAGTAGAAAGGGAATAAGATGAGATAAGATACGATAAATTTTATTCGTCCTTGTACAAGGAAATTTGTTTTGATCATTGAATACATAACTATACAGTTACAGAAATTATGATATATATATATCTATAGCGCGCGCACATGCACACACACACACTAATAAATAAACAAAAGTAACAGTGCACACGATATGCTTCCGTTTCTAAAACACATTGACCTGACACGCAGGACATAATTCAACTGTGCACAGATTACGATCAAGATGACGACATTATTGTAACATCCTAGTTGATGATGGAATAAACGATTTAAAGTAGCGCTCAGTTTTAGTTTTCTTTGACAACAGCCTTAAATTTCTTACAGATCTTATGTATTCTTTGTTCAGGGGATGTTGGGGATCATTTATTATATTATTCGCTTTTATAATACAAGCACCAGTGTACAGCTCATCAAAATATGGCAGATCACAGTTACAAGTTTTTGAGGTTTTTTGATTAAAATATTGATCTTATTTTTATCTTTTTGTAAGATGTTCCCCCTCCCCTCCCCAACAGACAACTCCATACATTAAAACGCTCTCAATGGCCATGGTATAAAATATTTTCATAATGCTTTTGCTAACTTTTAAAAAGTGGAGCTTTCTGAGGAAATACATGATTTGAGGTCTTTATTTTAGGAGGTTCGCTGCCCTTGGCATTTACACCTCACTTTACTTGTTTTATTATTTCTTGTTCTGGCGGGGGGGGGGGGGGGGGGAGATGATATGGATAAATTTTAATCTTTTAATTTCAATTTTGCCCGGGCAGCGGCCTTTCGGCCTGCTCTTTACGATTTCCAACTGCCAAGGTATCTTTAACGTGCGCAACGTGCACACGGGCCCTCCGAATTTTTTCGTTCTTATCCGAGAAGACTAGGTACTCGATCCTACCAAATTGCTTCTGTGGTGAGGAAATACATGCGCTGCTTGGCTTTCTTATATACATATGTTACATGCACATGCCAGTTAAGCAATGAATCAATAGAAATGCCAAGATATTTGGCCTCTGTGACACTTTCGACCTCTTCATTGTTGATAGTAAAAGGACAAACAGGATCGTTGTTATTTTTCCTAAAGTCAAAGAAAAGCTCTTTAGTTTTCATGTCATGGGAATGAGTTTGAACTTTAACCTTTTTCGCTTAAAAAAAAAAAAACGTGAGAAAATCCCAGATGGCGCGTGATGCCAAAATCCCTGGCAGCTCCCAGGTCTGACATGGCGGCCAAACATGCAAGGGGGAAAAAAGAAAAGAAAATCCGAACGATCTGCAACTCCAGCGCAAACTGACAATATTTGAACATCTGCAAATTTGATGTGGGGAAAAAACAAAACCATGGTAAAAACTGCAGTGACATCAACAACTGAATTTGTCTGAGCGGTGACATCTTGTTGTGACGTCACTGACATTCGGGAAAACAAATTTTGCCCTTGGAATTAATGAATCCATTCTGGAACTTTCCATCCGGTACGGGCAGAAATTTTGTTTCACTCTGTTGTGATTTCCGGTCTGCGATTACGCTGTCTGGGTGTAGCTCTCTGTATCTCCTCTTTACAAGATCTTGAAAACGTCCTTGTGTCAGCGATTACAATAGCACAACCCGCCTGTGTCAAGAAATGCACAGATTTGGAATGTGCATAAAGTGCAGGCGATATCTATGGAAAAATCGCCTGGCGGGACATTAGCACTGTAGTCATAGCAACCACTCACTTAATGGCCGCTGAGACAATTATACTGACAATGTCTTTTCTATTGACATGAAAAGCAATAACTGTTTACTTTCTAACGATGTTCAAGTTTAGATAATTATTAAATATTACATGGCCAAATGATAAAACAGCGAAGCAAAAACTCCACGTTCTAGTGACATAAATCTACAAGTACAGAACGCTTGAGTGACGCACAATCTGGCCAGCCTGAAAGAACAAAATGTTAATGGTTGCTATGGGGAGACAATCAGGTCCACGACCATTCGTTTCCGGCCAAAAATCTCCAAGGATGCTGATGTCTCATTGTTCCCGTAGTTTTCTCCCCGTCTCCTCTCTCCACCTTTCTCTCCCCTCCACAAATTGTCCCTTTCCCACCTCGAGCTCATCACTCCACTGCAAATGTGTTCATTACGTAAGGCCAAACCTGAGTCTGTCTATGCATCACCGAGTCAGATCTGACTTGACATTCTGAGGGCAACCCGGCAAATCTAATTAAACTTAAATCTAGTTATGTTTTATTATTTTTTGTTGTTGTTGTCAATTTGAAAGTGGCTACAAATTGCTTCTGTGGTGAGATTCCCACTGGGATTGGGCCCAAGTGGAGGGTGAGGCTTGGGGGGGGGGGGGGGTGTGCACAGCTCGAGACTTGGCCAAGGCATCACGTAAAGAAAAAAAGAACTCACTGATTTTGTCACGTCATAATTCTGATATATCCCCGACATTGGTGGTGACACTGAACGCTGTGTCAAAGTACTTCTTCCTTGCAATGTTTGACTTCAACTTTCATTCATAATACTAACATTCTGACAGTTCTTAGAAAATAGAAACGTTTTAAGATCTTAAATTTTTTCTTTCCCTTTCTTCAACTCTCCCCTATTTTTCCTCATCACGGTGTAGCTTTACACATGCTCTTGTCCATAGGGTGCTACAGCTGAACAGTGAACACAACTGAGTAGTTTCTGTATTCGGGGTTGTCAGTCGGCTCGGGCGCCTTAACCACAGCGGCTTGACCAATCTCTGATTTACTCACGTCCATATGCAAAGTTGAACAGTTCCGTGAGGACACAAGACAGCAACTTTAAGCTTTGAGATCTGATCATGAGTTCAGTTCGTGCCACGTGCCACCGCCAGCCAGTCACTTATGGGAAACATCTGATGTTTGAACTTTGATAGAACCAGGGGCGGTCACTCTTTGGGGGCGGACGGGCGGAAAGAGGAGGGGGAGGGCACATCACTCCTCTCCCTTCCTCGTGGTCCAGTTATAATCACTGACCCCCCCCCCCCCCATAGACATCGCCCCTGACCTCTGGGACTTGCCTAGATCTAAGGGGTAAGCCAGACCAAGGCTGGCGCAGGCCCCAGATTGGTGGCTCACCACCTAATTATTGTGTGTCACACTCAAAACTTGGCTAACCGACCAGGCCATCGCGGTATGGGCAGTGAATAGTGTTTTAGGGTGATGTATAATAATTAGGTGGTGAACCACCAATCTAGGGCCTGCGCCAGCCTAGGCCTGGCTTAACCCTAAGTACACGCAAGTGGTACAAGAGTTTTGCTGTACGAGGACAAAATCTCGTGTGCGCCAATCTGGGCCAAATGTTCTCATTTCAATATTGGTTTTTAGACTGAACTGTGTTCTCTCTTTCTGTCTGGACTGCACCTTTTTTTATTTTTTATTTATTTACTTCATCTTTTACTACAAACTGGAAATTGAAGAAAGACTAAAAGGGAGGTAACCATGAAAATAATGTTCTTGTGACTTCCGGAAAAATGATATTCTTGTCACATAGGCTCCTTGTCTATATCTCTGTTCCCGGACAGACTGACCAGTGAGACAACATTACGGGATGACCCGTGAGACAGTCCTAGTCAGGATGGAATAATTATTTCCAACAATGCACTCAAACGTCCAGTGGAGTTGATGAGACTGACCTAAGGCTGTGACACTAATTCATGGTCGTGCAGAGACCCGCTGGATGACCCTAGGCTACTGCGTCTTTCTCATGGACTTGACAAAAATCTGACCTGTGGAATGGTCCGTTTAATTTTTCATTTGATGTCCGTAGTCGCGCCCCCCCCCCCGTACCTTCCCCGTTCACCCTTCACCGCCCGTTTCTCCAGCTCAAGGTCACTGTGCGTCACCCATTGGTGTCTCCGCCCTCGGCGTTGTGGCGTCTTTCTCTGTTCTAGCCCCGGCATTGTGTAGTTGTTGTTGTAGTTGATGGTGATGTTGACATTACTGTTTTCTCTGCTGCAGCGACACCGCTGGATTGGTTGAATATCCGAGATGGTGATCTGCAGAGAAAGGTCACCCATCCCAGCTCAATAAATACCCAGAACATTCCAGTAGCTGCACGAGGACCTCAGGGGAGGAGGAGTGGGGGGGGGGAGGTAACTGCCTCCGGAGACCTGGATCGCGAGACATGATGGTTGCGTTGGCTGATGACTGACCTGTCAAAACCTCACAACATCTACTCTAGTTTTACATTCCCGCATCTCCGCCCACATTCTCATCTTGGTCTTAAATTAGCGCCTGAGATCAAATAGAATGCTAAAATTCCCACCTCTCTCTCTCTATCTCTCTCTCCCTCTCTCTCTCTCTCTCTCTCTCTCTCTCACACACACACACACTTACATACACACGCACAACGTATTGTCTCCAGTCTGCCACACACGTCAGAGATCGTATTGCCGACATTTCCAGGAGTTTCAGCTGCCCACAGTCAGAGTTTGGACTCACACATGACGTGGTGGCGCTGAGGTCGCGTCACATTTTCTCCTGAACCTCTAGGCAAATGGCTGCAGATGCTCGCACGTACGGGAGACATAGGCACAGTGCAGGGTCAACGAGAACATGAAACTGAGACGAGATTGCCAGACGACAGCAAGTTGAATGTGCGCGCCTACACTTGGACTGGCCATGTCGTTCCCTGGGCAGTCGTGACATGTCCATGACAAGCAACCAGTGAACTCTCATGGCTGTTTTTGAACCAGGGCTCACACAGGTCCTTAAACGTCCTTAAAGTCCTTAATTTTCATAAAAGAAAAAATAAGTACTCAAAAAGTCCTTAAATTCTGAAAATGATGTCAAAGTCCTTAAAAAGTCCTTAAAATTTGTGTTTCAGTTGAAACATTTGAGATTCAAATCGTCCAACTGGATTATTGGTACTTTGAAATAACTGAACTTTTCAGAGTGAATTTACTATGTTTGAATTGTGGACACAGAAATATTGCGTTTCGATGAGTGCTGCACGCCATTTGTATAGTTGTAATATTTCTTGCGCATGCCGTAACTTAACTTTTGAGTGCTGCATACATGTAATATTTCTTGGTCACAGGCACACATGTCCTTAATTTGTCTACTGTGAGTCCTTAGAAAGTCTTGAAAAAGTTCTTAAAATTAGTTTTCAACACTTTGTATGAACCCTGTTGAACAAACTTAGAAAATGGCACGTATTCCCTAAATGATCCAACTTGTCCTTCAATTGTATATGACCACCAGGGAGTGAGAACAGCGCCGTCATGCTGTCTGTGAACGTTCTACACACGGAATCGGCACTTTTAATAAAAAAGACAGGTATCGCAACTGGATGTAGTTGCTGCACATGACGTGACGTGTGTCTGCGGATATCTCGTCCATTGTTATTGCCAACGCCTGACCGTCCACTCATTCACCTGTTTGCATGTTCACTTGTTACTCGTGCTGTTGTTGCCTTCCTTGTTGTCTGCCCTTGGTTTACTTGACAGCTCAGACAGAGATCACAGTGGACTCGATACCGCCGTGTTGATGGATTCGATACCGCAGTGTTGGTTGACTCCATAGCGCCATTTTGTCACAGTCAGAAACGAATACATTCATAATGTGTCCCGTCACGTGATGCAACATTCAAGTTTTTCAGCTGCAAAACTGATCTGCAGATTAAATTAAAATCTGTCCTATTTAGATCAGACTGAATTGACCTGACCTAATCAATGGGTCACAGTACCGCCCTGTGTACAGTTGTGAATTTGTGTGTCTGAGCCCGAGTGTGTACACTTGTGTGTTTGTCTGACAGAGCCCGAGTGTGTACACTTGTTTGTTTGTCTGACTGAGCCCGAGTGTGTACACTTGTTTGTTTGTCTGACTGTGCCCGAGTGTGTACAAGTGTGTGTTTGTTTGACTGTGCCCTAGTGTGTACAATTTTGTGTTTGTCTGACTGAGCCCGAGTGAGTACACTTGTGTGTTTGTTTGACTGAGCCCGAGTGAGTACACTTGTGTGTTTGTTTGACAGAGCCCGAGTGTGTACACTTGTGTGTTTGTTTGACTGAGCCAGAGTTTGTGACATGACTTGGATGTAAAACAGAATCAGAAAAAAAAAGACAAAATGATCTAGAACGTCTTTTGTTCCTGCCGTCTGAGAATGTTTGTTGGTTTGGTAAGATTGGTTGGTTTTCAGTAGGTTTTTAATATTCTTTCTGGGACCATTCTGCGGGTTACAATAGATAGATTGAGTCCTGATGGAGGAATACAAGAGATTACTGGACATATTTTCCTTGACTGTTTGCTTGTTTGTGTTTATGTCTACTACAATCTCTCCATCTCTTCTTTAACACGTCTGTTATAGGCTTGATTACTCCTTTTCTATCTGCCTCTCTTTCTTTCTCTCTCTGTCTCCGTCTGTCTCGCTCCTCTGCCCCCCCCCCCACCTCTCTCTCCCCTGTTGATTCCCCTACTTTTGCTTTATTTTTTTTATTTTTTCACTTTCTTCTTCATACTATTGACTCTTATCCTGTAGCCGTGCCTGTTGGCAGCTGGAAATAGCTTACCTTACTTCTCTTTTTTCTCTCTCTGTCATTCTAAATCTGCCTCTCGCTTGCTCCCTCTCTCTCTCTCTCTCTTTTTCTTCCGTTCTTCTGTTCCTTTTCCTCTTTCTATTCCTTTCTTTCAGCCTCTCTTTATCTCCTTTTCTTTCTCCCTCTCTCTCTTATCTCCCCCCCCCGCCCGACCCCCACCAGTTTTATCTATTATTTCTTTCTGTTTTCTCTTCCACTCACCTCCACTCACCTCCACTTACCTCCACTCACCTCCACTCACCTCCACTTACCTCCACTCACCTCCACTCACCTCCACTTACCTCCACTCACCTCCACTCACCTCCACTCACCGCCACTCACCTCCACTTACCTCCACTTACCTCCACTCACCTCCCCTCACCTCCACTCACCTCCACTCACCTCCACTCACCTCCACTAACCTCCACTTACCTCCACTTACCTCCACTTACCTCCACTAACCTCCACTTACCTCCACTCACCTCCACTCACCTCCACTCACCTCCACTCACTTCCACTCACTTCCACTCACCTCCACTCACCTCCACTCACCTCCACTCACCTCCACTTACCTCCACTTACCTCCACTTACCTCCACTCACCTCCACTCACCTCCACTAACCTCCACTCACCTCCACTTACCTCCACTTACCTCCACTAACCTCCACTCACCTCCACTCACCTCCACTCACCTCCACTAACCTCCACTTACCTCCACTCACCTCCACTTACCTCCACTAACCTCCACTCACCTCCACTTACCTCCACTTACCTCCACTCACCTCCACTCACCTCCACTCACTTCCACTCACTTCCACTCACCTCCACTTACCTCCACTCACCTCCACTCACCTCCACTTACCTCCACTCACCTCCACTCACTTCCACTCACCTCCACTTACCTCCACTCACCTCCACTCACCTCCACTTACCTCCACTCCCTCCACTCACCTCCACTCCCTCCACTCCCCTCCACTCCCCTCCACTCACCTCCACTCCCTCCACTCCCTCCACTCACCTCCCTTGGCCTAACCATTTGGTTGCTATACACCAGATGTATCAGTGACCACGAGTCCAGTCCAAACTGTTACCGGAGAGAACTTGTCCAACATCACAACCATGGCAGGCAAACAAACAATTGTCTTAGCTGTCAGTTTGACTAATTCTCCTTTACTCCATAGTTTCATGCATTGCCAGCTGACATCGTTACTGAATGAATTCTCCGTCTCTTTGTCCCTTCTGTACAGGTGGCCTGTTTGGAGAGGGAGATGAACACAGCAGTATAGAGAACGCCTTCCGCTACGCCGTGTACCGCATCAACCACGACCGGCAACTCTTGGCCAACACCAAACTGACCTACGACATACAGACATTGCCAGTTACTGACGGATTCGCCGCTTCTAGGAAAGGTCAGTCCCTCTTTCTCTCTCTCTCTCTCTCTCTCTTTCTTTCTCTTTCTCTCCCTCTCTCTGTCTCTCTTTATCTCTCTCAGTCTGTCTGTCTCTCTCTCTCTGTCTGTCAGTCTCTCTCTCTGTCTCTTTCTCTCCCCCTCTCTCTGTCTCTCTCTTTCTCTCTCCTCTCTCTCTCTGTCTCTCTCTCTCTCTGTCTCTCTTTGTCTCCCCCTCTCTGTCCCTCTTACTATCTCTTTATGTGTCTTTCTCTCCTTCTCTCCTTTTCTCTGTTTCTGTCAGTCTCTCTTTCTTTCTGTCTCTCCCTTATTCTGTCTCTCTCTCTCTCTCTGTCCCTGTTCTCCTCCCCTCACTCTCAGCGACATCTACAGCCACCACAACACGTCCCCGTTGCCTGTGCCAGCATCATCAATACCAACATTCATACCATGTATTCAGCATCCCCGATGTCATCGCCTTCACTACATCATCATCATCATCGCCGTCACTGTCACCTCTCACTCACACTCCGATAATCACCCCCATGCCGCCACCTCTCCCCCTCCCCCATCCCCCCAAAAAACAAATCCCAACCCCGAAAGAAACCTTCCAGACCAGTCCCAGGACAACTACAACCACACCCTCAAAGTTAAGAGACAGAACATCTTACAGAGCTGCCCCCCCCCCCCCCACACACACACCAGCAACAGCAGTTTGTGTCTCACTAGACGATGTGACGGGAATTTAGAATGATCCATGAACCTTTCCTGCCTTCCCATTGATTCTCTAGCCCTTCACACCCCCCCCCACCCCCCACCACCCCCACCCCGCCAGATTCTGTAGTTTTCCATTTTTTGTTGTGATAGAATAGATATTTCTGCAGATATCCAGCAGCACCTCAGCCCCACCCCCCCCCTCCACCGCACCCACCCCTCCACACCAACAACACTGCCATGTTATGTAGAAAGACGTAACAGCCAGGTTTTGCCCTTGTGCTAGTTCCATTCTTGTCATCAATAAACAAAAAAAAAACTGCTCGGGCCCACAAAATTATTACCCAGATAGAGAGAGAGAGAGAGAGAGAGAGAGAGAGAGAGAGAGAGAGAGAGAGAGAGAGAGAGAGAGAGAGAGAGAGAGAGAGAGATAGAGAGAGAGAGAGAGATAGATAGAGAGAGAGAGAGAGATTTCATTCTTTATAGCGATGTTAAGAAGTAAATTGGCTTACATTCTTTTTCCGTTACACATCCTGGTAGACACACCTACACACATACACATCTACCACACACGTACACACCCAAAGACACACAGACAGTAAAACAAAAGAAGCTGACGCGCCAGGGATGTGTTGAACTGGTACACACACACACACACACACACACACAACCGAGCAAACTTGAGCGTATTTTGGCGGGTGGATTGTTGTGTGAGACCCACGCTGAGATTGTTGTGTGAGACCCACGCTGAGATTGTTGTGTGAGACCCACGCTGAGATTGTTGTGTTCATGTTTTCCTTGGCTCTACCCAGCCCGCGAGTTTTTGGCGGTTCCTGTGTCAAGTGTGAGGGAATTGCGCACCTCGACTTTATTAGGACGTCAGACAAAAAAACCCAATGTAACAATGTCCCGTTTTTGGGGTTTTGTTTAAAGGAAAGTTCTGGCTTTTCTGTGGGCATCAAATCTCCACCCCGCTGTCTATTTCTGTAGTTTGCTCGTGTCTGGTTAAAGAAACATTGAGCGGAGGACGGGGGGGGGGGGGGGGGGGGGGAGTGATTCCCTGAGCGTTGCTTTATCTCCGTGTTCACACATATCAGAAACAAAAATAGTCGGGTTACGTTCTCAGCAAAAGATAATTGGTTTGTGAACGTCATCGGCTTGATCTGCCACACCGGAATGTGATGGTGGGGTCGGGAGATGCAAACAATTTAAGTTGTTCTTACGGTAGAAATAGTTACGGGTGTGTGTATTGGAAGAGGCCGGGGGGGGGGGGTCTAATACTGAAACCGTTAGACTGAAGTCTAGATCTCTGATACTCCAGTAAAACTACGAGAAAAACCACTATTTAAGTAGAAAATTACTCATTGATCCTTCTTAAATTTGGCATGCGGAAGTGAATTGTTTTTGTGGTCGGGGATCAAAATCTGCTGCGACATAAGCGCGTACACTTTGCGCATACAATTTGACCCTACAGAAGAATTATCCGCAAAATGCGCAGATAAATGAAGGATTAACTCGCATTGAGAGGATGGACCCGAATTGCTATGAACGGGCACCACTTGGCGTGCGCTCGGTGAGCACAATTCTCGGTGTGCATTGAATGTTGTCATCATTCTAGTTGCGGAATTATTGTTTGCGGTCTGCTGTCTTTTGCAAACTCAATTTTTCGCACTATTTATTCGTTTACCCCCCCCCCCACCCCCCACTCCCGTCCCCGTTCCTGGTTCATGTGAATGAGTTTCATGGAGGGGTGGGGTCGTCCAGGGATATTTCTTGTCCCAAGATGGCGGCAGGCAGGATCCGATCCTCTTCAGAACAGACTCTGGTGGCGCGTGGGTTAGAGAAGGATTGAAAAAAAAAAATCTTGCAGGTTTATACGAATGCGGAACTTCGTGGACGGTGCAGGATCGGAATCATTCAGAGATGATCCCTGCAGTCAAGGAAGTCAATGTTTTGGACAATGAAATAGACGAGGTTGTTTGACATCTTGACATGGAGACCCGGGCCGATGACCGGGCAAAGACCATCTAGGAAACTTGTTCATCTCCCGGACACCGCACAACTCTAGGACAATTTTTCCTGCCCGTATTTGGCTCGTGGATTCTTCCCGATTAAAAAAAAAATGACAACCACTTTGACACCATTTCCAAACGTTCTGTGAGAGCAGGAATTGGATGAATGAATGTGTGTGACATGACAAACGATGGTGAGGCCAGCCAGAAATTGCCAGACATGTTTGCGGCACTGACGACCACTGGCGTCCATTATTTGGTTTTATGCGACAACGAGCCTGGCTATTGAAATGTGAAAGCTCTCAGCAGATTTTCCAGCGCGCACGTGAAAGCTTTAAGTGAATGTCCAGACAAAAACTGAAGTATCCTCACAGGAGCGTGGACATGCATGGGGGGGCTGACCCTTAACCTGGTCAAAGACATCAATAGAGCTGCTTAGCTGTTCTCTGGTGCCAGTGACTAATGGCCATTATGTGATGACATAATGAAAGTTCTCATTTACTGGACAGGTCTTCTCCAACCACCCTCCACCCTCCTATTTACTTGGCCACGGTTGTGGGCGACCTCGATACCGTCTACAAATGGATGGCTGTTTGATTATTGTTCTTTTTGAACCCGAATACTTTATCGTCTTCCTACATTTTATGTTGGGGGGTGGTCGGGGGGGGGGGGGGGTTGAGAGGAGAGGCTACCCGTTTACATGTATAGAAAATCGTATTTCATTTTGTTTCCTGGGCGATCTAGTGTATGTAGATCAGTAGAACACAAAGCCTTTTCAACAAACACGCCTAGGCACAACTTGCAGAGATTTTGAGTCTCATTCATGTCGGTCTATCAATGTATTCAGCAAGTACAGAAGATGGACATTTGTCCGATAGTCAGCAAGCAGTGACGAGAATTGGACAAATTTCAGCTGTGACAGCGATAGAATTCTGTCTCCTCACCACACAGACATATGGGAAGTTACCGCGTACCGGCGCTCCAGCTTTGAACTCTGGATTGAATTTTGGAAATTTAATTGATATTTCGCTAGGGAAACTGTAATATTAATATAACATGGCCTTTTTTTTTGGTTGTTGTTTTTGTTTCGGTAGACGAAAGGGTTTTAATTCCCGGTGGACAGCGAAAGGAAAGTGTAAATCGTTTTTGCTGTCGGTGTCAAAGTAGAGAGGGGGGGGGGGGGAGGGGGGAAATGTCACATCTCGTATAGAAAAAACTCTATTACAAATTCAGAAAAATATCGGTGTCATAATTTCAGCTATGACACATGGAGATGTCATCTTACTGACTCTCTCGGTTGGCGAAATTCTGATTCATTTCACATCCTCACCACCCATGCTTGTAGATCGGGGGGGGGGGGGGGGGGTTGTGAGGGTGGTAGTGGCAACTCTTACCCTGTCAAAATTGGGCAAAAAGAAAAAGTTGTATGAAGCAAAGCCTTTACTTTTTCTTTTTGCCCAATTTTGACATTGCTTATAGCCCTACTGCGACCCCACCGATGTTCAATGATTTTTATAATAATTCTATGGTCAACTCTTACCCTGACCTCTGACCCATGAAACACACTGATATCGATACTCCGTAGATGGATTCGGACTTGCCGTCTCAATCGGTCATTATTTATGTAACCCAGGGCGGCCATTGAAAGCTGGGGTTATTGAGGAGCGTCACAGTGGAGTCATGGCTCCCTAGGCGAGTGGGCAGGAGATTGGTCAAGCAGCAACAAATGTCTTGTCAACATCGGTCAAGCTTTCAATTATTTAGAGTGAGTACATGCAAGGAAATCCTTCTGACATGCAAATAGGTGGTGGGGGGGGGGGGGAGAGTGCCGGAGACGGGGGGTGCCACTTGACTCATTGGCACCGAATACTGGGCACAAAACCCGGGAATTGTCCGCTCAGACATTTTTTGATTAACGCGACTGACAGTTGACAACAACTGGAGGGGGGGGGGGGGGATTTGTTTCCAGGTTTAACCCCCCCCCCCTTTATCTTCCTTTAGCCAGATGAAAGATTTATAGAGCTGCAGTGTCGGATACAAGGTAGGCTGGGTTAAGAGTGGGGGGGGGGGGGGAGGAGAGGAGGTAGTTACGTCATGCAGCTGGAGATGAAATTTATATAAATCAGAAAGAGTTACAAAACTTAGGTGAAGACAACAACTCTGAGACAACCGGACTGCCTAGAAACATATGGATTTCACCACAATTTCGTACAGATAATCTGGTCTACGATGAACCAATGAAATTGTGGTGTATGTGGTTAGTAGTATGCCGAGAGAGGACAATGTTCAAAGTTTTCTAGGTCACGTCGTGTTCTAGTCTAACATCTCCAGGTTGTCCTGTCTCTGGGTGGTGAAAATGTTTCTTCTGTCAGCGACACCAGTCCTAGCTATGGTTTGACGCCACGTGTCGGCCCAGCATTTAAGACGTCAGTGAATGACACATTGCCGGTCAAACTGCCAAGGACAGACATAGTTGCCTACATATGGCCGAAGGTTAGGTTACCTGGTTTAATATTTGATACATATGAATGATCGATTCTCCTCCAGTGTGACAGGTGAGACAATGCAGTCTGACCACTGTAACTTCCGGTGTGTCGGCCTGGGGTGGGGGAGGTGGTGAATCCCTGTGCTTTGTGTGCCAGGTAAACTCTGAGGCGTGTCAACAACTGGGCAGACCAAACAAAAAAGAAGGGGTTGGGGGGGGGGGGTAGAGAGGGAGAACCAAAAGAAAAGCCGTCTAGGCGGTTGAGAAAACTGGGCAGTGACTGAACTGGACAGACCAACTGAATACACAACAACTGTAGGACATGGATGTAGCTGGGTCATCTTGACACGTCTGTCAGGAAATGGCGGGATGGTGGGGTACTGGGCGGGAGAGAAAATAGGCGGTTACCGTAGTGGATGAATAGATCTAGAAGTTTCTTTAATTGAATCCCCCACTTCCCCACCCACCCCTCTTAATCTCTCCTCAACCTCCAACCCCCCCCCCCCCCCGCCCCCCAGTACTCCAGTACCCGTATCCCGTGTTGTTCCGTTGGTAGGTCGACGCTAGTGACGTCATGACCTTGAAGATTTCAGACATTTCTTGTGTGTGAGGAAGAGAGTGACAGTACAGACGATGACCCTGAACCTTTTTGAATTTCTGTGGTTGTCGCCCCGTTCTGTAGGCTTGACTTCCGGAAGTGACGTAAGTGCGAGACTTGGGTGTCATCGTCGGACGAAAAATGCCCAAATCAATTAGCCTGGCTGACCGCGAGGCCTTCTGGGTTGTCACGCACTGGTCACGAGGGGAACAGTTTAGATCTTGACAGAAGTTCCCAGCGTTTTAGTTCCCTGGACTGGAGCAAAAGATGCTAATTCCGGCAACTCGAAAGGTAAATGAGCTCAAGTCTCCAGAGTGGAGATGGCGCTAGGGGGAGCAACTCGGCTTGTGCTAATTGTGTTATCCCCTCCCCACCCCCCACCCCCCGCTTCACCGGCCAAGGCAAGGGAAATTACTCGAAATTTGCAAGTCTGAATTTGGGGGACAAAAGATCTCATTGTTAGTCCAATCAGGCCGTGGCTACTGGGATACATTCTGTGCTGATGATTTCAACTGAACAAAAAAGAAATCAATAGGTCTTGGAATAAAATAGTTGCTTCTTACGTTGAAAGGAAATGAAATTTGTCGGGCAGAAAATTCTAGTTTAGGTGGAGGGAGGGGCAGGAGTGTTTGACCTCATTTAATTATGTCATGTAGGTCATTTCCCTGGTCTGTCGGGGCGGGTTTGGGGAAGGGGGTGGGATGAGGGGGGATTTAGACTGTACAATTTAGGATGATGTCAAGTCTACCATACAATTTGTGAGGGAGCCGAGACCAAATGTCAGACAGTGACATCATGGAGAACAGAAAGGAAGAAAGACAACAAATTTTGATCGGAGAGTTCAGACGGTGGCTCAGAGGATCATCATAAACACCGGATTGTCCAGTTGCAAACTCCCTGACCCGCTGAGATCACGAGCCTGTTCGGCCTGTAGGATTCTATCTCAGCGGGCATAATCTTGGTGAGGACTGGATCAAGATTCCTGGTACGAGAAATTTCAAACCGGCAAATACTCTCCTTGTCCAGAGCAGGATGTCCACCGACATCATCTCCTCTCGGCTGTCCTTGACATTAGTGTGGGCACAACTTGCTGTCGTGTCGTAGTCCTGTCTTTGTTTCATGATCCCTGGGACTGCAATGTGCCTGGGACTGCAATGTGCCCGGGACTGCAATGTGCCTGGGACTGCAATGTGCCCGTGGGGTCTCACATGCGCCGGCAGCTCCATTCATTCGTCTACATTTAAAAAGATTCGATGCGACTGCAATGTAATCAAGTCGCCCACCCTGCCTGGCCTAACTGGACAGCCAAGTGAATGGGGCGACCAGCAGGGGCATCCACCACTACGGCTAACATTCCCCCCCCCCCACCCACCACCGGCAATACAAAAGCTATACAAGTTGTAAATCAGTCAGTGGTATTGCATGGACAAACAAGCCGCTCGGCCAGCAATGAAAAAAATGACGTATTGGATTCATGTGATAAAAAGTTCCAGCACATTTCCGAGAAAGAAAAAAAAACGTAGATTCTTTATTGTGTGAAGGCTCGGCTGGCCGTGACTGACGTGGCCTCCAAATCTGGCTGTGGTTCACACATGTGAACATGTTCCCACACTGGCCAATCTGTCGTTCGTCATCGGTAAACGTTTTTCTTGTGTTATGTTTGTTTATCTATTGTTTTTGTCCCTTGGGCTGTGGTTTGGGGAAGGGGTTGGGGGGGGGGGTGTCGGGGGTGGGGGAGGGGAGGTGTATAAACACAGGTGCACCAAATCAATGGCTAATGATTAACTGATATTTCGAAAGAATATTTAGCGCCATCTGTCGAAAACTGGTCCTGGCATGTGACGTGATGGGAGCTAATCCAGGCGGAGTCAAAAACTGTCCACACCGTCACAGCTGGGAGACAACTCTGCCCACATTTAGTGCATATTTCTTGTTCGTTTTTCCTCCTCATCATTGTGTTTCCAATTAGATCTCTGGTTTGAAGCCAATCAACTAAAAGCGATGAAGATTTTGAAGAGAAACAAAGGGGGATAATCGTGAAGGGCCCGCGGGATGGAAGGCCGGGTTGAGTGTCAGCTGTGGGTTGTCTCTCCCTGTCTCACCCACCCACCCTCTTCCACCTCTGTACACCGACCATTCCCGTGTGTCATTGGGGCGGAGGAGGGGGGGGGGGTGGGGGGTGCTTTCTTCTTTCTGTCCACTCCTTCCCTACACCAAGTTTTCCCTTTGTTGTCTAGGACAGAAGAGACCACGTGATTAAACCTCTCTTGTTTTCTGATCTTTGCAGTTTGTCATCAGATAGAACAAGGAACTATCGCTGTGTTTGGACCCAGGGCAGACAACCTAGCGGGTTACGTCAATTCTATGTGTGCCTCCATGCAAGTGCCCCACCTAGAGATGCGGAGTGACGCCTCTGGGACGGTGTACACCCCTGCCCATGCCTTGACCATCAACCTGTACCCGGGCTCTCAGCAGATCGGCAACTCCTACACTGACCTGATCACCTACTACGGCTGGACCGAAATGTTGGTCGTCTACGGAACTGCTCATGGTCAGTTGGCTGCTGGTGGTGTATGTGTGTGTGTGTGTATTTGTGGCGCGGGTGGGGATAATAATAATAATGGATGGCATTTATATAGCACATATCCATTACCATTAGAGATGCTCTATGTGCTTTACAGAAGCTCTCTCACTCGCTCTTTCTTTCTCTCTCTCTCTCTCTCTCTCTCTCTCTCACTCGTCTCTACCACTCTCTATCTCTCTCTATCTCTCTCTATCTCAGAGCAAACTGTAACGCAGCCTGTTAGGCGCAGTTCACAACTCACAACAGTTCACAACTCACAACAGTTCACAACTCACAACAGTTCACAACTCACAACAGTTCACAACTCACAACTTGTATTCTAAAGCATTATAATACTATTTGAATATCTATTAATATTTATTTAATAATGAATTATAAATATTGGTTGGTGATAGGGGGGGGGGGGGTTGATATGGCTAAATTTTAATCTATTAATTTTAATTTCAATTTTTCGCGGGCAGCGGTCTGTGCGGCCTGCTCTTTACGATTTCCAACTTCCAGGATATCTTTAACGTGCGCAACGTGGACACGGGCCTTCCGAATTTTTCGTCCTTATCCGAGAAGGCTAGGTACTCGATCCTACCCTCATATAGGATCTGGGACACGAACATAGGAGAAAAGTCCCAATTTCCAACATGCTTGCACAGCCCGGGTTTTGAACCCGGGACTCTTGGCATGAGAGGCGAGGATAGATGGATGGAGAGAGAGAGATAGAGAGAGAAAGAAAGAGAGAGTGAGAGAGCGAGAATGATGATGATGATGATGATAACGATGTGTATGATGTCAATGTTGACGGATACCTAAGCAGATGGTCAAAGAACATAAATTGAGGACATTTTTGTTTTAATGAAAACCGCGCAGAACTTGCCGGCCACGTGACAGTTAATTGGAGTTCATTGATGACACGTTGTGGAGTTGTCTGGGACAGCCCAGGCACACACGGTGCTGGCCCGTTTCGGGCATGGGGGGATGTAGGCGGGGGGGATGGGTGGCGGGGGAGGTGGGGTGGCGGGGGTGGGGGTGGAGCGGACGGAGACAATGGAAAATCTAGCACAGACAGGAATGGGTGGTGGAACAAATTACGGAAAACGTCAATTACGATTGTGTCATCGATTGATAAGTTGTCAGTCTGTCTGCCTGCCTGCCTTCCTGTCTGTCTGTCTGTCTCACAACCATCCATTTTTCCCCCTTGATCTCTAGCGACCTGCAGTGGTCACGTGACCACATGTCTCTCCCCACTCACCAGTTCTGTGTTGCAGGTGTCAGCCGGGTACAGCGCGTCCTCCGGGGAGACTTCGGGTCCGTGCAGGAGATCATCGTCAGACACGTGGACCCGACCAACATGAGGACCATCCTGAAGGAAGCCAAGGAGAAACGATGGAGGAAGATGTTGGTGGATTTACCAGTGGATGAGACAACTCTGTTCCTGAAGATGGTGAGTTGTGGACCTTTCTTGACCTGTCAGCAACTTAGATCTTCTCTCTCGGGCAGATAGAAGAGATCTGTAACTTCTGTAAATCAAAACAAAAAGTTATAACTGGGACATCAGCTGTATATTCTAAATTCTATACTGTCGGTGACAGAGAGTTGAGAAATGTGGCGGGTGGTAGAGAAGGGTATTTGTCCTGAATTTGTATAACAGATGCATATGTATATTTTAAGAGTCCTTGACTTCGAGGCTTGAGATGGTGTTAATTAGTTTCATGTCCTGTGTGTGTTTCAGGCGCTGCAGGAGGGCATGATCGATCCATACCATCACTACATCATCACAAATCTGGTAAGTTGTTCACTTTAATGACTCCATCTCCAGCACTTTCAGAATTACTTTCTCTGGTTGCGATGCCAACCTGGTGACAACTGGTCAAAGTTTGAGAGTGATGACGTGTAGCGGAGATGGAATTACCATGAGGAATGAACACACACTTTCACCTAAAAAAAATGTCTATATGAGAATGGCCAGGTCAGGTTGTAACACAGAAAGTTTGAAACACAAAAGCGAAAAAAAAAAAAAAACGATCAATCTCTGATGTTGCCGTAGGGCTTGGAATTTTTTCAAAAACGATTCTGTCGGCTTCTTCGATACTGTTGGCGCCAACATCTTTCTTTTGTAGAGTTCTTCATCCTTCTGGTATTTTCCTCCATTGTTTCATTCAACGCATTTGTTGTTGTTGTTGTTGTTGCTGTTGTTGTTATCCTTTCATTTCTGATTCATTGTAACATTTCTTTGTCGTTTCTTTTGCGGGGTTTTGTAACATACAGCATTTTCTTTTCTTTCTGGTTTTTTTTTTTGTTACTTTGTGATAATAATAATATAATGATTACTCTCTTGTGCAATTCAGTATGAGGACAAAAAAAATGTTTTGAAAATGACGACCAAATTGTACAGTCAGAAGACAAAAGGCGTGGTTTGAGTGACACAGGGATATGAACGTTTGAGAAACTTGAAGCAACTTTGACATGATGTATTTCTAACAATCTGGACAAACTGTTTATGTAAGGACATCACAGATGAAGTCTCTCGCCCAGTATGTTTGACTGAGTTCTTGTTCTGCACCCAGATGGCCTGAGGTTTTCACCGCTGTAGAGACAGGGAATGAAACAGTTTTAGTCACCCATAGCCAGTGGTGACAGATTTACTGCACAGTTACAATGTGTGAAACTCGAAGACATTCACCCCGAATTTCTTGGTCCAAGCGCAACCGTTGATCATGTTGAAACTGTCAATCAAAACGTCGATTCTGTAAGGGCTGCTGTTAGGGCAACGTAGTCAAATTGCAGAGCTGAATAGAGAAAATCCTGCGCTGTGTTCACTGCTCAGCTAGAACTTACAATGTACAATACCACGGTCACCTAGCGTCAGCCGCTGCGGGCAAAGTTTTGGTAGTTTGGCCAGGTATCCGATGCCTGCAGTCAATCTGCCGTCAGTACAGGACCATGACAAGCAGATCTGGCCATTGGGCAATATTGCCACTCTGAAAAAGTTGATGAGTGAATTGAAAATACCGGTACAAAAACACAATCATTCATTATGAAACGGCAGAACTTTGAGGATGTGTAGCAGGAAGCGATGGATTCTCTCACTCACCATCAGTTATAGAACAAACTCAACAAATTTCAACATCTGAAAGATTAAACACGAACGTTCAATAACTCGTGACAAATCTAACACATAAAAAAAAATATTAAAAAAAAAAGACCTTTCAGAGAATTTCGGGTTAAGTGCCTGCAGATTGTTCAGCTGAGTAAATTCAAAATTGCATCCTGCTCACATTTCCTGATTCCGGGTCAACGGCTTAAAGTGACGTTAAATACACTGGCAGATATTCCTACACAGAGAGAGATAGGCAGAGAGAGAGAGAGAGAGAGAGACAGGGAGAGAGAGTCAGAGAGAGAGAGAGAGAGAGAAAGAACAGAGAAAGAGAGAGAGGTACAGAGAGAGAGAGAGAAAGAACAGAGAAAGAGAGAGAGATAGAGAGAGAGAGAGAGAGAAACAGAGAAAGAGAGAGAGAGGTAGAGAGAGAGAGAGAGAAAGAACAGAGAAAGAGAGAGAGATAGAGAGAGAGAGAGAGAAAGAACAGAGAAAGAGAGAGACAGAGAGAGGGAGAGAGAGTCAGATAGAGAGAGAGAGAGAGAGAAAGAACAGAGAAAGAGAGAGAGGTAGAGAGAGAGAGAGAACAGAGAAAGAGAGAGAACAGAGAAAGAGAGAGAGGTAGAGAGAGAGAGAGAGAAAGAACAGAGAAAGAGAGAGAGATAGAGAGAGAGAGAGAAAGAACAGAGAAAGAGAGAGAGGTAGAGAGAGAGAGAGAGAAAGAACAGAGAAAGAGAGAGAGATAGAGAGAGAGAGAGAGAGAGAGAAATAGAGAAAGAGAGAGAGGGAGAGAGCGAGAGAAACTGAGAAAGAGAGACACAGGCGCATACAGAGACACATTGAGCGAGAGAGAGACAGACAAACACATTCACACACAGATTATAAATATATATATACAGAAAACAGACGGTTCACAACCTGCCATCGTAGATAAACTGACTCGAAGAGTTTCCATATCTTCTTCAAGATCTCCAAGCTTCAAACGATAAAGAAAACAGACGTAACGGATCCCCACACCTTCACACGTCCGTGGTCCTCATGGCTCGACCTCCACATGTCACCCGGACCGTCAGCTATCATCTGGGGGAACCACGAGTACTGAGCTCTTTCCCTTATTTATATACACGGGAGGTTTGTGCACCCGGCACTATCCTCAAGCGGGTCGTGTGTATCATTTCACGCTCGTCAACAACCTTAAAATCACGTTTCCCCCCACCAATTTTACCCCTCTACACTCGTGGCAGTACAAGGCCACCAACCTTATTCGTGACAGGCCCCATTCAGCAAATGTGCCAAAAACGATCAATCTGCACAAACGCCTGACACAAAACGGTGCTTGTGGTCAATATTTGTTGTTGACACTGGTCACTTTTTTGGGTCACCGTGTCCTGCTTGAGTTCTGCAAATCCAAGAGAAGAATGACGTCATTCCATCATTTCTATAAAAGTTATAGGAAAATGTTTCAGAGCTAGTGGAATCATAGCAGCAACCACACACTTTAAGATCAGTAGGCACGAAACTTCTTGAGACACCGACAGACAGATTGTCGCTTGGTGAAACGGCTTTTTCTATTGATGGGCCTAAATTGTGGAACAACATCAGTGTTGACACCAGGAAAAGTGAAAACATCGTCACATTTAAAAATAGGCTCAAAACTGAATTGTTTACGACTTTTTAAATTGAAACTGAATGATGTCCCTTTTTGGTCTCAGAGGTTTGCGAATGAGAGTAGATCAAATGTTTGACAATGTGTGTGAGTGGGAGCTTGATGAATTGATCTTAATGTTAATTCTGTTTTTAATTTTAGTTCAGAGACCTGGAGCTGGTCATTTCTTGTGGGTTTGACCAGTAAATGATTACATTACATATCCCATTAAGACCATGATCAGCTAGACAATTGGCGTAGTTGTTGTTGATTTCTGGACGAAAAAATCTGCTCAATTGTCCCCCCCCCCCAACACACACACACCCTTACTTCCTGTCTAATCACCCCCCCCCCTCTCCCCATACCATACCCGTCTTCAAATACCCCCCCCCCCTGTCATGATTCGGATATTGTTAAAACTCACGCAGAGAGTGAGTTGTTGTTGTTTACCAGGGCCATGAGAAATTGGCTGGTGGCCTTGAACGGTCCTCGCCAAATTATAGTTGGTGAGTAAATAAATGTAAAGTTAAACTGCTAGAGTCACGCTTGTCGGCTTTAATGTTCGTGATTAATAAGTAATGGAGTAGGGGTGAAACAAGGTGGGACAGTTGACATTGTTAAGTATGACTAGACAAGTTTTTGCACGTTAACTGGCTGGTAGAATAGTGCAGACGTATTACTACAATTAAAATGGTGGGAGGTTTCGACCTATGAGATAGCTGAACTAATTGGGCCAGCGGACTAGCACGCTGGGTAGTTAGATAGTATATAACATCGTGTAACGTTCAGATTAGGTGAATACAGACGAGAGAAGCATCGTTTCGTGAAGTATCTCCGGTTGGCCAGTACCTGAACTGTGTGGTCTGAAGACTAAGAAGTCCTTGCTAACGGACTGACTGAGCTCTAGAAAGAAAGGTCTGAGTGGGCTGACCTTTGAAAGCCCACGCTGCGCTATTTGGATGTTCGCGCCTCCCAGTAGGCGTGAGCAATGGTAATATATTTTATTTATTCAAGTATAATAGAGATCGGAGATAGAGAGAGAACTACAGCCTCATGGGAAGACTAAGGAAACCCCAACTGGCACTCGACCACGAGTGTCCTGTATGATAGATCTATTGCCATAGTATGATTGGAATAATATAGCACATTGTTGATGAATTGAATAGTGATTGTGCATAAAATATAGTCTTTTGGCAACTGCTTAAATTACCTACAAGCCGAAGAGTGCTTCTGTAGGCTTTGAACGTACTGGGCTCTCCTAACCTTTAAGCCCATATGATTTATGGAGAGTTTGCCTGGCGACTGGCCAGTGGCGACTCAACTGTCACTTTAAATTGATATCTAGTTTCGTATAATATACCTATTTACTATTGATTGCAGTACCTCCATAGCTACATGAATATCATTGGTTAAGTTATTAATTAGAGTTTTTGGTTTGAATATATACCTCTATTGTCTTTTGTTTTGTTATTAATATTTATGTAAACTATGGCCTGACCGGCCTGACATATATACGCTCTAGTTATTTAGTACTTTTCTTGTGTGGTTGTGTCCGAGTGTGAGTTAGCTGCCTCTCGTGCAGTCGTAACATCTCCAAGACCCTAACTCTGCTCGTGACATCTGGAGGGGACCCCACTGACATCTGAAGAGGACCCGTCACCTTCTGACATCTAGAGAACACTACTATCATCGGAAGAGGACCCCGTCAACAGCTGCAGGTCTACCACTCTAAGACTCCACTGTTATTTATGTAATTTTTGTAGTTTATAGTTTTGTATACTGCTGATTTTTTTTTTTGTTTCTCCCCCACATGTCTGGCATGTCCTCTCGTCATTGATCCTGGGACCACTACGAGGGACTGACAGCTAGCATCAGGAAAAGACAAGACCAGCGCTGTGGACCAAAGGAAAGAGCCAGTCCATTTTGCCCAGTTAAGTGAACCATCTGTATTTGTCTTCGTTTGAGGGGTTCGTCGTTCCAGCTCCCCTACTTTTGACAGGCATTATTTTTTTTCTTTTGTGTTAGATTAGATAGGTGGGTGGTTGGAAGGGATCGAGACTTAGCATACCTCTTTTTGCCAGACTAGCAGATCTAGATGGCGTTTAAAACGGATAGGAGATACGCTTTGCCTTGAATAGTTCTGTAGGGACCTGTTATTCGTATAGATTGTTAGCGTTCTATCTTCCTCGTATTTTAGGAAGACGTCTCTCCTGTTCTTTTTCTTACCTTTTTGTAGATAGTTTCAGGTTAGTCAGGTCTGTTGTCGTTTGTTCTTTCTGTTAGTCTCGTCTTACTCTCCATGTAATTCTTTTCCATTATAGTGTTGCATTATTATATTTTGTATTCATACTTGCTATATTATTGCCTGGGATAAATCACGTGTCTAGGGCACGTTGAGAGATAATCTGGATATTAGAGTTGTTAGGCTGGTATAGCCAAGGAAGTTCATATCGTGAATATTGATTTATTCCGATTTATAGCAGAGGGAACGCTGCTAGGAGTGTACGGAAAATACACTGGGAATATTACATTGGTATCGTTAGTAACGACCAATCACGGAAGCAGTAGACTGACTGCTTGAGGATTAGGAGAAATAAGTGGAGTTAAGTGATCGCTGAGATAGCTCAACCACTACTTGGTTGACTAAGACGTACAGTTTGTTGTTGATTTCGTTAATTTCGTTCATACTGCAGGAACGAGCACCCGCAGAGTGCAATTGATAAATTGCTTCAAGGGAGAATAAAGTTGGAGATTTTTCAGGAGCTGTCCTCGATTAGGACATTATAATATCGTATTATCGACCGATATCATGGCCGAACTACAGAAATATTTGGAACTGGCCCAATCATTTGGCATACCGGAAGCTCAGCGTGCTTCTTGGGTAGACCAGAAACTGAAAGAAGAACGAGAAGAAAAGGCCGCGGAGAGATTACGAGAAGAAAAAGCCGCGGAACGAGAAGATAGAGCCGCGGAACGCGCGGAAAAACAGGCTCAAAGAGAGTACGAGCTCGCTTTGAAACAGTTAGAAGCGAAGCAAGCCCAACCTACCGGGGCTCCGGAAGTTACTTCCAATAATAAAACGAAGCCTAAATTGCCAACCTTTAATGATAAGGTTGATCGTATTGATTCCTACCTACACCGCTTCGAACTCCATGCCGTTTGCGCGGGATGGCAGCGTAGTGAGTACACGTCATGCCTCGCCAATCTTTTGACAGGGAGAGCGTTGGAAGTTTTCCATAGCCTCACTATTGATGACGCTAGGGACTATGACATTCTAAAGACCGCGCTATTAAAGCGTTTCCAACATACGGAAGATGGATTTCATAAGCGTTTCCGCGATTGCCAGCCGGAGGCATCTGAGAATTTCTCTACTTACGTGGACCGCCTCCGCCACCTACTCAGCCGTTGGACTGAATTGGCCGGTGTGGAAGAGGGAAACTATAAGAAACTATATGATTTGATAATTAAAGACCAAATATATATGTCCTGCCACACGGACCTGGTGGCGCATTTTAAGGAACAAGCCCCCAAAACTACCGTCGAGATAACATCGATAGCGGAACGGTATGCTGCAGCTCACCCTAATCGATCGTTAGCTAAAGCTAAAGTAAACGAACCGTGTTACGCCGGCGCTGCTACTAAGACACCGGTACCGTCGAGACAATCAAGACAGCCCTTTCGACAGTCGCCGCAGGTTCGTCCACGGTCCGAGCCGCCGGTTAGCAGGAGGCAACCGAATCCCCATAAATTTTCTCGGGACTGGGAACCCCGATATACACGTCCTTTCCCTACCGGAGGACCGCGTAACAACTACTATCAAGCGCCCACATTTCCTTATCGAGGTACACCTCGAAGGGATGATAATCCAGTCTACTGTTATAGATGTGGCGCCGGAGGCCACATTGCGCGACAATGCAGAGTTAGATTAGATGCGGCAAATGTATGCTCTGTAGCATTCACCGAAAACCGCGGTTACAGAACTAGGAATGCCGAAACCGTAGATAAAGTTATTCCAGTGATGTCCGCCCTCCACGAGCGAGGCGCGCTGACATTGTATGAGGGACGAGTAAACGCCATACGAGCATCCGTATTGCGAGATTCAGGCTGTACGACCGTCGGTGTACGTGAATCGCTGGTCCGTCCTGCACAACTCCTGGATCGCGATGCGACATGCATTACTTTTGGTGGTTCAGTTGAACATTTTCGTTTGGCGGAAATATATGTTGACACACCGTTTATAACTGGTGTTGTCACGGCCTGCGTGCTACCAAATCCGGTCGCCGACCTAATCATTGGGAATATTCCCCACTTAAAGGACGTCTCCGATTGCGAACTCGGGATTTGGGATGATAACGACATTGCGTGTGTCACGACAAGACAACAATCGCGTCGCCAGAGTGACGACACATTACGATCGCCTGTCGTCGATTTGGATGTAACCCCCGAGATTTTTCGTAACGAACAGCGCACAGATCCATCACTAAAGCCCCTCTTTGCTAAGATTGATCCGGACAACCCGGATACATCCAGGTTCTGCCTTAAAGACGACCTCCTATATCGCGTTTTTCGGGGAAAGCGCGAAACTATTTTGCAATTGGTCATACCGAGATCATTTCGCCGAGACATCACCCGCCTCGCGCACGACACGCCATTAGCGGGCCACCAAGGCAAAGCGAGAACAAAATCGAGAGTCCTGTCTCAGTTTTTTTGGCCCGGGGTTTACGGGGACATAAATAGCTATGTGTCGCGTTGCGATACATGCCAGAAAAGAACCCCCAAAGGAAAAACTTCGCGGGCGCCTATACAAGAGATGCCGCCGGTTTCCACTCCATTTCAGCGAGTTGCCGTCGACATCGTCGGGCCATTACCGAAGTCGGATAGAGGCCATCGGTTTATTCTATCAGTAATCGATTATGCCACCCGTTGGCCTGAGGCTGTCCCTTTAAAGGAAATATCGGCCGATCACGTCGCCGAGGCATTGGTGACCATATTCACACGTGTCGGATTCCCGTCCGAATTATTATCTGATAGAGGTCCGCAATTCACCTCTGACCTTTTCAGGAAAGTATTGGAACTCACGGGCATTAGGCAGAAACTTACGTCGCCATACCATCCACAGTCCAATGGCTGTTGCGAGCGCTGGAATGCCACCATGAAAACTATGCTGGCACGCGTTTCCGCCGATAGACCTGGTGACTGGGACCGTCGACTTCCGGCCATCTTGTTCGCATATAGGGAACTCCCAAATGCGACAACGGGTTTTTCCCCGTTTGAACTGTTATACGGTCGAAAACCACGTGGCCCGATGGCCATTTTACGCGATTTATACGCCGGTTCTGATACCGACGTTCCTGATACGCGATCCGCGTATCAGTACATAGTCGATCTCCGACATAGAATAGTTAATGCATGCGACCTGGCTCGACAATTTGCATGCGTACGGACCAGGTCATTTATAGGATATCGCGATCGGGGTAGTCGGTTAAGAACCCTGTCAGTCGGAGATCGGGCATTGGTGCTGTTGCCAGAAACGAATAACAAGCTACTCCTCACTTGGAAAGGCCCCTTTCTAGTTAAAAAGCGACTCTCGAGAGTTAATTATCTCATTACCATACGTGGTAACGATAAGGTGTACCATATTAATATGTTGAAAAAGTATCTTACCGATGATCAAACTCATCACGATCATTCATGCCATGTTGTGGCCCAAGCAAACGCAGCGATGGTCACTATCGATGACAACGACCGGGAGCCATTATCTATGACAAGATCGCTCCTATCCTTGCAAGCCACAGAGGACGCGACTTCCGTTAATATCAATCCAGAGCTGGATCAAAGTAAGACACAGGACATCATGAATCTTGTTCGGGAGTTTTCGCCAGTATTCACTGATTTGCCGGGTAAAACATCCTTAGTTCAACACGTCATCCGGTTGCACTCGGACGTACCCGTGTTTGTCAAACCCTACCCGCGCCCGCTGCAAGCGCAAGACACCATGCGTCCTAAGCTACTTTGACGACATTTGCGCTTTCCATACGGATTGGAAAGGCCACTTAGAAGCACTTCGTCAAGTGCTTAGTAAACTTCGAGATGCCGGGCTTACAGCTAAGCCTAGCAAAGTCTTCCTGGGTTATACGCAGATTAACTTTCTGGGACATACTATCGCCAAAGGCGTCCAAACACCGGACGACAGTAAGATAAGTAAGATTTTAAAACTCCAGGCTCCTCATACTAAGAAGCAGGTTCGTAGCCTGTTAGGCTTCTTAAGCTATTATCGGAAATTCGTTCCTAATTTTTCGGCCCTTACGGCCCCGTTATCCGATCTTACAAGAAAAGACAGACCCAACAAAATTACCTGGAATACGCTGTGCGCCACCGCGCTCGCGACAGTGCAGCAACTGTTCTCCAGTTCGCCGCTGCTTATCCTACCGAATATTAGGCGCACCTTCACCGTCCGAACTGACGCGTCGGACCAAGGAATTGGAGCTGTTTTGCTTCAGGAAAGAGATGGCTTATTGCGCCCTTGTATGTACGCTAGCCGGAAATTACTTCCGAGAGAGCAGAGATACGCTATTATAGAGCGAGAATGCCTGGCGATTGTATACGCCGTAGACGCGTTTTCCCGCTACCTACTTATGACAGAATTCGTCATCGAGACAGACCATAAACCGTTGTTATTTTTAAAATCGAACCGAGCCAAGAACGCTCGTTTGACCAGATGGAGTCTGGCCCTTCAGGAATACCGCTTCATTATAAAGGCCATTCCTGGTGGAGATAATGTCCATGCCGACCTATTATCACGGTTACCTTAATCTTGTTGTATTTTAGTCTGTCATATGTATTGGCGTTGGATACTGATTAGCACCTCATTCAGAGACCGAGGGATGGTATCACATATTGTTCACCCATTGTGAACACTTTTCACCTACCCCTGTGCTTTCCTTTGTTCCAACAGCTATTTTCCTGACGTCGACCCGTATTTTGGCCACACCAGACGTTGTTGCCCAGGGTCGAGGACGAGAAGTCATGGCAGACCAGGAGTCCAGATCCACTAATGCCATCGATGCTACTATAGTTATCTTTTCTTGAGTATTATTCATTGTATGTATGCATTCCTGATGACATTCGCACAGGATCAGTGTTGTACTCTAAAATTTTAGAGTTATGATTGTTAATGTCTACGTATTTAGAGGTAAGATTTAATCCTCAGAGAGATATATACTTTTGGACGGAACCTTAAGATTTTCATGAAGTTTTGTCCATCAATGATACCCGTCCTGTAGGTTTTTTTTTTAACTTTAGTACTAGTCTTAGTTATTACCTAGTATTCTTAGTTAAGTTAACCTTTCGAGCAATTTCTCGACTCATGCCTTCCCCTTACGATAATCATTTATATCGTTAAAATTGCAAATTTTAACTGGGGTGGGGGATATGTCATGATTCGGATATTGTTAAAACTCACGCAGAGAGTGAGTTGTTGTTGTTTACCAGGGCCATGAGAAATTGGCTGGTGGCCTTGAACGGTCCTCGCCAAATTATAGTTGGTGAGTAAATAAATGTAAAGTTAAACTGCTAGAGTCACGCTTGTCGGCTTTAATGTTCGTGATTAATAAGTAATGGAGTAGGGGTGAAACAAGGTGGGACAGTTGACATTGTTAAGTATGACTAGACAAGTTTTTGCACGTTAACTGGCTGGTAGAATAGTGCAGACGTATTACTACAATTAAAATGGTGGGAGGTTTCGACCTATGAGATAGCTGAACTAATTGGGCCAGCGGACTAGCACGCTGGGTAGTTAGATAGTATATAACATCGTGTAACGTTCAGATTAGGTGAATACAGACGAGAGAAGCATCGTTTCGTGAAGTATCTCCGGTTGGCCAGTACCTGAACTGTGTGGTCTGAAGACTAAGAAGTCCTTGCTAACGGACTGACTGAGCTCTAGAAAGAAAGGTCTGAGTGGGCTGACCTTTGAAAGCCCACGCTGCGCTATTTGGATGTTCGCGCCTCCCAGTAGGCGTGAGCAATGGTAATATATTTTATTTATTCAAGTATAATAGAGATCGGAGATAGAGAGAGAACTACAGCCTCATGGGAAGACTAAGGAAACCCCAACTGGCACTCGACCACGAGTGTCCTGTATGATAGATCTATTGCCATAGTATGATTGGAATAATATAGCACATTGTTGATGAATTGAATAGTGATTGTGCATAAAATATAGTCTTTTGGCAACTGCTTAAATTACCTACAAGCCGAAGAGTGCTTCTGTAGGCTTTGAACGTACTGGGCTCTCCTAACCTTTAAGCCCATATGATTTATGGAGAGTTTGCCTGGCGACTGGCCAGTGGCGACTCAACTGTCACTTTAAATTGATATCTAGTTTCGTATAATATACCTATTTACTATTGATTGCAGTACCTCCATAGCTACATGAATATCATTGGTTAAGTTATTAATTAGAGTTTTTGGTTTGAATATATACCTCTATTGTCTTTTGTTTTGTTATTAATATTTATGTAAACTATGGCCTGACCGGCCTGACATATATACGCTCTAGTTATTTAGTACTTTTCTTGTGTGGTTGTGTCCGAGTGTGAGTTAGCTGCCTCTCGTGCAGTCGTAACATCCCCAAGACCCTAACTCTGCTCGTGACACCCCCCCCCCCTGGAATGTCCATCCCCTCTACATGCATTGTTTCACCTGTTTCTTGTGAGCCGTCCCTGACGCAGTTTGCTGACAGCACTATCACAGTCACGTGTTTGAGAACATCAATCTTCAGTTACCGGAAGTCAAACTTTCTCAGTTTTCCACTTTTAATTTGAACCGCGAGCTGGCGCGTGCAGTGAATTAATGACACCCATTTTTTGGTGTTCTTTACACGTGGCGAATCATGGCCGAATGTTTCAGAGTTGAACGAGCAGGTCCCTGAAGTCCAAACTGATCCATGTCACCCTACAACCGCCTGGCTGTGTTGACGTTTCAATACTTGGGATCGAATGCATTAGTCAACAAAAGATTGTCGTCTGCTGGACTTCCTGAACTCAGGCCTTGAGCAGTTTGTTCAAGGAGCTCTCAATGGCCTAATTAAAGACAGCATCTCTTCCCGGCGGCCTCTTGACAACCCAAACCACTCACGCAAGGCCTCACTTTCCTCCGCTAGCTCCCCCCCCCCCTCCAGCCAGGCACATCATGCCAGTGTCTCCTCCTGTAGTTGTTTGGAGAACGAACTAGCAGGAAAAACCACTTTATGATTCAGACAATGGCAACTGTCCATGTCCGACATGCCTTCACAGTGTCTGATGGTCAGCTACAGCTACTAAAGATAGTCCCATGACGTCATGTAAAGAGAATCAGATAGTCCGATCTCCCTGCACTAATTAGGTTACATCTCCGGTGATGGGTGAGCAGGGGCGTGTACCGGGGAGGGGGGGGGGCGAGAGCACTTTTCAGACACGGATTTAGTTTGGGCAAATGTTGGGATGAAGACAAGAACTGAGCACTAGTAAAGTTTTCTAGTCTGTTGGTTTTGAAATCAACAAAAGTTGCTTGTGTTAAACATTTCTGTGTTAGGATGAGAAACATTGGAACGGTGACTATCGTCACGGCCGTGTACTGTATGTGTGTGATTGTGTGTATATGTGTGCATGTGTATGTCTACCTGCAAGCATGTGTAGGTAGGTAGGTAGGTAGGTAGGTAGGTAAGTAAATGTTCGGGTTCAAGATGGCGGATAGGCCAGCTGGGCTTTCGCTTACAATTACTTCCATGTGCTTTCCTGCGATGATGGACCGTCCATCCGTGGTAACTGCCCCCGTTAACGTAGTTAAGGCTGACGGGCCATAGAACTACACGCTACATGCTACACCCTGCATGCTACACGTTTTAAACGTGTATAGAAAAGTGAAAACTCGTTGTCTCTCTTATGCGGGGCCATACAACTCACTACACGCTGCACGGGACTCGCTACATGCTATACGCGTGTAGAAAGAAATGTACATGCTCACTTTTTTGCTACACGTCTAGTTCTAGATCCGGCGAACATGGACGACTACAAGGAAAAATTGATTGAAATGGTAAGGGCAAGGTCCCTTCTCTGGGATCCTCGTGTACCCGACTACAAGAACAAAGACCAGCGAACCCAAGTTTGGGACGAGTTAAAAGAGCTTTTGTCTGCACCCAAAGGTAAACTTGGTTGATATATACATCGATAGATAGAGAGAGAGAGAGATATCGATCGATCGATCGATAGATAGATAGATAGATAGATAGATAGATAGATAGATAGATAGATAGAGAGAGAGATCGAGAGAGATCGATAGATAGAGAGAGAGAGATCGATCGATCGATAGATAGAGAGAGAGAGATCGATCGATCGATAAATAGATAGATAGAGAGAGAGAGAGATCGATAGAGAGAGATAGATCGAGAGAGAGAAGAGAGAGAGAGAGGGGGTGGGGGAGGGTCAAACATAATAATATTTACATATTGATATACAATTTTGTGATATCAGCAGTACAAAATTCAAATCAAGTTGTCTTTTCCATGACTTTTTTAATCGATCTCATTTGCAATGACATTTCGGAATACGTTTTCGTGTTGCCAGGGAACAGTTCCCCCCTGCGGGTCATTGAAAAATGTTTTCACACTGTCGCGTATGGCCATTGCTTCAGCAGAAGGTCGTCCTCCGTGTGTGGGTGCTTCCAAGGGAAACATGCCTCTCCCCTGTCCCTCCACCACCTCGTAGGTCACATCGGAAGTCCTGTCAACCATATGTCCGTCTCGTCGGAAGAATTCATCTTCGGAGAAAATAAAACAAAATCCCTCTGTCTCTGGCAAAATATGAAGCATGTAGCATGATAGTGTGAAGTTATATAGCCCAGGGTATGAAACGTGTAGCGTGTAGCATGTTGCGTGTAGCATGTAGCGTGTAGTTTTATGGCCCGTCAGCCTGAGGTACGAGAAAGGCTGGGCCTGGTTGCTAGACTCGGAATGTGCGCGAAGTACTCTGTGAAAAGTGGGAAAATTCGATGGATTATAAATGGAGTAGAAAACAACAGGAAAGCAGACATCCAACATGGTGACAACACTCTTCAAAACCCCGTGAGTTGGTCTAACTTTCATGATCCCCAGCGGTGGGATGAGTTTGTAGCTGCAGAGAAAACTTTTAGGAATTCTCTTAGCACCAAGCCAATAACACTTAGAAATAGATACAGTCATGCAGACCCCAGCAAGTGGTGAAAGCTTGTGTCATTGCTGCCCAGTGTGTTTTATAAGGGGAATGAATATCAACACACCAGGCCAGTCGGCCATCCTTTCATTATATCTTTTCTGAAATATGTAAAGAAAATACTTTTTAAATTCCCTGTGACCATCCCGGAGGAATTGGAAGAAGCCGGGAACAACCCAGATAACGTACCACCTAATCAGAGCAAGTCGCTACTTAACAATATTCATTTCATGTTGACATTTGTGAAAGTTCATATTCAGCCATGTTTCAGTAAGGGAAAACTCCACCTCAATAACAACACGGACGAGTCCAAGGTGTCTAAAGAGGAAATCAGCACTCTATGGCAAACCAATCAAAATAAAGCCATTGAAATTATTAACAACGAATGGAAAATGCCGAAATCTGTTTCGTCCTCAATAAATATAGACACCATAGAACAAAAGAACTCTGTCAGCGATCCTTCAATACCATCCAGATACCACCATGGCCAAGAGATGTCATCACCCCTGATTCCGAATGGGTACCGTTCAACATCTGCCTCGCCCACCGCCGCGTCCCGGAAGCACGGGATAATAACACTTGTACTGAAAAAGAACGGTAAGCCAGAGAACATTGAAGACTGGCGACCAGTTTCTTTATTGCTGGCCTCATATAAGACATTCTGAAAGCAAATTCAAGCACGACATTTAAAATGGATCGTGGAAACACAGAGAGAATCACCACGCCCAAAAGGATCCATGCCGAGAAACGAGCTACAAGGACATTAATTTGGTTTAAAAACAACGATCTCTGACTTTCTGCACACAAGTTCAAAACTCTTCGCTGATGCCCTTGGAAGCATCGACCAGGAATTGATGCTGAATGAAATGAACGCAGCGGGGTACCCTAATTATTTACAGATATCACAAGAGACATAATTATACAACGAACCAACATTTCAAGTAATGAAGGCCAATGCAATAACGCAATCCATCAAGCGTAGTAAAGGAATCATCCAAGGCTGCCCTTGGTCAGTGATAGCCTTCGAACAGGGCATCGATAAATGGCTGAGGTGGATAGAGCACTCCTACGACCTAGTGCACATCCCCAACCCCGTTCAAGGCTATGTAGATGATGTCAACTTCACTGCCACTACAAAAGAAGCCCTAAAGGAAATGGCATTTAAAACCAACGCTTTTTTAAACACCAGCGGAATGGAAATTAAACACCGCAAATGTATCATTTTACATGGACAGAGAACAGGAAACAACTCTACAACAACAGGATATAACCAGATAACAGTACAAGGCAGCCCGTTGCCCATGTATGAAAAAGATCAATGTTATACGTATTTAGGATACAACTTTAATATCACAAATAGTGCCGATAAACATCAAGTGACGTCACTGACTAAAGACTTCGAAGTCACTCAGTAACATTGACAAAACACTGTTACCATCAAGCGCAAAAATTGAAGCTGTCAACATAATGTGCAATCTAAAGATGAACTTCTACTATCCAAACCTCACCTTCACTGAAAAGGATACCAATCATCTTGAAGATCTCATGGCTAACATGGTCAGGGAATGGCTAGGTCTTAACACTAGAGGATTCATGTTTACACCAAAGTCACATGGAGGTCTAGGACCTCTGGGTCCATGTAAAATGCATTATGGGAAACACATGGCATTTTGCGTGTTACTGTTAAACAACGTCGACCCACAGGTTAGAGAAACAGCGAGAACATCACCAAAGTGGCACATGGACAAACGCAAGGTTGGAAAGACGACTGATGAAACATCATTCGCTGGATATAAAACAAATGAAAAAGACATGATCATGAACGACTTTAAACTAGACAAGATCAGCATTGTTAGATGTAATAGTTGAAGCAAATTTCAGCACGTTATGATGGGGCGAGTCAGATGAACTGATCGTCTACCCTTTAAAAACGAAACTGTCTCGAACTGTTGTAGAAATAAATAACAGGATCCGATGAACAATTAATACAAACGTTTAATAACTGTAAACAAGAGCTGATATCCACAGGTTACTTACACCTAGCTAGCCGGGAAGACACACTTCTAACTATGACTGGATTTGCACATCTACGATTTACACCCACGATTTTCACCCACGATTTTCACCCTACGATTTTCACCTTACGATTTGCACCCCACGATTTGCACCTTACGATTTGCACCCACGATTTGCACCTTACGATTTTCACCCACGATTTGCACCTTACGATTTTCACCCACGATTTGCACACACAATTTGCACCTTACGATTTTCACCCACGATTTGCACCTTACGATTTTCACCCACGATTTGCACCTTACGATTTTCACCCACGATTTGCACCTTACGATTTTCACCTACGATTTGCACCTTACGATTTTCACCTACGATTTGCACCACTCCTACTCGCCTGGCCCTCCTTATATATATTCTGTCCAGGAACGTTCAGGAAGCGGCTTAACCGCCACATAAGCACGAGACAGACCTAGATCGTTCGGGACACATACCAGTCACCCAATCGTACACAGACACGTCACAGAATTACATCACTCAAGGTCGACCTAGCGTAATCTCGGACACCGCAGTACCTTCTTAGACCTTCTAGATTTTCTACAGTGAAACAAACAAGCCACATCAAAGAGAAATGCCGGCCTTGCTGGCGAGAGGGGGGAGGAAGGTCGCCGAGTGAGACTCGCCAAGCGGGGGGTGAGAAAATATCGATCGTCCTACTAGTGGGACGCTACATTAGATTTGAACGAAATGTGAGCCAGAATGAACCTAAAGCTACATGACAGAAACAACAAATATGCCTTCGAACTTCACATAGAGGGAGAGATATCAACTGTCATCGAAGATGCCACACGATTTTATGCGGCGTACAAAAAACTTCAGTTAAACGAAATCACCAAAAATTGGAAAGCCAAGAAATCTCAGGGACGTATTGTACGGGAATCCCCCAATATCGATCACTCTCTCTCCAACTCATTCTGGACAAACCACAAAATTCCGGACAAAATAAGAACTTTTATCACTAAGAGACGATTACAATTACTTCCATGTGAAAACTTAATAAGTCGTTACTACCCTAATGTGTACTTGACAAAATGTAAACTTTGTAACCGTCCTACAGAAACTGCCTCACACATTTTAAATGGATGCACAAAATTCAAGACCATGTATCAGAAGCGACAGAACAACATTGTTAACTTTATAACAAGCAAAATTAAAGGAAACAGCATCAACAATAAAATTGTCCTATGGATACGCCACTCACGCCAGCAATTTTTCAGTCTAGTAGTGACACATCCTTCAACCACTCACAAAACAGACCGGATATCACAGTCATAGACCCAGTTAAAAAGGCAGTAAAACTTGCTGAAATATCCATTCATTCGATGCCTTCATTGACAGGTGCTATCAGACGAAATTTAATAAATACTATCCCTTGTGTCTGGAAATTAAATCACTAGGATATCATTGTGAAATAATTCTTTTGATCTTTGGTTCATTAGGTCACGTCCACAAGAGGGTAAAAAGTGCTCTATGTAAACCTGGCCTCAGTAACACTGAAGCGAAATTTATAGCAAAATACTGCAGTGTTAGCAGTGGCATAGGCGCTTTTAATGTATGGAAGCTGAGAGCAAGAAAGTAGGACAGAGGTAGTCTAGCATAAAGTGAAACAATATTGTATCAACCATAGCATGTATTTCCGCTTCTGTACAATGTGAAGTATTGTTTTTCCAATAAGATATTGTACGGGTACATTTGACATGTATTTAATGGAAATAAACAAATTTGATATGTATGTATGTATGTATGTATGTGTGTACCTTCGTACCTAGGTACGTATGTATGTACTCGTGTGTGTGTGTGTCTGTGTGGGTATTTAGGTATGTGTGTATGTATTTATATTTGTGTGTATGTATATGACCCTTCTGACCCAGTGACGACAGTTACTGTAACTTGACCAGTACCCCACCCCCCCCCCGTGTCTCCAGTTTCTGTGTCCAGCATCTTCTCCAGCATCAGTGTTGTTGTTGTGGTCAGGTGGTCAGGTGGTCAGGTGGTCAGGTGGTCAGTCAAGTGACATCATCATTAATTTTAGTTGTAGCTGTTCTACTGGATGTCATGACCATCACTGGCCTGACTGTTTCATTCACGAGCCAAATGATCATTCACACCGTGTTTATCCTCCTTTCATATGAAATACTGCAGGTTACTTCCCCTTCTCATTCCTCCTCAACGATTCCCAGCAAACAGCCACACAACCGTTTACACAAACATTTTTCTTTTTTTTTTTTATTGTAAGGGAAAGGGAAGACAACCCTATTTGGAAGTGTTTCTGCAGAGACAGAGGTGAAGTTTTGGCCGGCGAGAGAAACTGTTACATATAGTTGAACAGTCCACACAGCTGGGATGTCGGGTAGCGGGTCAAGACAGCACAGGCTCAAAACTGGTTTTATTTTTTAACCAAAGACATTGAATGTTACTGGACATACAAACTGTATTTCACTTTGTCGTCAGTTTCAGAATTGGTTCAGTTTCCATTGTTTGGGGGTCAAACGAAAGTTTTAAACGTACAAACTTATAACTCCAGATAAAAAAATAAATTTCACATTTCTTTCTACAAAACATTGTTCAAAATTTAGTTTGACCCGAGACTGACATGTATGACCTGTAACTGTCTGACGTCAGACCAGGGGACACAACTCAGTACTTGCAGAGTATGCGCAATGAGCTGAGGTCAGACGTACATGGCTGTCTAGGGATGGACTCTGCAAGGGTTCTGTTGCAGTTCCATTTCCTGACTATGTTACGTTCCGTATTTCTGACGTTTGGCTGAGACACACAACTTTTCTCACTTGTGATCCGACAATTGTATTTTGTGGACGCAGAGTGACGTCATGTTTGTTGGACGACGTAGAGTGTGTGCGTTTGTGTGTATGTCCTGAATGTTCGCCACAGGTCAATATTTACAACAATGTCCGGACGCACAGACAATTTTGTATCGTTGACCTTGAGATTTGTTCTCTTGGCATGTGACGTTATTGATGCGTGCTGGCGCATGCGCAGTGAGCCCTGCGGGGAGGAAACATAAAGAAAACACTATAAAAGCTGAGACAACAGAGAGCGAGAGCGAGAGAGAGAGAGAGAGAGAGAGAAATACCTCCAAGAAAAACTGTAGATAGATCAAGGGAATGTAATGATATCTGACAATTACAGGTCATTGGAACATTCACACACACACACACACACATGTGCTGTGAGATAGAAACTGATGGAGAGAAAGAAATAGGTAGAGATGGAAGAAAAGCCGGGATTATATAATAGGGAAAGGTCGGGGTGGAACGGAGGTTGGAGAGACAGAGGGTACATTGCACCCGTGTGTGTGTGTGTGTGTCTGAGGGAGAGAGAGAGAGAAACACTAAAATGTAGAAGCAGGGCGGATGAGTGTAGAAATACTGACAGATAAGGGGAGAAGGAAAGAGAGAGAGAAGAGAGAGTGAGAAAGACAGCAAAAGACAGAGCTAAGGCGAGAAGACAGACTCGGCCACTCAAGCCCTAGATGGACGTGCAGGTAGCCGGACGATGGGAAATGGCTTTGTCTAACCCACAAGTCACGGCAAACCATGGGGGGGGGGGTGAAGGAGGAGGGGAGAGGGAGACACGCAGATCATTGTCTCAATACACACTTGAATTCCTCTTGAAACTGATTGATGAGAGCGGCTGGAGAAAGTTTGTGTGTTTCAATGTTTAACTGCCAGAACTAGGTCAATCGATGAAGGTGAGAGAAGTTTGGCCTTTCCAGTCGATGTTGTAAGTTCTAGCCAGTGCTCCACATGATTGCTCCACCCGAGCTCCACTCAAATGTCCCAGCTACCCCGAGTCACCGGAATCAAATAACAATCTGAAACTGAGGCTCTCTGCAGTTATTGCCCTTGTAGTGTGTGTTTTTGTATAGTGTGTGTGTGTGTGTATATTCGTGTATGTGTGTATGTGAATCTGCGTATGTGTGGGATGTAGAAGTTGGGGGGGGGGGGGGCGGGGCAGGGAGCAGTGACCTCAGAGATTAAGTAGACCAGCCAATGACCTAAGACTCCACCATGCAGAAAAACTTACAGTGTAGAGCAAATGAATAATGTGGACTACAGTCATGACCAGCTGATCTGCTCAAGGTAGAGACGATACCGGAGATGAAAATGACGATACAGGAAAGAAAACCGAGATGAAAAAGAAAGAGGATTGAAGAAATTTGGAGAGAAAAAAACGACATGGTAGAAATTCTTCCCGTCACGGATGGTGAGTGCAGCTCTAGAGCTGGTACATCTACAGACATCTGAACTTTTCACTTCTTGGTTGGAAAGGGGTAGTAACATAGGGGAGAGGTGGGGGGGGGAGGGGGGGGAGGGGTGGAGAGAAGTTCTGGACGCTCAATGGTTTCTCCAATTTTTCCACTTCTGGAATACAATTTTTGTTGCTGTCGTTTTTTTTTTTACTTCTCTTTGAATTAATTTATGATGTTAAAAATAGATTTAATTTGTTCCTTGTGGCCTTGGCGTCCAGTGGTCCTGCAGCTTGCCACAGCTGGCTCCAGAAATGAGAAAAAAAAAAGGTTTGTAGTTAGATTTCCGGTGTAGCCATTGGTAGATAAACTCAATAAGACAAATTACAGAAGAGGGTCTGGGGCTACAAAAGACGAGCATAACCGCATCTGGCGCTGGCTTTTCATGCAGCAGATCACATTAAACTCAGCTCGGCTCCCATGCTGACCACGTTAGGTCAAGTAGCCTGTGAGTGTTCATTATCTCAGCTCTCTTACTGCATATGATACCAATTGCTGGCTCTCTGTAGGATATAACACAGAAACGGCTGATATGTACAACATTTGAGTATCACACCAACAATAAAAGAACAGTTTTGATCAACCCGGCGCTTCCTGTGTTTGATGTGGGAGCGAGAGAATTACTCGGACATACACAAAATTCCCTGAAACATCCAAGTTTCTCTACAGGTGACCAGAACTTCCGGTCTGGCTGATAATCCTTAGCTCTTCTCCTGGCTGATAATGGATTCCGTGTCGTCATAGCCAGACTTCTGGTCGGTCCTGTGACGTCATAGCCAGACTTCTGGTCGGCCCTGTGACGTCATAGCCAGACTTCTGGTCGGCCTGTGACGTCAGACACCGATCTGTCCATTCAACATGTCAATATCAAGTGGAGGCGGAGAATTCCTAGTCTACCACCTGTTGTCGTACTGCAGTTGCGTCTCAGTTCCAGATTCCTATCCACTCTGCAATATCCCCGCCTCCCGCCTGTGTGGGCAGTTCCATCTATTCGTCTGGCCTAAAAAAAATAAAAAATAAAAGGCAACAAAGTGCACTTGCCGACCTGGCTTCACAGTTACACCAAGTGTCAGTTAGAACAGAAAGGGAAATGAGTACAGACTCGTGAATCATCTGTCTGTCTGTTTTGTCTGTCGGGTCCCAAAGTGTTTTAAACTCATACTGTTTTAAATTATGTCGATCCTGACATCTGACATCCCATCCACTGACTGAAATATATTTCCATACATGTTGAAGATGGTTGTTTCTCCGGGCCATCAGTCAAGAGCTGCAGGTCATCTGATCTGTCCTTCACGTTGCTGCTGTCCTGTGAGCGCAGTGCTTGCCGTCAGTTTGTCCAGAGTTGTAGACTAATTGTGTCAGAGAATGACCAGAAATGTAGGGAGCAGACCTGGAGGAGGAGGAGGAGGAGGGAATGGCTTAATATTTGATGGGAGATGGGACAGAAATTTTCCTCAAAAAGCCCTGGTCAGTCCCAGGGTAGTTTCCCTTGCTAGGAGAACTTGACGTCATTTCTGGGGTAAAAAAATGAAATGTGGAGAAAAGGGGGCGGGGAGTACACAAGCGCGAGTGTCGGCAGTGGGAGAGTCTCAGGCCCCGGGGGGAGAGAGAGAGGGAAAGGCATCGGACATATTGTGTAGGGCCTGTCAACAAATCGGTGCTGTTTTCTGCCTGTCCAGATACGAATCTGGGGATCGTTGTTTTTTTGTCTTTTTAGGGGGGTGGGGGGGCATTTTTTCTGACGTTTCGATGTCGAAGATGCTGTTTTGTTACTGGGTCAAGAAACTAAAGCCTTGTTTGGAAGTTGGAGGGGGGGGGGGTGCACGTGGTTCCAGAGTTGCCCAGGTCTGGAAGTTGTCAGGGGAGATAATGCCATTGTACTCCCACCAAACCTAGTTGGTGACGTGAGCTGTGACCTTGAATATCTGTCAGTGTCAGGATAAACAAAATGAATGAACGGTTGAAACGGATGCGATTCGTGAACTAAAGACTACAGAATGCTGGACGATGTTCGTCCTGTGGTGATCCAGTGTCAGCCCCCACACCCTGATACATTACAAATCTCCAGCTACAGTGAGCTGGTTAGTGGTCACACTCTGGCTATCTGACATGTAAGTGACCAGGCTTCAGGAGGTTCTAATGAAATTAACTACATAAGGCTCGTGACGAGGGCGTCCCCTCGCAAGAAACAAAGGGCGCAGGACATAGGTAGGACAGGGGACATAAGTAGGGCACGGAACATAAGTAGGACGCGGGACAGAGCAGAGGTAGGACACCGGATAGAGGTAGGACACATGACACAAGTGGGACACAGAACACAGGTGGGACACATGACACAAGACATAGGTAGACCACAGACCACAGTTGGGACACAGAACACAGGGCATAGGTAGCACTCAGAACACTTGATAAAAGTAGAACACGAGGCATATGTAGGACACAGGACAGATGGCACAGGTAGGACACAGGACATATGACATAGATAGGACACAGGACATAGGATATAGTTAGGACACAGGACGTAGGTAGGACACAGGACACAAGATCGAGGCGGGACACAGAACGTAGGGAGGTCACGGGACACATAACATCTGTTGGAGACAGTACACATGACACAGACTGGACACAGGGAAAAGGACATAGGTAGGACACAGGGCACAATGTCATGACATAGGTAGGACAGAGGACACGGGACGAATGTAGGACACGGGATACATGACATAGTTAAGACACAGAACACATGACATAGCTAGAACAGAGGACACGGGACAAATGTAGGACACGGGATACATGACGCAGGTAGGACAAAGGACACATGACATAGGGAGGTCCCATGACGTAGGACACAGGACATAAATGGGGTGTGGGTAGGACACAGGACATATGCAGGACGTAGGTAGAACAAAGATGTCAGAGTTCCGGGCCCACAGAAGGAGTACAGAAATCATGGCCCGAAACACTTGTCGGGAGCTGTTTCTCTCCTTCTGAAGATCATGTAGTCTCAGCTCAGCCACAAGGTACCAAGACCGACTGTTCCTTCTCTCGGTTTCTGTTCACAAACTGTGCACGTCTATAAGTTACTGAGTCATTGGGAATACTAGTTAGTTTTCGCTCTATTTCGAAGGTTAGAAGACTGTTGCACTGTTGACACCGTGGATACCCCCCCCCCCCCAACCTCCGTGCGATGGACGGAGTTTGGCCAGTTGATCCGTCTTGCTATGTTTTGACTGGCGTCTCTCGCTCTCTCACCAGTATCATTTCTGTTTTCAAATACAACAAAACAGACCAAATGTATGCATGCATTGATAAGCGTGTCTGTAATCCTCTGTAACTGCATGTGTTTGCAATCTCCAGGATATAGAATCTATAGATATGGAGGACTTCCGGCACAATTACGTCAACCTGACTGGCTTCCGGTTGGTTGACCCCAGTGACCCGCACGTGCGAAAAATCATCCATGACATGGAAATTTATGAAATGCAGACTGATCTAAGTCTTCTCAACACAACGGGTTACCTCTCTTTACCTGTAAGTACCCGGACAAAATCCTGTAATCCCAGCAGCCAGTGTGTGTGTATGGACTGTGAAGGAAAGCAGATCTGGCTGAACAAAAAACCATCACATGCAGTAGAAACACATATTTACTGATGGAAACATATTTCTTGATCCCTAGTTCTTTAAGAGTATCACAGATTTTCATCTCAGCAGTGTCGACAGAACATATCATAAGCGATTTGGATGAGAGAGAGAGAGAGAAGAGAGAGAGAAGAGAGAGAGAGAGAGAGAGAGAGAGAGAGAAAGAGAGAGAGAAGAGAGAGATAGAGCGAGAGAGAGAGAGAGAGAGAGAGAAAGAGAGAGAGAGAGAGAGAGAGAGAGAGAGAGAGAGAAAGCTGTGTTAATATCGTGTACCAATGTGCACGCTGTCGATGAAAAAAAAAATATATACATAATAATTATGTTTGTTATTTTTGCTGAACCAGCAAAATTTCTCCTTTGAGAGAAAATGACAGAGTATGAAAAGGATGTAACTTCATGGCAGACTGTAAACGCTAAATGGCTGTATGTAAGAATTTTACAGGTTTTGATTAGTGTAGGGAGAGTTTTCCATGTTGTCCAGACCTGTTGTTGCCTAGGGCATCCAGTTGTCTCCTCCCCCCCCCCACCCCCAGTGATGATGATGAGTGTAATGGTAATTCCACTGCAATGTTACCACCATGTGACTGAGCTCCCTATGGTTTCCCCTCCCAGCACGAGGTGGCGCTGATGTACGACTCGGTCTATCTGCTAGCCCAGGGACTGGAGCGTTACGACAAGGCGGCCATCTTGAGACCATTCAATGCCACCTGTGATAATCCAGCCCAGTGGACCTCCGGCCCAAATTTATATTCATTTTTAAACCAGGTAGGTCTTGACTTGTCCTTTCTTCACCCATCTAGTTTGCTGTGTTTCGTCTGACGTCACGCAAGTTGCTCTCGTGCATCATTTTGAATTGTGTCTCGTTCTCCTAAGTGTTTCTTCTGTTTGGATAAAGCCAAGCTATGTGAGTGCGCATGCGCACAAAAAAAAAAAAAATAGCGGGATGGTGTGGCAGGTTAATACATCCCAATTTTGTTGACCTAAGTAAACTCAATCAGTTGTACATCTTGAACGTTGCCTATTTTAACCCAAAATCAGGAATTTGGTTTTCCATTTCCAGTGTTTTTCTTATGGAGCAAGTTTAGCCAGGAATGTATTCGTGTGTACCGATATCGGAGATTTGTCTCGGATGCCTAGCGATACTGTACTAGTGCACGATTCTCCAGCGTTAAACTGTGAGTTTGTATGGCCTGGGTTTAACGTTGGTTATTCTGATTAGAAAGGCGAACATGATGACGGAGAGTTGTTGCCCCTTGCATGGACCCAGATTGTCTCCCCTCCATTCCGTCCGTGTCTGCCGTCCGTCTGTGCAGACAGCTGGCGGTAAGAAAGGCTCTTTGTGATCACTTGTGGACAAGAAACAAAGAAACAAATCTGAAAACGGGCACAAAGTGATGTTTTTTTCTCCAGGCCGTTGAATCCTGCGCTGTGGTCGAGGTTCTTTAGGACATTTACATTCATTGATTAAAAAAATATAAGGGCCAAAGATTCCAGCTATTTGACAGAAAAATGTTCAGAACGTCAAGTCTAAATGATAATTAAATTTTCAGGCAGTTTCCTAATTGGGTCTTGATTTCCTAGAGAGATAACGATGTAGATGGAGCAATCTCCTGGTATTCTGATCATTGTGTGGTCAGCGTGATCAATTCTGTCTGTAACAACTTACCCCCCCCCCCGCCCCTCTCCTGCCACACTATACCACACAGACAACATCCACACACCCAAACGCATACACCCACACGCATACACCCACCCACGCACACATCCACCCACACCCATACGCACCCCCACACACACCCATTCACCCACATCCACACACCCACCACACACAACCACCAATACCCACACACCCACACACCTACGCACACACACACCCACACCCACGCACGTAAACACACACACACAAAAGCACATGCCACCCACGCCCACGCACACACACACACGAACACACCCACCCACACGAACACACCCACCCACACCCACACGTACACACACCCCACCCACGCACACACTCACCCACACCCACATCCCACACACCCACGCGCACACACACACTCACACGCACACACACTATACACGTCCATTCCAAATTTTTGAGTCTCAGAAAGTTTAAAAATTCAGTTTTTGGTGACATTTGACCTATTGATGAAGCAGAGGAGACTTTTGGAATATGGGGGGGGGGGGGGTGGAGGGGGGAGAGGGGCAGGGGGAATCAGATTTCTGTATAATGTCTGAATCTCATGTCAGCTGGCACACCCGGGGCGGCAGTGTAGGAGGTACCTAGTGGTCATGCTGGGGTGGGTGAGGAGGGTGGGAGGGGAGGAAGAGAAGGGAGGGGGGGGGGCAGGGGGAACTGACAGATGGAACCTGGTAAGAATTTGGACTATGGGATTTCTTGTTTGTTTTGTTTTCTCGTGTTTGTTCCTCCACCTGATAGAGAGAAAGATTTAGCGAGAGATTGACCGGAGATCTCTAGCAGTAAATTCTTCCTCCATTTTTTGTTGAGTTTTATTGTCTGCCTGTGAGAGTGACACACACAGTGGGCAGTCCAGATCTCGTATCGCATTCCTTTCTTGGTTCATGAATTATTCATTAATTTATTATTAAAATACAAAAAAATTGCTCAAATTATTATCGGTTGGGCCTTTTGTGTTGTGTGTGCAGCACTGCTGGAGAGTTGAGAGTGACGTAAACCTTTTGTTTGTTGGGCTGGTCAGAATGAGGGAATGTTCTACAACTGAAAGGTTAAGTACACATTTCACACAGCTAGCGGGTTATCTGTCCTTACATCTGTGACGTCATCTTGCTGGGGGTCAGCTTGACATTTGGCACCACCAAACTTTAGAAACAAATTATAAACAACGTAAATAAAAAATTCTAATGAAATGGAAGACTTTTTCTGGGGGTGGGGGGGGGGGGAGGGGGTGGAGAGAGGGAGGGGGCATACTTTGTCGTTCATTTATTCCCCCCGACAATTTTACTTTTGTCCCCAGGAACCCAACCCACCCCAATCCCCGAGCTACCCCACCCTCACCACTCGGTGCGGTCCCACAGATTAATGTGCATTTTAAACCCCTGCTGCTGGCTGTACCAGGAGTCAGTTACTGTAGTAGACTGGGAAACAGGAGATCTGGTGTTGAGGATGAACAGTCTGGTAGCATTAACATGACAGCGACCCAACAAATTGTGTTATGATCACCTAACATGTCAGATAATGACGTTAAATGTCAGATAATGATGTTAAATGTCAGATAATGACGTTAAATGTCAGATAATGACACTAAATGTCAGATAATGACACTAAGTGTCAGATAATGATGCTAAATGTCAGATAATGACGTTGTCAGATAATGACGTTAAATGTCAGCTAATGACACTAAGTGTCAGATAATGACACTAAATGTCAGATAATGACGTTGTCAGATAATGACATAAATATGTCATTTGACGTGTGCAACAAAGACAAAGTGAAGTAAGTCCAGACCAGAAATGCCCTACACTGACAGACCTGCCTAACTATCGTACAACGCCAAGACGCCCTGGCAGAAATGTTCCGGTGGAAAATAAAGTGTTGTTGAAGCGTTCAAGAAAGGCTGTTGTTACTGGTACGTACGGCCCCCAAGCGTTTAGCGCCTGGTATGTATAGGTACCTATCCCTAACCCTGTCCTTATCTTCAACCCTAAATCTTATCCAATCCCTCAACCCAAAAAAAAAAAAAAATGAGGAAAACAAAGAGATTCTGAAAGAATAATTAATTAAGGCTGTTGCTAGGAGTATTCCGGGAGGAACTCTCTAGCTCTGGAGTCACAAAAGAATTTAAAATACGTGCCCCTAGCGCAACAAATTTGTGGCCCTTACGTACACGTGACAACAATCTTCAAGAGATAAGCAGGACAGAATATCGTGATTTACAGGTAGTTTAGGCAGCAGGAAATGTTGATTGGAGGAGCCAGAGCAAGATTCGATGTGTCCAAGAAAAGTACAAAACCGCTCTGGTTTTAATGTGTCCATTTTTATTCTGGTCCAACATTTCATGGAAAAGGCGAGCTGAAACGTTCGGGAACCAAAGAGAGCCAGGTCCGGAAGGGTAAGGGTTGGGGGTTGGTGGGTTGGCAGTTTTGTACCACATTAATTTTCTTTGCACCATAAAAGTCTGGTTTTATCTTCGTATTTGACCCATTTGTTTTATGTTTTATTCCCATATTTATATGACAGAATCCCATGAAAGGACTTACGGGTGATATCATACTGAAAACGGGTAGAAGATTGGACTTTAAACTTGACGTGTTGCAGCTGACGCCACAGGGACTGATCAAGGTGAGTGTTGTATGTGTGTGTGTGTGTGTTTGTGTGTGTGTTTCGGGGTGGGGGTGGGTGGGTTGGGGTGTGTGTGTGTGTGTGTGTGGGCGGGGTTCTTTTCAATTGGTCTAAGGTACCGCAGATGTGTTTGTTTTTGTGTTTAGTCAAAAGGTGTGCACGTGTCCCACTCTCTCTGTCTTCCCCCCCCCCCCCCACCCCCCCACGCCAAGCTCCTAAAGTCCCGCCCTGAAATGTCTCCCTCTCTCCATGTCCCGAAAGACCATCATGCAAACAGTTCTAGTTGATCTGTGGCAATGTATGGTTGAACAAGATAAGTTTGTAATTTGTTGATTCACCATAGTGATCCTTGATGTGACCAATCTCTCCCTGGTTGATGTATGATGAGAGAGATCTGAACTGTTGAGTTATGTGTGTGTTTGTCTTTCTGTATGTCTACCAGGCTGGAGAATGGCGGATGTCATCAGGTATCAACGTCACGCACAGCGAGAACCAGAACTGGGGAAATCCTTTTGGCAACAAAACTTTGGTGGTGACAACGTTAAAGGTAGGTAATACCCCCCCCCCCCCCCTACGCCCTACCCATCCCCCCTCATCACCCCCATCTCCCCGCCCTCCACCAGCTGCATGGCGGTTGTTACAGCTCTTAAAATATTCACTTTCCTCAGCAGCTTTCAGGTAGAGCAAACTACTGGCTGTCTGGAATGTTTCGCTGCTTTCACTGTGAGCTGCTGTTTATTTTGTTTGCTAACTGGACAATCCAACCGTATATTGTTTCAGTGTCTGATCTATGTATAGTCTAGAATATTATTATCTGCACGCTACAGTGTTTGTTCACTGCTGATTATTTGAAGAAGGAGCAGAAAAAAATGAAAAGTTTTGATGTCCAGTGTAGGACGAATTCCAGGCTTCTCAAGCTGCTGTGTGTTGATGGTGCATGGCTGCCGCTGTGGCTGCACAACTTGCAGGTCTCCTGTACATTTAGATTGTCTGTCAAAGATTTGCCTCGCCTTTGCCAAATTTTAATGTCAGTGCAACAGAAATGTTCAGATTATCTTTCTGGATTGGACTAAACTATTGAACTTGACCGAGAGTTGAATGGTTTAGATACCAACTTCCGGTCTGCAAACCTTTCATAATTATGTATGCAAGTTTTCTATGATGATGTTGTGTTCAGATACACGTGTGTATATTACAATGCTGTCTGAATTTGTCCCATGTTGTTTCTCTGTGTTAGATCAATTGTCCACCGAGGGCACCTGCACACAGCCTTTGCAGTAGATCAGCGTTGCTCTTTTGTCATCAGCTCCATGTATTTCATGCCTTAGGGTGCTTACAGAGAGAAAGCTTGACGCTTGAGAAAGCGAGCGCGTGTAGACAAGCGCTTGTAATGTTTCTCATATTTCTCTAGTACCATTCAGAGACTTAGGCAGAGAACATAGAGAACGCTTGACGCGCCAGAAAACTAGCGCGAGAGTACAGGCGCCTTTTCAACAAGCGCCTGATTGATCAAGGATGCACAGAGAGAACGCGTGAGAATCTAGCGCTTCATGGCCTAGTGCCCTGTGATCAACGGCAGTCCGCTGTGTGCCGGTATTGTTTCAGTAACAAACGTGTAGCTCACTTTTTAATGTTATGAAACACACTTTGCGTTAAATCATCATCAAGCTACATGTACACATTTCAATTTTCAGGATTTAATATGCAGACGACAGTCTTTTCCACATTTCCTTAAAAAATATTTGGAAAAAGCTATAAATTCGATCATAATGATGTGCCACATTCTTCTTGTTTATTTTGAATTGATGCAACAAAACAGAAAAAATAATCAAAATTCGTTTTACTTTACTAAACACATTGTAACGTATGTCAGTGGAAGTTGTTTATGCCCAAGTTATCACTGTAAGAGGAAATAAGACAATTTTATCACTAGCGGCACGGCAACACACTCTCAGCAAGCGGCTTCAACGCGAGAAAAGAATTAATTTTCAATACTTTAAAACTAGCGCGACTTGACAAGCGAAGCGGCACGCCTGAAGCTGGAATGTACAAGCGTTCTCTATGGGTGTCACAAGGGATTTAGTGACATACTTCTTACAGGTAAAAGGCGCTTGGACTCTCGCGCTAGTTTTCTGGCCCGTCAAGCGTTCTCTATGTTCCCTCCCTTAGACTCATCATTCATGATATTGTTGGTCACACGCCCTGATGTCTTAGCAATCCCACGTGACAAACTCTGCTTACTTATATAATGTAGATGTACACTGATCTATGTTTATACAATCTGCTATGTGTTAATTGGTTTTTACTGTGGATGCCCAACATTTTTGTGTGCCATGTATTGTGTTTGGCTTGAGTTAAGTCTGTGTTCTGACAGTTTATATTGACTTTGATCTCCCCTGAACATTTGATTGCCATTAAAAATTTGGTTTATTTCAGCCATCGTTCGTTATTACAACGCTAAGGGTACGTTCAGATCACTCTACCTTAGTACGTTTGTTACTGCTGTGTTCTCCAACTCTTTTGGCATGGTGTAGAGTGTAGAGATACCTTCCCCCCCCCCTCCCAGTATACTGCAGCCGTAGCTTCTCACACACTGGTGCTTGTAAAAGACGTTAAAACTACTACAGTCATCACAAGAAGGGTTACCCGCCCCCCCCCCCTACCCCATACACAACATGTGGCGGTATACCAATCGCTGCCTTGAATGTTAAGCGTAACAAAAATCTGGAGATAAGTCATGTCTGGGATTAAATCTGAACATTCCAGGAATATTTTAAGTGAGGAATTTCCATGCAGAAACAACAACAACAACTACTGATGGACCTCCAGAGATGCGGTCGCTGTCATTTCTGGATCCGGAAGTTTTGAATATTCTCCACAGACAGACAACTCGTGTAGGTCAAACATTGCAGTGGTTTTTCTCTAGAGATTCCCAGCTGTACAGTTGTTTCCCGCATGCTGGGATTGAGATATTAGCTGACCGAAACTGGTCAGTAGCCATACACCCACACACACACATACCCCTCCTCTCCCTCCCATCTACCCCCCCCCCTCCCCCCAGCTATAGGAGATCTCACCAAGCCAGAAGACAAGGGAACTCACCCCTCACTTGCATTTTAGCTTATTGTTTTCTCCCTTGTTCTGTTGGTTTTTTTTCCCTTGCACTTTTGTCCACCCGTAGCAGATTCAGTTCTGTCAAACCTGGGCAGTGTTGGGGGGGGGGCAGCTTTGTGTGTGTGTGTGTGTGTGTGTGTGTGTGTGCGTGCGGGTCTTCTTGTCCCTCTGGGTTAGGGTTAGGGATAGGCCCGAGGTGGTGCTGGTTATGCTGATGTCTGGAAATAACTTTTAATTGGGATGAGATGGGGTGGGGGGGGGGGGAGGGGGCTCCATGCTAGATCCTGCATATACAAGAGCAGTTTTTGTCTCTACCTCAGCATACACGCCGCTGTTTGGCTATTTCCACGACATCCATATACACAGCATGAGCCTAACCTTAACCTTAACCCACAAGGTAAATTTTACATCCCAAAAACCCAAGGGGAGACAACAGCATTGATACTAACTCGACTGTAAAAAAAATATGTCCATGTTGTGTGTACATGTGTACAAGTCATGACGTCATCACTACTACAGAAGAATAGCACAATGGTCCTGGTGGGAAGTTTAGTGACATACAGACAGACAACTGGAATAAATAATATTATTACAATGTAGATACGGTAAGACTGGTCATTAGGAGCCGTGAAAAAAGTTGGATGAACTGTGTAGGAAGAGCACATTGATTTTGGTTGGGGGTGGTGGGGGGGGGGTGGTGGAGGCTTGACGGTTTAGTTGAGGTGATACAATTTCTAATATAAATGTTATTACACATAGACTAAATCTTAGTGCAGATGATTGGCCGTTATTGCTAGGGTGAGATTGCAGAACATTGACGGGTGTGTGTAACATCAGAGGAATTTAATCCCGGTAGAGAAGTTGACAGTAACTTGTGTCTCCACGTGCACATAGTTTGTTGTGTTTTAGTTATCAGCATGTTGTATGTCGACATTTGACCTTTGCTGTGATGCACACGACTGCAGTTAGGTGACGGTTTTGCATGCACGGCTTTGGGTGTCACTGACCGCTGTCCATCTACTACTGGCTGTCACTGTGAGGTCCCTGCCGGCATGTGTGCATGTAGCTACACGCCATGCTCAGTGTGCAGTGTTTAATTATGTAGTGGACGTTGCACGTGCAGCTTTTTGTGTTGTTTGTGTGATGTTGTACTCACCTTGATTTGACACACGCACACACACACACACACACACACACACACGCACGCGCGCACGCACAATGTCTTCATTCACTAAACTCAAATGCTATGATTGTCCATTCCGGGTGTTCTGCTGTTTGAGTAGGTAGAAGTTGTGACTGCAGATCAAATACTCACACAAATGAGTTTCATGGAGCCACCCAGTTCTGTGAGGTACAATAAGGCCCAACTCAGACAGCCTGAGGGAACAACCGCGGCTAGCCGAGCTGACTACAAAAGTGCAAATCTGCCGAGGAGGAAACATAGATGGGGGTTAGGTATTTTGTGTGTGTGTGGGGAGGGGGGGAGGGGGGTCTAAAGAAAAATGCAAAAAAAAAGAAGAAAATAAATAATTCAATGCACAGCTACGCTTTCTCTTATGTACTATGTATATTTCTCTTCCCTCTCTCATCTTATCTACATCTCTCTGCGCTAGAAGCATCTGAAAGAGAACACGTGTACATAATTATAATTCATTAATGAGAACCATAAGAATAAATCGAGTAATGTGAAAATAATTTCTATTTGAACCCATACTGTTCACCCCAAACTCAGACACCCAAATCCCTTCGCCACGCAGGTGAGTTACCAGAAGGTCGGTAATAATTCACTAATACTCACAGACAACACCATTGACCTCAATTACGGAGAGTTACCGACCCTGTTGATTTGCATAGTTTTTAACAATTATGAATGGGTTCAGTAGCGAAACAATCCAAATGTGTTTCATATCAGTATTGAAAGATTGGTTTTAATAATAATTGGTAGTTAATCGCCGAGCCGAGCGTTTATTGTAAAAACATCCTTCTAGAATACTAACACGCCAAAAAGCTGCCCTTGGTGATGGCCGGGGGGGGGGGTGTAAGCCTAGAGTAGGAGTAGGAGGGATAGGGGGGTGGGAGGAGTTAGTGCATAGAGGCAGCTTTTTGGCTCCTAAAGTCGCGTCCTAGTAGGGATCCATAATATACCCCCCCCCCACCCACACAGTCTGGAATACTTTGTTATTGTAGTAAGCAGATCTAACCTTGAGGAACATTCGGAAGTCATCCTTAAGTAATGTTATTTTGGGAGAGAGAGAAAGAGAGTAATTTTTGGTAGGTAGAGAGAGACAGAGAGAGACAGAGAGACAGAGAGAGGGAGAGAGAGAGAGAGAGAGAGAGAGAGAGAGAGAGAGAGAGAGAAAGAGAGAGAGAGAGAGAGAGATCCGCACATAATCACGTGTCGGCCTATAATATCCGTGTGTTGCGAGTTTTAATTCGTGGACACCACATCAAGTTTTGTTTCAGCAAACCTTCGCCAGTCGCCCTTTAGTTAAATTCTGTTACCGTGACCTCTCCCCAGCCAGTGTCAAAATGGCAGCTGTTTTCGGAATTTGTCTTCAGATTTTTTTTTGTTTTTTGGATCGTACTATTTTGCTTGGCCAAATAGCCTATGTTAAAAATGTTATTGTGAATATGATTGATAATTGGTCATAAAGTTTGCAACAATGTGGAACAGTGACCTTTACTTGATAGCGGTAAAAATGCTCTGTAACGCAAATGGAACTCCTGCCCAAATCAGACAGCTTAAAGCGGGCTAGATCTATGACGTATGTATCTATTTTTTTGTTTTGTCTATTGTCGCTCATTTTACTGTTTGCCATGGATGAGTTTCCTGTCGTAGTCTGTGATCTTGTGCTGAAATCTGTTACTTGTTGAGTGACCGGACACACTGGACAATTGACCGTTTCGAGTGCCAGGCCACATAGAGATCTCAGCTGTAAACACAAAATAGTACTGGGTCAAGTAGGAAAATAATTCTATTGTACGTACGATTATCGAATAATCGGTAATCGGTGTTCAATTGTTTGCCACTGTTTGGGATATTTCCAGCGTTTCTAGAGGACACAACTCCATGGACGTCTTGGCGGCAGACGTGCGGAAACAAATATGGCAAAAAGACAAAGTATGTAGATTTTATGTGCTTTACAGAATATTTCAGACAGGCTGAAGTATAATTATAGTTTTTGCTTCCTCCCTTCATTAATTCACACCACGCGATGACCGATAACGCAACTAGACTTATTGTATAGAAGGATGTGCTCAATTTTCAACTTGTCTCCCCATCAACTGCTAATGGTACAAAATAAAAAATGAGGTTCATTTATATCCGTGCACGAAGGAAAGAAATTTTAATGTCATATTGATTAATTTACAGCTTTAATCATACGATTTAACCAAGTCCAAGTCTTTTTTACTAATTCATATTCTTTTTATTAACTTCATGTGATTGACCTTTGAAATGTGCTCACTTCCCTAAATCATAACGCATTTCGGGGGTAAAAGAAAAAAAAATCACTCAGGAAACATCAACAATTTACGTTTTGTCTTAAGCAAAAAACAAAAAAAACCAACGGATGAAATAACATCCGTGAAATTGTTTTTGGTTGCTCACGGCTGAGTGAAGATGTAAAAATATAATTTATTTCTGACGCCAAACTGCAAATATTTACTGTTCATCCACGCAACTGAAGACAGGTCGGGTTTTGTTATCGTTTTCCCCTACAGGTTCTAGATCTACATTTAGTTCCACCTGCAGACAAAAACAGTTTGCGCGCTGGGTTGTTTTTGTGTATATGCACAAAGTGTGGCATGGAATGGCTGAGTGGAAACCTTCACACCGCTGGACCCGGGAGGTGGGGGTGGGGGTGGGGGTGGGGGGGGGGGCGGAGGTGGCCGGGGGGGAGGGGGTAAGCCTGGAGGAGGAGGAGGAGGGATAGGGGGAGGGGAGGTGTTAGTGCATAGGGCAGCTTTTCTCCAAGTAATTACACCTTTTTGAACTGGGAAAAGTTTGCTAACAAGAATTTAACACAAAAAAAACAGCAAAACCCGCCCAGATTATAAATGGCAACAGTAGCAAATCAGTGAAATATTTCAACAAAATTAGAACATCTAGAAAGTTCTATCCCATCAGATGCAATCAGGTAGAATAGCGTGCAGAGTTCTCTCTCTTGTTGGCTGACGTCACCAGGCTAACGAGGAAGAGAATTTTGATTCTTGTGTCTCGTCAGTGACTTCATCAAATGTTGCCTTCATCAGTTTTGTTGGTTTCACAGAGATTTTGTCTTTGTGTTACTGAAACGTCACATCAAACAAAACTTCAATCAGTTCCGACCTCACCAAGGGGGCGTAAATCTACATCACAGCAGCTTTTCCAATCCCGGGCCGGATTGGGAGGAGATTGGGAAGGTCCCGCCCCCCCCTCCGGGGGCATTTAAATCTGGAGTATATGTCATTTTCTTGGGATCAGGATTCATTCATAAAGTAGCTTCGCCCGGGAGAGGGGTGGGGGGGGGGGGGGGAGAATCTACCCTCAGCGTATGGAAATCGCACATAAGGGGTTGGGGGTGGGGGTGCATCATGCCTACGATTTCCAGTTACAGGAATGAATTACAAAATGTTGATTTTATTTCTAGATTTGTGTGTCACCCAATAGATTGTAGGATTGTAGAGTGCTAGACAACTCTGCTACAGGCTGTGGTTCTAATGTAACTGTGAACCAGTTCCTGCAAAATGCTATTTATAGAGACAACACTGTCAAGGCTTTATCCATGGATATTCAACAGTTTAATGGTCGTCTGCTCTTAAAAAGGGGGTGGGGGTAGGTGGGGTTGAAGCCAAGGGTAAGAAAATGTACAAGGGGGTTGGGCGGGGTTTAAAAGAAATTGTGGAACTGGAGTTTACTGACTTTGTGTTTGGACGGCTCTTGGTAAGACGCTATTGGACGTAACATGACGTTTCTAACATAGGCTGAAAGTGGATTTCTGCCGTCTCCAGAACTCCTGTCATCCAAGCCTACGTCATGTTTCATCTCTCTCTCCCCCCCCCCCCCCCCCAAAAAAAAAACCTTCTTTAAAAAAAAAAAAAAAAAGAATGAAAGAAGAGTAAGAAGAAGAAGAATAAAAAGTTCAGCCCGGGGACTAGAAAGATTTTCTGTGAACTCAGTCGTCCCTGACCATCACTGCTATTCTTTGTGCTCACAGTCCGCAGAATTCACTGCTCGTTGATGTCCAGACACATTCTGGACAGTCGGGTGAATCCAGCGCCACCAGTTTTGTTAGGGCAAAATTCGAACGAATTTTTCTACCGATGTTGCATGTTCTATACACGTACCCAGTGGACATGGGGCAGACATGGCACAATGGAGTCAGTGCAAAGACGGTTTCATGTCGTGGAGAAGGTGGTGCCAGGCCCAGTTTTTGCAGAAAGAAAAATGACGTCTCTGGGCGAGTGTCCTTGACAGACCGCTGGAGGAAAGCTGGTGTATGTCAGTCTGTTACGTGCCCAGGTACAGGAAATGTTTTTTTTCTTTTCTTTTTTTCTTTATGCCCGCAGATGTTGGCAAAGATTCTAATCACGGATAACGAATGTCATTTCAGAGTTTGCAAATTTTTTAATTTTTTTTTTTGTTGGTATAAACTGCGTTTTAATTGTGTAAGAAATGAGAATCAACATGGCCATCGATTGAATCTTTGATTTCTTGTTCACAAAACGACGAACTTTGTATTCACAATAATTTAAAAAAAAAAAAAAACGAAAAGAAGAATGAGGAGAATGAGGAGAAGGAGGAGAATGAGGAGAATGAGGAGAATGAGGAGAAGGAGGAGAATGAGGAGAATGAGGAGAATGAGGAGAATGAGGAGAAGGAGGAGAATGAGGAGAAGGAAACATGAAAGATTTGCTGCATGCACAGACACCAATGGGAAATTCAGTATTTGACATGGAATGTGAACTTTGTACAAATACCATCTAGTGTTTTGTTCCATGAAAGTAAGCTCAAGTAACATTTGGAGAGCGTAACAACATTTACTATAGAGATTATCTTGAATGACCCCTGACCTTACCAGCTGTGGCCAATCACAATGACCGTGTGAAAGAGACGCCCTATGTCTAGGTACTCTTGCAGCGTGCAATGTTTCAGTGACCGCAAGGTTTATAATATAATGTCAGGAATTCACTGCACTAACTGTTGGCCTCATTAATGTCATAATCGTACAATAGTCTTTTAGATGAAAGGTTACTCTGTCAACTGTGTTAGTGCAATGGGTCAGAGTTTGTCACAGCGTGCACCAGCTGGCACTGAATGAATCAACCTATGGCCTGCAGCTCAAACCTACAGTCCAATTGTGCAGTCTGAGGAACATCTCGTGAATTGAACATTTGCCACATTATTTTCACATTGTCCGTAACAATAACAAAGGACGGTTTACGCTAAAAGACCTGTATTGATCCACAGGAAATGCTCCTGCCAAGTAAACTACACGCCATTTTGGACAACATTTTGTCAGTGGTTGTTTGGAGTTTTCTCCCTTACGTGATCTCTGTTGGTGTCTCGGGAATTGGGGTGGGGGGGGGGGGTGGGAGGTGGATGGGAGAAAAAGCAGGAAGGAAAATGTTTGTCGCTTGGGTAGGAGAAGTGAACAAAAATCTGGAATGATGAGTTAGAACCTGACAGCGTTAATGCAAAAATGGGGTCAGCAAATTGCATTTTTCCCTTGGTGGAAGGAGGATCTTTGTGAAAGCTTTGATCCGTTTCTCTCTAGGTTTCTATTCTTGCTTTTTAGAAGTTTGCCATGGTCGTGAGATGAAAGAAGAAAGAGTTGATTAAAAATTGAGCTTGGTTATCTCTCTTTAACGAAACAAACTGCGCCCAGGCCCGCGGGGAATCAATTGTTTCCTATGCAAGCGACGCTCTGGAGAGCAAGTTGTTCTCTTTTCTTTTGTGTTCATCGTTTGCAGTTTTTTTTTAAGGGAAACTTTTGTTTTGAACAAGTTTCTGTTGTGCAGAAATTCCAAGTGATGAGACCGCAGGCAGGAACAGAGCGGAGAGAACAAAAAATAGACAAGGTAAAAGCGATAAAATTGAGGTGAATTTGGCGGAGAAAGACATTAACAGAATGAAATTAAGCACAGGAATGTGGCTGTCGAATGTGCAGCGGCACGGACAGAGACATGGGAGGTGTGGACCTTTCAGGCTGCAACAATTCAGGGGCTGGGGTGGGGGTGAGTTGGGGGTGGGGTTCACGTTTACGTGGTGAGGGACATGTCCAGTGGAGAGGATTGGGGTTGGCATGTCCAGTGGAGAGGATTGGGGTTGGCATGTCCAGTGGAGAGGATTGGGGTTGGCATGTCCAGTGGAGAGGATTGGGGTTGACATGTCCAGTGGAGAGGACTGGGGTTGACATGTCCAGTGGAGAGGATTGGGGTTGACATGTCCAGTGGAGAGGACTGGGGTTGACATGTCCAGTGGAGAGGATTGGGGTTGGCATGTCCAGTGGAGAGGATTGGGGTTGACATGTCCAGTGGAGAGGACTGGGGTTGACATGTCCAGTGGAGAGGATTGGGATTGACATGTCCAGTGGAGAGGATTGGGGTTGACATGTCCAGTGGAGAGGATTGGGGTTGACATGTTCAGTGGTTGACTGCATAAATTAATAAGTACATAACTAAACAAATGGATAAATACCTAACTACATGTACATAAATAAATAAGTAAATGAATAAATACATAAAGAAATAAATTAGAAACGGCCTCCAGCGTATGCAGAAATAAAATGGATGAAAATCCACATTCACATATCCTTTAACGGTGTACGGAGAAATATGCCCAACAAACTGAGAGACTGGGAGATTTGTATACCTGCGGTTACTCCAATTTGATTTTGCAAGGCATACGGTGACCCTCTGGTGCGTCCTGCGTATCTCTTGATACACGCCAAGTGGTGCACGAAGGATGTCACGCGATGCCCGATGTCTAGCGAATTTTTGTACTGGTTTCTAATGTATCAACATCCAATTTCCTCCGACAGATATTTACCTATTTGCTTTAATTTGGCAGTTTCAATTAATCAGATGTGTTATGTTTGAGATGATGAGGATCAACAGTCAGTGTCAGGTTAACTATTGGACATCGCGTCTAAAATGTTTCACAACCAATAAGCAGATTGAAAGTTCAATGTGCGGGCACCGTGAGGCACCAAAGAAAAAACAACCCACCTTCCCATATGCGGTCAAATGTAATCCAAGCAGGCGGCGTTTAAATATAATGTAACTACAGACAACAGTGGTAAACAATATTCCCTTGTGAGGCCGAAGATCCCCTGAAGATCCCTAATATGTCTGTACAATGCGGGGTCGCTGCTCTCTGGGCTCACAATTATTGTCACATTATCAGAATTGTAAATAACGTGTGTGAAGCTGGCGGCCACGACAATCAATGATTCCATTTACTTCCGGTGGAATGGGCAGGGCAAGGAGTTTTGTGTCCTCCCCCCTCCCCCCGCCAGCCCTGCTCTTCAAGCGCCCCACCCCCTCTCCACCACCCCTCCCCACCCCACAGCCCCGGGGCAGATATTGAAACATCCACAAAATTGCTGTTTTTTCCCCCGCGTGCTCATCATTCAATGGTCCAGACCGCCCATCATTGTTACATTTGACCAGTTCACAACTCCATCAGTCAATGGGGGAACACTGGCACCTGGCACCTGGCACCTTGGCACCCTGGCACCTCGGGGTGCGCAGACAACGGTCATGACGACAAACCTGTGTGTGGGTGTGTGTGTGTATGTGTGGGTGTGTTGGAACTAATCCTTCTTGTCTGCGGTTCTGCGGTGTAATCCTTGCAAAATTGCAGTGATCTTTAGGCACGTGGGGGGGGGGGGGGGAGTGTCAAGGAAAGGTCAGTCAGCAGCCAAGAATAACGGACTGGAAGTGATATACCCCTTCCCCCTCCCCCTCCTCGCCCATTTTGATTCAAGCGGTTGACATTAGCCTAAGGTCAGGACTTGGTGAAATTCTCCCACTTCCATTGTGTAAAAGAGATTGCTCATAATATAATATTGTTTCCACTGAGGCGCCAGAATGTCCGAGTGGTCAAACCACCAGGGTCATGGGACAGTTCATGTACATACACGTACATTCCATCTCACGTACACAACACACCTACTTAAGCTCTACCCGGTCACTTAAAACACACCCACACAAGTATACCCATGCACACATTCACACATGCACACACACACACCGACCCACATAACAACCACACACTCATGCACACACCCACACACCCACACACCAACATACACCCACACACACCCACACCCACACATCCACCCACAGACCAACACACACACTCACAGACCAACACACACCCACACATCCACACACACCCACACATCCACCCACAGACCAACACACCCACACACCCACACACACATCTATACCGCATTGAACGAAGCGGAAACTAAAACTCCTCATAATCTTTAATGGACAAATTTTGATTGGACAATCTTGGCCAGCGCACGAGACATTCATCTCAATTTATGGCCAGAGATGGAGGTAAATCTGGTAACGCCGCGCTTGACTTGCCCAATTTTCTGGTACAAAAAAAAATTGAGGGGATCGCGGAGATTAAAAATTCTCCTTCCACTCCACCCCCCCCCCTCCCCCGCGCGCCTCCAATCGCCCCATGCCAGGCAGGAAGAAAGACCATCAAGAATGTTCTGGAAAATGGATGCAATTTGCACTTACGTCAGTGTCAGCCGAGTTGGAAGACATTATGTTTTTTTTTTTATTATTTCAAGATTTGGCGTCTCTTCTGTTATCTCTTTGCTTGTCTTTGATTTAGGCGAAGGTCAGTGTATCAATGGGAACGCTGTGTAGGAAGAATGTCACATTTGGGTTTGGTCTTTCCTGAATTAATATTTCTATTTAGTTGTTTTCACGTTCTCTAGGAAACAATGATGAGTCTGCCCGAACAATGAAAGATCCTAAGTTGGACACCAAAAACGTTAACGAATCGGTGCAGGCATGCAGGTCTGTGTGTGAAACAGAAAGTTCAGATATCCCTGGCATTTACATGTAAAGGAAAGTGTATTTATTGCCTGAGGGAAGCCAAAAGAAAATACAATAGTGTCTGAATCCACTGATCTGTGACTGTGAGCAGCCAACACGGCAATGATACCTTGTAGAAATCTGTCTTTTTGTTTGAATGCCCTACACTTTGACCTGCTAGAACAAATAGATATGACCGTTGTTCAAAATCAAATTATTATAGTTACTTGCACACCCTAACTCTCTCTGTCCCTTTTTCTCCCCCCCCCCCCCCGAAAAATAACAACAACAACAACAACACAAACAGCCCACCATTCTATTCACTCACGCATGCTTACCCCCACCCTCATGTACTCTGACATGAACTTGAGAACTCGATGCTACTAAAACCTACACAATTGTGTGCATGTCTCCATGTTTAAACCTGCTAGTGCGCCATTCGCTGCTGAACCATGTTTGTGCACTCTCCTGGCAGCATCAGAACTTGTAAGTATTTTATTCTAGTAGTGTCTTTGGCAGGGTGCAATAAGTTACACAGAACTTGTAAGTATTTCATTCTAGTAGTGTCTCTGGCAGGGTGCAATGAGTTACACAGAACTTGTAAGTATGTCATTCTAGTAGTGTCTTTGGCAGGGTGCAATGAGTTACACAGAACAAAAGCAGAAAGAATAGCCGTGACCAACAGCAACATTTAGGCGTAAATATTACAGTATTTTTTTTCTACTGCTCCGTCTCTCCCTCCCCTGTCTTTCTGTCTTCGCCTGTCTGTCCGTTTATCACTTTCCTTCTCTTTCTATCTCTTTCTCTCTTGCTTTCTCCGTGTCTCTGTCTCTCTTTCTGTCTCTGTCACTTTGTCTCTCTCTATGTTTATGTTCTTTCTCTCTCTCTCTCTCTCTCTCTCTCTCATTCTGCCCCTCTCTCTGTCCCTCTTTTCGTGTCTCCCTATCTCTCTCCCCCCCGCCTCTCTGGCTGTACCAGTCCTGTCCAGTATTTCCACTGACCAAATCTAAGCTGTCGTTAATTGTCGAGGTCACCTTGACCTGCCCAATGTTTATTTATCTTTTATCATGTCACACTGACCGAAAGGAAATCCTGTTTACCTTTAGAATTTGAAGCTCTCAATCCTGACAACTCAATCATGCATGTACATCTGTCTTGATTTCCACATCCGGCCAATGAATAGCTTCACGAGAACATGCCGGTCAGAGAAATGTTCTGCTCACTCTGCACACTTTTTGTCTCAGCTCTTCATTGCTTGATTTCTCCACACGCCAGGAAGCTCCATTTGTCATGGACAAAGAGAATCCCACTGTGGACGAGCCGTACGAGGGATTCTGTATAGACTTGGCCCGTGAACTGTCCCAGATTGTAGGTTTCAACTACAGGATCGAGCTGGTCCCTGACGGTGACTACGGCTCGCGGAATGCCGAGGGCGAGTGGGACGGCATGGTGAGGGAGTTGATCGACAGGGTAAGGCATGGGTGCATGATGGATGCATGGATGGACGGATGGATGGATGGACGGATGGATGGATGGACGGGTGGGTGGATGGACGAATGGATGGATGGACAGGTGGATGGATGGACGGATGGAAGGAATGGCGGGTGGATGGATGGACGGGTGGATGGATGGATGATGGACGAGTGGATGGATGGACGGGTGGATGGATTGACGGGTGGATGGATGGACGGGTGGGTGGATGGACGGGTGGATGGATTGACGGGTGGATGGATTGACGGGTGGATGGATTGACGGGTGGATGGATGGACGGGTGGATGGATTGACGGGTGGATGGATGGACGGGTGGATGGATTGACGGGTGGATGGATGGACGGGTGGATGGATGGACGGGTGGATGGATTGACGGGTGGATGGATGGACGGGTGGATGGATTGACGGGTGGATGGATGGACGGGTGGATGGACGGACAGGTGGATGGACTGACGGGTGGATGGATGGACGGGTGGATGGATGGACAGGTGGATGGATAAATGGGTGGATGGATGGATCGATGATGGATGGATGGGTGGACGAAGATTTTGGATGGGGGAGGGGGGTGAAATGACGGTTGGATGGATGAATAAATGGATGGGTTGACTGAAGGATGGGCTGGCGGATGTGCGGGTGGATTGATGGACAGATTGATAATTGGATGAATAGAGTGGTTATTTCTGAGGATGAAATGATCAGTTTACAAATGTCTGAATGACGAGCTCCACTGAGGGCCAAAAGTTAGCACAAGTATCCTTCAAGCGATCTGTCTTTGGCTGATGCCATCCATGACAAGAATTGACGTAAAAGCTGGACCATTTCGGTTTCCAGACTAGATCATTTTTGGCCTCAAACTGGACCATCTTGTCCGAAAACTATGCGATTTTTCTACCCAAACTAGACAATTTTTTTCTTTAACCTAGAACATATTTATTCTCCCCAAAGTAGACCATATCCACACCCCCAAAGGTGTGGGGGGGGGGGGGACTGTATAACGGACTATCACAGGTACTGTGACTAATTCATTCCTGTCTGCCCCACCTGAAATGTTACTGAAGAGTTACCGATACCTGATATTTTACTGTGATATTCCAGCGAGCTGACCTGGCCATTGCTCCACTGACCATCTCCTACATCCGCGAGCAAGTCATCGACTTCACGAAACCCTTCCTTAATCTTGGCATCAGCATTCTCTTCAAGATGCCAAAGAAAGAAAAACCGGGTCTTTTCTCCTTCCTGAATCCTCTGGCTATCGAGATCTGGTTGTATGTCATTGGTGAGTACAAATGTCTGTGTCAGTCTGACCACTGGTCAATCGCTGGACCCGCAAACTGGATTACGAAACCCAATAGATATAGTATAGAACTATAGGAATGTATATAGACATCCCGCTAGTAATAAAGAATAACCACCTCAGCCCTTTATAATAATTCCTGGACCGCTTGTCACTTATTGAAATGTTCAAAATGACACAGATATCCTTTTGTCTTGTCCAGTAGAGCTTGGCGCCGGCGGATACATTGCTGAAACAGCAACGGCCGATCACAAGAGCTGACAATTAATGATGTCTGTCTGTGGTATCCATTAAAATCATCAAAAAGAAACAACAAATCTTCAACGTCGAGCTAAACTCTTCCCATCTGTAGGTGCATTTCCAAAAGTGGAGAACCTGTGTTTACAATTGATGGTATAGGCTGCTAAATTGGCCAACTTTTCTGTGATCAAATGTTCTCATAGCTGTGTCTGGCCCCAAAGTTCTGCTTACATTCATTTCTAAGTTATGTTCAAGGATAAGCAATGTAGACCTCCCCACACACTTGCGGAAGAAACTGGACAGCTGGAAACAATTGAAAACTGTTCTGGAAGTGACAGGGAATAAAATTTAAAAACGGATTGTCTGAGACATCGTGTAATATAATTTAGAGTCACATGAGAGTTCAATGTTTGAAACTTCAAGTTTGGTCATTATTATCCCAGCCATTCCTAGCTCGCCATCCCTGGGGTTAAAAGTCGTCAGACAAATCTATCCCGTGGGCTATTTCAGGGTCATTCCACAGCAAATTTAATTCTGGTAAAGAAAAAAAATGTCTTTTTATTGGCGGTTCTCGACTTTTGCTTTCTACTGACCCGTTACGTTACTTTATCGTTATCTGTGCAGGGGCGTATCTGATTGTCAGCTTTACCATCTTCATCCTGGCCCGCTTCAGTCCCTACGAGTGGTACAACCCACACCCGTGTAACCCGGACACCGATACGGTGGAGAACACATTCAACATCTCCAACAGTTTCTGGTTTACTGTGGGCACATTGATGCAGCAAGGCTCAGGTGAGAGCAGAGACAAACAGCATGTGTGTATGTTTGTGTATGTTTGTGTGTGTGTGTGTGTGATGGGTGTGTGTGTTTCAAGATAAGTGACTTATATTTGATGTATACCTGACCCACATCTGAACTAAACCTAGCCTGTACCTGATCCATACCTGACCTATATCTGGCCTACACCTGGCCTATACCTGGCCTATAGCTGACCAATACCTGGCCTATACCTGGCCTATAGCTGACCAATACCTGGCCTATACCTGGCCTATACCTGGCCTATAGCTGACCAATACCTGGCCTATACCTGGCCTATAGCTGACCAATACCTGGCCTATAGCTGACCAATACCTGACCTATACCTGGCCTATAGCTGACCAATACCTGGCCTATACCTGGCCTATAGCTGACCAATACCTGACCTATAGCTGACCAATACCTCACCTATACCTGTCCTATACCTGGCCTATAGCTGACCAATACCTGACCTATACCTGGCCTATACCTGGCCGATACCTGGCCTATACCTGGCCTATACCTGGCCTATACCTGGCCTATGCCTGATCAATACCTGACCTATACCTGGCCTATACTTGGCCTATACCTGACCTATACCTGACCTATACCTGGCCTATACCTGACCTATACCTGGCCTGTACCTGGCCTATACCTGACCTATACCTGGCCTATACCTGACCTGTACCTGACCAATACCTGACCAATACATGATCAATACCTGACCTATACCTGACCAATACCTGGCCTATACCTGAACAATACCTGGCCTATACCTGATCTATACCTGACCAATACCTGACCAATACCTGACCAATATCTGACCTATATCTGGCCTATACCTGGTCTGTACCTGACCTATACCTGACCTATATCTAATATCCCCGACTTATACTGCCAGACAAAGAAAGTTTATGGCCTAGCTTAACGTTGAGGATACAGACAATGGAGCAGTTCTGCTATGACTGCATCACCATGGACCATATCCAGAAGTTAAACTCGGCTCCAGGCTGCGTGGTAGCGGGGACATTGCAGTGGTCAGTTGATTCCCAATATTTGTGTACTATGTCAACTATCCAATTGCATTTTTCTTTTGTTATGTCATTTCGTATTCTTTTGGGTTCAGCCAAACCCCAAATGAAATTTCTGTCGCGTTTTATTACAAACTAACTACAGCTTTACCTTAGATGACAAAATGATTCTCTCTCTCTCCCCGGCCCAGACATCAACCCTCGGGCAGTCAGCACGCGCATCGTGGGCGGTATATGGTGGTTTTTCACGCTCATCATCATCTCGTCCTACACCGCCAACCTGGCAGCTTTCCTGACGGTCGAGAGAATGGTGTCGCCTATAGAGAGTGCTGAGGATTTATCCAAACAGACTGAGATTGAGTATGGGACCAGAGTTAGTTCATCTACATTGTCTTTCTTTATGGTAAGTCGTGCTTGTCTGTGGCCAGATGTCTTTCTTTATGGTAAGTCGTGCTTGTCTGTGGTCAGATGTCTTTCTTTATTATAAAACGGGGAATGGGTGGCCAGATGTCTTCCTTTATGATAAATAGGGGGGGGGGGTGGCCAGATAGATGTCTTTCTGTACAAAAACTGATCTATCAGGCAAACTGCCAACAGAACAATAGACATCAGGGTCCCGCCTTTTCCACTGTTATATCAATGACCCAGCTATAGCTATACGATATGCATCTGTGTCGTACCTGGCGAGCTACAGCAAAGACCAAGGTAAACGTTACCACATGCAATAGTAATCCGTGGAACAGGACAATGTAGACCTTGCTGAACTGCGGTGTTGACTCTAGAGATTACTTGAATGGACGAGGTTATTATTTATTAAAATGTATGTACGTGTGTGATGCAGTGAGAGCAGCCACATTCAACAGTGGGAGGTAGCACTGTTTGTGTGTCGGACAGAATAGACTTTCAGATTTAAAAAAAACAGCAAGATGTCTGCTGTGCTTATGGACTAGACTGGAACGAGCCCAACTTGATTTCTTTGTCTTGAACCCAGTGACTTTATTCCTGGCAAGTCTAAGCGGTTCTCACCGTGTACTTTGCTATGTTATACTATTGCATGGCACGCCATGTTTGTTGTCACTAATGTGTCAGAAGGCGTGCAGTGATGATGTCGAGAAAAAAATATGGGTCACACGCTTGTATTGAGAAATGGACAGAAACCTCTAGATCTGTCAGGATCTTGCTACTTATCACCTCTAGTCAAATCTTCAGGCCTCACGAGGCGTTGCTACTTATCACCTCTAGTCAAACCTTCAGGCCTGTCGAAACCTGCTACTTTATCACCTCTAGTCAAACTTTCAGACCTCTCGAAGCGTTGCTACTAAACACCTCTAAGTCAAACCTTCAGGCCTCTCGAAGCGTTGCTACTAAACACCTCTAAGTCAAACCTTCAGACCTCTCGAAGCGTTGCTACTAAACACCTCTAAGTCAAACCTTCAGGCCTCTCGAGGCGTTGCTACTTACCACCTCTAATCAAACCCTCAGGCCTCTCGAAGCGTTGCTAATTGCCACCTCGTCAAACCTTCAGACCTGTCGAAACCTGCTACTTTAGTCAAACCTTCAAGCCTCTGGAGGCGTTCCTACTTACCACCTTTAGTCAAACCTCTAGACCTGTCAAGACCGTGCACCTTTTGTCAAACCTACAAACCTCTCAAGGGCTTGCTACCTCCCGACTATATTTAAATCGCTCTATCCCAATCTCTCGGAAAAAAGAAAAAAAAAAGTCAACCAAATATGGCTTCAAGTGGATAACAAACTATTTCAGAGTAGAAATCTGTTCAACAGTGAGAGGAGAGTGAAAACATAGATCATGCAGCCATCATGAATAGGTGAAACATTGAGTGTGGAGAGAACCATTACTCTTAGCTCATGTTACACATCCCGCAGAGTTATTGGCCATGAATGAAAGAGATGCTACAAAATTTAAATGTTGACATCTGGTACGGTAGGTTGTGGGGGGGGGGGGGTGACAGAATCCTAGTCTGTACATGAAACCCGCCTGTAAAGGAGGGGACAGAGAGAGACCGGGGGAGGGGAGGAAGGAGGGGGGTGTTCATTATTAACTTTGATCAGATGTTATTAAATTATCAGTTCATCATGATGAAAAAAAAAACTGTCGCTCGGATGTGGAAAAACTTAAAAACATTATTAAAACTTGGTTGTCATGAGTGTAGACGGTGGTGTACGCCATTTGGGGGGGGGGGGGGGGGAGGGGATGGTGGTCGATGTGGTTGTGCAAGATGAAGCTGACATAATACGACTTGCAGAGTTCTGAAAAGTTATCTCCGAAGTCTCGGTGAATTGTCTTCTCTTGGTATTAAACACAATGACACAAGATGACGACGCAACAACAGCAGCAGCAGTAGATCAAACTATTTGTAAAACCTGCGTGTCCATGAAATGTTATTTATATTGTCAAGCTGAGAAGCGTTGAATGGCTCAGCAGCGTCCATTGTACATGAACAGCTCACTCAGAAATCAGAAGTACTCTCTCTCTCTTTCTCTCTCTCTCTCTCTCTCTCTTTCTCTCTCTTTCTCTCTCTCTGTCTCTCTCTTTCTCTCTCTCTCTCTCTCTCTCTCTTTCTCTCTCTCTCTCTCTCTCTCTGTCTCTCTCTTTCTCTCTCTCTGTCTCTCTCTTTCTCTCTCTCTCTCTCTCTCTCTCTCTCTTTCTCTCTCTCTCTCTCTCTCTCTGTCTCTCTCTTTCTCTCTCTCTCTCTCTCTCTCTCTCTCTTTCTCTCTCTCTCTCTCTCTCGTTCTCTCCTGCACTGTAGCCAGTAAATTTCTTCACATTTCCTTTGTTGCGTATAAAAGTAAATGGAGATAGAAACGTTTTTTGCCTGGCATAACCAGCGATTTGAACAGGGAAATCCTCTCTCCATGTGCAACTCTCAGACAACTGAAACTCCTTCAACATTGACAGCAGCAGCGCAAAAACCACCTACATCAACATGTTGAGGGCACTCGGCATGTCCCAATCGCAGGCTAGCAAGGGGGGAGAGAAACAGGCTTTTATCGTTTATCTCCCTTTTTCTGTGATACTAATTGAATTAGAGAAAATTACACAATTCAATATTCTCCTGCACGCCTTGGACATTATTTCTTGCAGTTTTCTGTAAGCTGCGCCTTCATCTTCGTCCCGTGAGTGCTCTGGACATGACAGAAACGCCTGTTCACATACAAAAATGAGCTGAATACCCGGTGAAAAAACCATCGCCCTGCAGTTAACATGCCGGGGATCCAGGCTCACTGGAATATTCCAAGGTCATCTCGACCAGCCCGGCACTTGTTGTCTGCCAGCATGTTAGGCCAGGGATTACCATGATTTAAGGAGCAATAAAATCAAATTGACAATCTTGATTTAACACACGCCTAAGCAAGATAGAAGTCCAGCACCTGAAGATTGGCTGGGGAAAAACGCCAATTTGAATGTCACAAAAAACTGGTTTGGGAACGTTTTTGGCAAATTCTAAAATTTACGATAGTGAGAAAAATATTCCAGTGCCAGGAAGTAGATTATAGAGGAGGACTTGGAGAGGAGGAATACAAAAATGCTTTATATTTCATTTCTGTGTGAACTGTGAACATAAAAATGAGAATGTATCGTCTTTTTCATCTTTGTTATCAGCCCGAGGCCACGCTGAACTTCAAGAATCTTAATTAATCAGCATGATCTTGGGAGGGGAAATAATCTGTAGGGGTGGGGGAGTGCAGGAGGGGGTGGGGTAGGGGTTACAGTTATGGCAGCCTGCAGGCTGTACTTGATATTGCTGGAGATAGATGTGACGTTTCAGGTCAGCGAGGCACCAGGGCAGGCTGACCCCTCTAATGCTGCAGAATACAAGAACTGTCCATCAGCCTCGGTCAGCTCCAATGCTTCATGGTCAGTTTACCGTCAACGACTGGGGGAGGGGGGTGGCGGAGGGGGGGGGGGTGAAGTTACAGGATCAAAGGTCACGGGTTCATCGCCTTGATATGTGTGTTCCTTTTTTTGTTCTTCTGCGACTGACCATCCCACTGACCACAAGGGCATCCTGTTCTAGAGATTGCAATTATTTGGAAAACAGTGGGTGAAAAGATTGGGTAGTAGTTTGGTGGACACGAGATCTATTGTCCATTTTGACGTGGTCAAGCCCAATGACCAAATCTTTCCTCCCATAGACGAGATGACAGACTGGCGGACAGACAAGCTGTCGTGTAAACATGGAACTTTTTATACTCTCTGTCTCTTTTTATTACTTGTCTCTCTTTTTTCTGCCCCTCTCTCTCTCTCTCTCTCTCTCTCTCTCTCTCTCTCTCCCTTTCCTTTTTCCCCTCTCTTTCCCCTCTCCCCATTCTCTCTTCTTTTTCTTTATCAATATTTCTCCCTGTCTCTCTCTCTCTCTCTCTCTCTCTCTCTCTCTCGCTCTCTTGTTCTTTCTCTATCTCTCTGTCATTCTCCCTCTCTTTTTTTTCTCTCTCTTACTCTTTCATCCGGCTGTCTCTCTCTCTCTCTCTCTCTCTCCCTGTTTCCCCTTCCCTCTCTTTCTCTACCTATTTCTCTTTTTCGATCTCGGCCGACCTTTTTCCTTTCTCTCTCTATCTTTCTCTAACTTTCTCTCTCTCTCTCTCTCTTGCTCCCCCCCCCCCGTCTCTCTCTGTGTCTCTTTATTATCTGTCTACCTATCCGTTCGTCCATTTGTCTATCTGTGTAAACAACAACTGGGCCCATGAACCAATCAATGAAGGATTGATGAGAAGAAGGTTGTGTAGAAAGAAATCAAAGCCCCGCCCCCAGGTAACTCTCAGCCGTACTCCAACCACACAGCCTCCCTGCATGCCACACCTTTCCCCGTGTCCCAAGATGTGGGAATAACCTCATCCCCCCTAATCAAATGACATGAGTTAGCGGCTACTGTGGCTACCGACCCAGTGATTATAAAATCGATGGTCAGTGATTAAGTGACGAATTCACTTTGGGAGGCGGAGACTCTGGACAGTGAGTTAGTCCAGAACCACGTGGTGTGTGACGTTGGCCACTGGTTGTGGGACGGGTGGTAACTGCCACTGTAACGTTGAGTGAATCTCAATCGCGCTCCCCTCCCACCATCATTGAATCTTCTACCACTTGTCTACATGTCCCTCTTCTCCTCTCTCCCCTCCCCCGCCTCTTCAGGCATGTGAAAGTTCATGTATACTTTTACCTTGTATTGCAGCAGTGTTCACAGAGCAGTCCTGATCCTTTCTCGCGCGTCCGTTGATTATTGTATGAACAAACTTGAGACGCCGCGTGGTTGGTTTCATCGCCCTTTGATCTACCGTAAACCATCAGTTTCCAGTACATAGTTTGTCCCTCTCCAAATGTGTGGAATATACAAAATTGATCTAGAAAAAGTTCAAATAAAAACCAAAATGTGGATATCCAGTTATCCATCAGGAAACATCGTCTGTGGATAAATTGAAACGTTTTCTTAAGGATTGGGCACATGTTGACCAACTTCAAATCTGGAACACACTGGCCATTGGAGCGTTTGTTGTTGTTTTTTTTGAATACATTGCTGTGTTGTTCATACATTTAAAAAAAAATTGTCCTGCACTGCGTCATGTGTAAGACGTGCATACATTTCCTGTTATATCATTTGTTTTATTTTGTCTTGTCACTTACTGAAGCTCTCAGACTTAAACCAGAACTATGACAGCAGTGACGTCATTTAAAGTCAGTTATGAACTCCCAGGATTCCAGCAAATGTCTGGACTGTCGGAACTTGAATGGTTGACATGGCAAACCCAAACTGAACGTTTGTGTTTTTTTTTGGTTTTGTTTGTGTTTCTTTGGTTTTGGTTGACACAAGGCAAAGTTTTCTGCCCAGAATGGTCTTAGTGCATTCATAACATTCATACTATACACTTCTGTTTAATGCAGTTCCGGCCAGCGAAATTTGATTCTAACTAGCCCACAGTGGGCACACACGAGCAAGTCTCTGACACACTGTTATCTCAACACGGAAGTTTTTAAATTTGATAAATGTTCAAACTGCACATATATATCATGCCATGGTCCAGCTGTAGAGACTTCAGTCAACTCAGCACTGATTTTTGTACTCAGAGAGAAAATGCTTTGCAGATGTCTGACGTGTTGAATAACGTACGTCATGGGATGTCCAAATATCTAGACGTTATCCTGAAATTGTCCTTGAGGACCGAGGAAAGTTCTGGATCAAGCAAATGGCTCTAAAACCTTGCCAGGACTTAAATTAAGAGGATCGGACTCCCCCTCCCAGCGTCTCATCTCTAACGCGCATTCAATGCACGCGCCAGGCATGGATTTCGGCGTCTTAAGCCTGAGAGACAGGAGAAAATGGCGGTGATGAGACACAGACGCAGGCCTGGAGATGCACGTTTTTCAGCCTGACCCACTGGACACAAAATGGAAGTTTTTTTTTCCTATTTTTGTTTTGGAATTCCGGTTGTCTTGCAGAGAATTAATCCTGTTAGAGAGTGGAGTTTTATGGGGAAGCTGAGAGACACAGAGAGAGAGAGAGAGAGAGGGGGGGGGGGGGTGATTGTATCACAACCAGTGACCCGACACTAGATACTTGAAATTTCAGTCGTGCAGCGGGAGGAGTGACCTGTGTGAATGAGTAAGTCTGTCTGTGGTGAGTCAGATAGTCTCATTAACGTTACATCTGAATGTCACCTTGACCTTGTGAATAGCTGTGGATGAGACAGTAATTCTCTCACAGAAGCTGTTAAACTTCAAGTTTGAGGTCGGATGAAGGAAATAACAAGTAGAAATTCTGTCACTCGTCAGCCTGGGGCGAGTTCAGCAAGGACGTCAGATCTCAGCGTGCACTTCTATGGTACGACTGTCGGTCCGACCAAAAAGTGAAGGAAACAAAAATACACCGCACACACACCGCACACACACACACCGCACACACACCGCACACACACCGCACACAAACCGCACACACACACCGCACACACACCGCACACACACACCGCACACAAACCGCACACATACACCGCACACACACACCGCACACACACACCGCACACACACCACACACACACACACCGCACACACACACCGTACACACACTGCACACACACCGCACACACACACCGCACACACACACCGCACACACACACCGCACACACACACCGCACACACACCGCACACACACACCGCACACACATACCGCACAAGCAAACATGGTCAAGGAAAGGTTGAATGGCGGATCAGCGGATTCCAGTGAAGGCGCTGGGGGCGCGGCCCCGCCAGAGTGGATCTTGCTGGAGTTTTGAGTGGTCACACGGAGATTGGGGAATGGGGCAAGTCTCAGGCAAGGCCTGAAATCTGAACAAGAAAATAAATATCAAATAATTTATGGCATCGCATCAAAATCTACTACAGATTCAGCCCTGGAAAGATTCAGCCAAAATAAACGTGTGCTTAGTTGGGACATCAAGGGAAGGAGGTGTGTGTGTGTGGGGGGGGGGGGGGGGGAGAGACCTCAAAGTTTCATGCCTGAACTGTCACGCCTTATCAACCCTTTGGCCTTTTCAATTTGAAATTCCTTACCTGCCGTGCTGGACTTGACTCTGCATTAGTTCAAACACTGGGTTTGTCATGTTAGATGTTGAATCAACGGAGATGAAAAATAATAATAATAATAAAAAAAAGTGTCCTATAGTTGTGTGGTTTGTCCTGGTCTGACGAGGACACTGAGGACACTGATCTGGAAGAAATCGGAAACGGAGTCATAAATGTCCAAACTGATATTTCCCATTGGGCATTAATTGGGTCTCGATGACTTGTCAGTTAAGGGGAAATGAAGGGGTTGGGGGTGGGGAGTGCAGCATTGTCATGCTGTGATTACGGTACCATTGTCCTCACTACCCCCCCCCCACCCCTCCACCTCCCCCAGGTAATGCCTGACCTTTTGCCCATGGAGATTTTGCAATTTCCTTTTCTTTGTCAACTTCAAATATTCATCTGATTGTGATCGTCTTGTCCACGACTTTATGTTCCTTGTTTTTTTTTTAACCTCTTACACAAAACACAAAATGGCGAATGCTAAGCAAGTTAATAATGTAATTATCGTCTTTAGAAACTGACAATTTCCATGGAATATACAAGGATTGGAGATTTTGTTGTTGTTTTTTTTACTTTCTCAGGGACCTTTTTTTTTTTTCGCCGGCGGCGGCAGATCTCTGATCTTATGGCTGGGGAGTTTATGTGAAGAGAGAGGGGAATCTCTAGTGGTCGATTCACTGGGAAACATGAACACGGGAGGCCCAGCTAACAACAGTTAACATAGAGTTAACAATGAGTCAGTGCGGTAAACAATGTCCGTGTCACGTTTTCATGAAGAGAAAGCGCTTACAGACGTTATAATTTCATAATTTTAGAGAACACACAGAGTGAAAACAAAAAATGGACCCAAACATGCTTTTTGGGGCAGACGGGCCTTTCCAATTTCTTGTTTACTGCTCTGACCTACTTTTGGAAGTTGGCGGAAGTGTTTCTTATCTGAAACACAAGGTATTGTCTTGATCATTAACTTTCTCAATTCACACCTTAGATATCACTATCTCTCATGTCCTCTCTCGCTCTTTCTCCGCCAGGAATCAGACATCGATACCTACAAACGTATGTACGCCTACATGAAAGATCGGCCAGAAGTCATGGCGGACACCTACGAGCAGGGTATCGAGCGTGTCAAGAAAGGCAATTACGCTTTTTTCATGGAAAATTTGATGATTGATTACCAGGCACAGGGAGATTGTGAGTTGATGCAAGTTGGCGGACAACTCGATTCCAAGGGCTATGGGATAGGGCTGCCCATGAGTGAGTAGATGCAGTAGTTATAATACTTTGGTCACACTTAATTAATCTTTTTATCTCTAACATTCGAGTCCAAGGTCTATGGTGTCGAACTGCCCATGAGTGGAATAATCTCAGTAATTATGCCGTGTTCACACCTGATCAGGTTTTGTCTTGTAACGCCAAACTAAAACTTTCTGCAGAAGGCGATGACGTCATGGTAGTCACATTATTGTCTGTCAACAGTTGATTGTGCTAGAGCAAATAGTTTATCACATTTTTGAGTAAATCATGTTTTATATCCTGGTGAGAAAATGCCCAGTCCTGGTATAGCAACAGAGACCTGGTGTGTCGTGTGTCAATGTAGACAGATTGTCCGCTTCTCCTTCCATCCTTACATTACCCCTGTCTGTTTGTCTGTCTGTCTGTCTGTCTGTCTGTCTGTTTATCCTTCTTTCTCTCCCTCCCCTCCCTCTCTCTGTCTGTCTGTCTGTCTGTCTCTCTCTCTCTCTCTCTCGCTCTGCCGCCATGTCTTGTTACTTGTCCACCACAACCAGGTAAAAAGCAATCTACCTATGATTCAGCTCACCCCAGTTGACAACACCCAGAACTGTCAGAACTCCAACTTAAGAACATACTGACATTTTGTGTGTATCTGACAGATTCGCCGTATCGCGACTCGCTGTCCATGGCAATTCTGGAACTCCAGGAGGGCGGGAAGATTCAGATGTTGTACAACAAATGGTGGAAGGACACAAGCACGTGCTCTAGGTGAGTGACAGGCGGGGACACGCCCACATACTCCGGGGACATCCCTCACACAGACCCTGGTCCACACGTCCTCACACAGCCAGGGGACACGCCCACATAATCGGGGAACAAATTCCTAGTGGTTTATACTGTCACACAAGTACATGAAAGACGTTAAGTAGCGATGGATTGTGTATCAGTAGTTAGGAAATGTAGTACGAATCAGACAAATGATCAATTTATCTATGTTGCAGCATCTAGAAACCATTTCATTTCAGTGAGGTGATGTACAGTCACGTGCTGATACCTGATATTGGTTTCTTCCACGTGACGTCACACAACTTGTGCTCTTACGAAATGTTAGGCCAGTGGGCATGCTCAGCCGCCGTGCACGGGAAGGCAGGAGGAGGGTACACCACAAGTTTCAATGACCGAGTGTAACAAGGCCATAGAGGAAATGCCAGCCAGTCACACAGTTCACTAGTGTATATCTATGCCAACCAGTCACACAGTTCACTAGTGTATATCTATGCCAGCCAGTCACACAGTTCACTAGTGTATATCTATGCCAACCAGTCACACAGTTCACTAGTGTATATCTATGCCAACCAGTCACACAGTTCACTAGTGTATATCTATGCCAGCCAGTCACACAGTTCACTAGTGTATATCTATGCCAACCAGCCACACAGTTCACTAGTGTATATCTATGCCAGCCAGACAAACAGTTCACTAGTGTATATCTATGCCAGCCAGTCACACAGTTCACTAGTGTATATCTATGCCAACCAGTCACACAGTTCACTAGTGTATATCTATGCCAACCAGACAAACAGTTCACTAGTGTATATCTATGCCAGCCAGTCACACAGTTCACTAATATATATCTATGCCAGCCAGTCACACAGTTCACTAGTGTATATCTATGCCAGCCAGTCACACAGTTCACTAGTGTATATCTATGCCAGCCAGTCACACAGTTCACTAGTGTATATCTATGCCAACCAGTCACACAGTTCACTAGTGTATATCTATGCCAGCCAGTCACACAGTTCAATAGTGTATATCTATGCCAACCAGTCACACAGTTCACTAGTGTACATCTATGCCAGCCAGTGCAGCCAAATGCTTGAGCTCATGTGTTTACTGATGTCCCCAGAGACGACGCGAAAGAATCCAAAGCGAATGCACTGGGTGTGGAGAATGTTGGTGGAATCTTTGTGGTACTGTTGGTGGGACTGGCCTTGGCTGTCCTTGTCGCCGTCATCGAGTTTGTCATCAAGTCTAAAGAGAATGCCGAGGAGGACAGGGTAAGTTATTTCCCCTTGTGTCCAGCTCATCATTATCTAACATCATCATTTCTGTCTTGACATTGCGTTGCTCTGGCGGGTAGCGCTGTGGCTCCTTCATCTGCTGCCATTTCGTAACTCAGTTAAAATGTTGGAATTGACCCCGTTCACCTGCCTGATGGCATTGTCTTCTTCACCTTGTGTCCGCTGCCCCGGGTTTGAGTCCAGTCCATGTGTGCTGGAGACGAGCCTGGAGATCTCATGATTTCCACAGACATTACTGAAGTGGCAGAGAAAACCTGATATTGTGTCCTGAAACCCCCCCCCCCTCTCCTTTCCGGGGTGCCACCCTCCTACTTCTTGCCTCTATCCAATCTGCCCCCCCCCCCCTCCACAATCCACCAACGACGCTCCTGGCCAATAAATATCCCTTTATAATTTCCAGCTGTTTGTTCAAACTAGAAAATCTGTCCTTTGCAAGTTTTACACATCGATTTTTATTCGACATTTAAGAAATGTCTTCTTCACTCCCCCCCCCCCCCCGGGGAAATGTCGCAATGCTCAGTGACGAGAGACTTGGGACACGGGAATTCCGCACTCAGACAGACACATGATAGCTTATCTTGGAGGGGGGAGGGGGAGGGAGTTTCTACTCAAATACACGTGAATGAGATGGAAATTAAAATGAAATTGTAGCACTAGAAACTAACCGCACTAACTACACCAATGAAACACTCACAAAACACCACTAATTACACCACTGAAACACTCACAAAACACGACTTACTACACCACTGAAACATTCACAAGACACCACTAACTACACCACTGAAACACTCACAAAACACCACTAACTACACGACTGAAACACTCACAAAACACCACTAACTACACCACTGAAACACTCACAAAACACCACTAACTACACCACTGAAACACTCACAAAACACCACTAACTACACCACTGAAACACTCACAAAACACCACTAACTACACCACTGAAACACTCACAAAACACCACTAACTGCACCACTGAAACACTCACAAAACACCACTAACTACACCACTGAAACACTCACAAAACACCACTAACTACACCTCTGAAAGACTCACAAAACACCACTAACTACACCACTGAAACACTCACAAAACACCACTAACTACACCACTGAAACACTCACAAAACACCACTAACTACACCACTGAAACACTCACAAAACACCACTAACTGCACCACTGAAACACTCACAAAACGGCACTAACTACACCACTGAAACACTCACAATACATCACTAACTACATCACTGAAACACTCACAAAACACCACTAATTTCACCACTGAAACACTCACAAAACACCACTAATTTCACCACTGAAACACTCACAAAACACCACTAACTACACCACTGAAACACTCACAAAACACCACTAATTTCACCACCGAAACACTCACAAAACACCACTAATTTCACCACTGAAACACTCACAAAACACCACTAATTTCACCACTGAAACACTCACAAAGCGGCACTAACTACACCACTGAAACACTCACAATACATCACTAATTTCACCACTGAAACACTCACAAAACATCACTAACTGCACCACTGAAACACTCACAAAACACCACTAATTTCACCACTGAAACACTCACAAAACCGCACTAACTACACCACTGAAAGATGTACAAAATTTAAAAAACAAAACATGAGAATTTCTCCCATTTTAGTTTATTTCATTTGTCTCTCTCTTTCCCCTCCCTCTCTCCCGCCATCCTTCACTCCCTACCACTTCCTCGTCATCAACATCAGAAGAATGATCATCTATCCGTGAACAATAATTTAACTCCAGGATATCCAAATTGTCGATTACCGTGATAGAAATGATAAAATTGTAATTTCCCTCGTCATCATCAACATCATCATCATCCCCATCATCATCATATTTCACAAGAAAATATTTGAATTAGTGCCATAGTTTATTCATTGAAGAAAAACTGGAAAATCTGCCCGTATAATGTCAGCTGATTGATTGATCCTTGAGAAATGAAATTGAGTTAACAAAAATTTGCATACATTTTGAAATGGCGCAGAAAAACGAAATTTAATAATAAAGTTAAGACGAAAAAAGAAGGGAGGTAAATGCATTGAGATCTGAAGTTGTCAGTGTGAAAGTAGGTCAGGCCGGGCCATCTAATATTTCCTGACACCGTGACCAAAAATGTTGAATGTTTGTGTAGATACGTCCTACTTCAAGTTTTGACGGGAACTCACGTGGACACATGCACACACTTTAGTTTTGAGTATTATTTATTTAGGTCTTTTTTTTTTTTTTATCTTCTCTTGAGCTGAAACGGAACATTTTGTCCTAGAATCAAAAAGTGTGATCAGAAAATTGGTCATTCACCCCACTTTACACATTGATAACCGAAAAGAAATATTATCAAATCATCGGTGTATTGTCTAAGTCACAGAGACTGATTCATTCTTCTACTAGTGGTCGAAACACGCGAGAGTAAAGGCTTGAGCTGATGGAGCTGTGGTGCCCTCCCTTTGGTGCTCCAACTGCTGAGGAAATATTCGCTCTGTGTTGAAATGTTGATGCTTCTTTACAATGTCCCATTCTTTCTTGAAGTACTCACCACTTTGACAGTGGACGAATGAGATAGACTTTTGGTACACTTTGTGATTTAGATCACATTTAACGGCTAACAAAATCTATCAAACAGCTCTAGATAGAATCATTCAACCGTTCCCGCCACAAAAGACAAACATGAATTGTTTCTCATGAGATCTCCAACTCAGGGATCAAGACTTCCAATAATGTGAAGAAAATTTTAATTAATGACCAACCAATGAGATGAGATGAGATTAAGGATGGAAGAAGACATTTGGTTCAAACATTCCGCCACAGCCATTGAGTCAGTGTTTGATGAGCTACTTGAGAGTTCATGGGGCTCTGTGTCTTTGCAATGGTCCAGTACATTTCTTTTGTCCAGGGCCGACCCGCCATCTAGCGGCCACCAGCTGACAGGAATGATGACGAGGAGTTGTCTGGCAGTTTTCAGCAGTCACTCAGTTTTCTGTGCCTGGCATTTGTCTGGTCCCTGGGCACAAATTCTATACCAGACTGAGCATTTTTTTGTGTGTAAACTTTGAAGAATGAAACGTCTAGTAAGTCTGAGATTGTTGAGTAATCCCCACGTAATCTTACAGATTAATCCTGAGCTCTACAGCTTCTAAGGGAGATTACACAGATAAATAACTGACTATGACTCAGAGTAGCTTGGCCAACAAAAAACAAACCTTGGACTATGTTCTCTGAGGAAATAATTATCTCTAACTTTGTTCTCTGAAGAAATGTCTCTAGACTTCGATGAATAAAGTAATAAAGGTATGTCTACTGCAGACCGAGCAGCAAATTCACCATATATATTAACCCTTTGGAGGATCATTATGTCTCATCTAGTCTAGCTCTTCAGAGCAACTACAACAACAACAACAAAACGTATTATGGTCAGAACTACATTAGTCAAATGAATGAGAGAAGAAAAGCCGGTTGTAGTGCCGGCAAATGATGCTGTAACCTGAGCCTGGAAACTTCTATCATCTTTTCTGCCACTTGAGCAGCAGCACCATCCGCAAACCATCGATCTTGGTCATGTAAACTTGTCGTTTTGTAGGCCAATTCATTGAGTTACACCAGACTTGTAGCAGACGGGCTGGACGGAAGAAAAAAGTGTTTTTTCGGTAATGGCGAGCACTACCTGCTGGGATGTCAAGATCTCTTCAAACTAATGAAGCCGCGCGTCAATAGAGCCGTCCCTACAGGCACTGAAGAATCACATTCAGAACGATAATGAGGATGTCTATTTTCTGGATAAAAACAGCTCAATAATGGCCAGAGTTTCTCTGTTGAGCTCCAAAAGGCATTGAAATGAAAATGTTCTTGTGTGTCGTGCAGAGAGCCAGTTACAGCCACTTGTTGTGGGAATTAGTGTTCAGCTGAACTTTAGACGGCGGTCCAAGAATTTGATCACCTCATTTGTCGGAGGTTTTTTTTTTCCTGTTGTTGTTGTTGTAGTTAATTACTTGACCTTCCGGCGGACCGTTTCTATGCAGCTCTGGACACACACACACGCACACACACACACACACAGACAGATAGAGAGAGAGAGAGAGAGGATTGTACGAGTAGATTGCAAAGTTCCTCCTTGGGAATAGGGAATAGAGAAACTTTATAATGAACTGAAACAGAAATTAGAAACGAAAGGAAAAACAAAAGAGAAAACCAGTGATCAGTCAATTAAAAATTTTTCTTCATATTTAGGGAAAAAAAAAGCTGGTATAATCAAAACAATCTCGGCGGGGGGGGGGAGGGGGGGGGGGGAGAAGTCCAAATGTGTAACTGTACATGAGCTGATGGTCTCACTTCGCTGCTGCTTCTCCGGTTTGGTTTTGTTTTTTTCATTTCCATTTCTAATTTTTCTGCACTTAAGTTCCTTTACTGTTTATCTCTAATGCCGGACTTTGTGACATACAGCTTTTGATCACATTTGACCTTTGCTCCAAGCTACAGATTTTCTGTTTTTTTATGTTATGTCGGACGTCCAACACCATGCTGAAAACGCCACCATATTCATCACTACCATCACTACCATCAACACGACAACTTGTTACAACAAGTAGTCTCACTGCACAGTACGGCCAACCCACGCCCAGCGGCCATACCTAGTCTTGTCCCATAAGGTTTTTGTTTGTCCCTGAGCTCAAAACCAGGGAAATGGACGCACGTGCTCATCCAGACACACACACAAGGCCGGCGCACAAGCACTCACTCACACACACACATGCAGACACACACCAAAACTTCCTCCATCCCAAAACACACACACACACACACGTACGGACGGACACCTCAGTACACACACACACACACACAAAAAAGCCCTCGACCAAACACATTCAAGCTGATGTTGATGAGATCAAATTTCCAGAGAACAAATCGCTCCATCATTGGCTGGAGTTTGGCCGGAAATGACGTGCTGACAGGACAAGCCATGATGACGTGGTGTGTGACGGATTGTCTAAACTGCTGGTTTTTGCTGTCTTCAGGGGGAGAGATCGTTCATCGTGGACTATAATTTCATCCGCATGACTTGGCCCGCAGTTTGCAGAAATTGAGTTTAAAGACAAAAACCCCACACGACCATTCCATCTCCCGGATCCGCGCCATTGCATTGGGGGATTTATAGATTAAATGATATGGGGAGGGGGTGGGGGGGGGTGTTGATAAATGGTAGGAGCAGACTGCAAGAGGTCACCGGTACGTCATGATTCCACAAATGTGTATTGCCTGAACCTCGGCGTTTATTCTTAGACAACTCGTCATTGCTAGTCACACCCTGAACTTTGACGACACGATTGTCGTCAATTTGAGTTCCCGCAAGTTAATGATGGTCCAAGCGTGGGAAGGGGGGGGGGAGGAGGAGGGAGCTGGTAAATGGCGGTGTTTCTAGGTAGGTACTGGGGTACTGGGTAGTCACCGTGGGGGTCACATGATGATCAGGGGCGGAGTCAGGGGAGGTGGGGGGGGGGTGGTTCGAGAAACGAGTACTGAAAATAAAGAGACCAGGAAGCGCAGAAATCAATTTGATAATTGTTCGACATTTTTATTTTGCCCTTAAAATCAACATTTATGGAAGAGTATGATTACGATAGTGTTTCTTTGCCCACCTATCAAATGCAATGTCAATGCAATCAGCCGTAACTGGTCATGCACACGTTAGGAAAACTCCTGCCATCTCCGTGGCCACGTCACTCTAGTGTTCATTTGTGCACCGCTTCAAGACAAACCTGAAGGTTTCCGAATTGGTTTGAATCACTTACACCATTCAAAACAGCGGTGCACCCCCCACCTCCCCTCACCCCCCCCACCCCCCGCCCACAGTGCACGACAACCGAGCATGCGGATTTTGTTTTTTTATTCCACTTAAGCTGGGCATGCGCAATGGTAAAGATTGGCTGTTTCCCAAAAGAAGAATTGAATCTGTTGGGAAAATGAAACACAGAGTGATGGTCGAGTTCCCGCCTTAGAACAGAGACACCACCAGACGCGATACAAGGCGGGATACGTCATCAGTTCTGACTAGCCTGCGCCATTTTGGATGAGATCAAATTTTCGTAAAGAGATGTTTAATGTAACACCAGGGAGTAGCCTACGTATTTAGAGAGAGAGATATCACTTCCGCCAAATCGCGAAACTAGATCGCTGCTCGGTAACCAGAATTGACAATGGCCATCTTCACCAAAGACAGTGTGGGTATCTGTTTACTGTGGTTTGTTCATATTTTTGGGTTCATTGAAACTATTTAGAGCCGTTTGTAAGTTCTTACTCACCGTGAAAATGCACAAAAGGGTATTGTTTACCGCCGATCAAGTCAAGTGAAGTTGCAGTTCATCCAAAATGGCGGTGGTCATACTTCCTGTAGTCACGGGACAACTGGGTTTCTTTCTCTTCTGGTAGTTCCCTATTCTGTGGTTCATTATTCTGTAGTTCCCTATTCTGTAGTTCCCTATTCTGTAGTTTCCTATTCTGTAGTTCCCTATTCTGTAGTTCCTTATTCTGTACTTCCTTATTCTGTAGTTCCTTATTCTGTAGTTCACTCTTCTGTAGTTCCTTATTATGTGGTTCCTTATTCTGTAGTTCCCTATTCTGTAGTTCCCTATTCACTGAAGGCCTTTGCCATTGATGTGAGTGAGTGGGAAAAGCTCTCGCTTGATCGTGCAAATTGGAGGGCGGCCCTTACCAGAGGCAGCAAAGCATGGGAAGCTGACAGAATCCAGCAGGCTATCAAAAAAAGAGAACGGCGCAAGAAAAGGCCCAGTGGTACTGAACCAACGGAGCACTCTTGTCATTTATGCGGAAGGGTCTGCAGGGCAAAAATAGGACTTATCAGTCACATGAGAAGCCATAAGTCATGAAAGAACAGTCTTTCCATTCTGTCCTCTGTGTCCTTTAGTTCTCATTATTGTCCATGTGTTGAAATTCTCAACAATTTCTGTTCTTTATTCCTCTGGTGTTGTTAAGGTCATCATCATACCTGATGGACGAACTATTATTATTAGTTCCCTATTCTGTAGTTCACTATTCTGTGATTCCCTATTCTGTAATTCCTTATTCTGTAGTTCCTTATTCTGTAGTTCACTATTCTGTAGTTCCCTATTTTGTAGTTCCCTATTCTGTAGTTCCTTATTCTGTAGTTCCTTATTCTGTAGTTCCCTATTCTGTAGTTCCCACGAAAGGCTAAATAAAATTCAAATTTTGAGCACAAGTTCTGTGACGTCATTAGAAACCAACCAATGACTATGCGTGACGTGAAAACATGGTGGAGCCGACGACTCCACCCGGCTGGGCGGGACATGTACATTGTCCATGGACAAGAATGTGGTTGGCTGTAGAAGATTTCTGACTTTCTCTCACACACAGAGATAGAAAACCAGAAAATAAAATAAACAGATTGTTTTTGTTCATTTACCGGATTTTTTTCTTCTTCTCTTTGATGTGTAATCTAAAGCTCCGGGTTGTAAATGAAGCATAAAAAAATCTGGAATAAAAATGGCTCAACTCTCGGCCGGATGTCATTAGGATTGGCTGGCAATGCATAGAAATGTGTATTGACGTTCTTGTGTCCTCGGCTGGTAGGAATTTAATAGAGAAATAGATTACAAAAACTCAGTGATAGAGACTGCCGGCGCTGAGTCAGGGGGATTGGGGGGGGGGGGGTGATGTATTCTCTGGACAACAAGGGAGATCATGCTAGGATTTGTGTCGTCAACAAATTCTTGAGCTCATAAACTCTCCCCTCCCCCCCCCTCCCCCTTTTTTTTGGCCCCGAATATCAGGTGAAATAAAATATTCCGTTTGCCTGATTGGCTGAAGCATTTCAGTTTTCATTTTTTTTTCCTCTGTAAGAGAATTTCCCCCATGTCTGGTGGATCAACTTTCTTCCTGGTTCATCTGGGATATTTTCTTCTATTCAAACCAAACCCACAAATAAAGTGTTAAAATGGAATTATTTCGGAGAGGACCAGTTGTATCTGAGGAGTTTCCTGTCACTCTGTCGTGTTCTGGTCAGACAAACGTTTTAGACCAGTGAGAACTCGTCACTGACAGCCTAATGTTTCATTAAAGCCACCAAACATGACTACGTGTCGCAGGTCAAAAACTGATTTAAATGACAAAAAAAAGCCAAGTTCATGGGACTCCAGAAATCTGTACTACTGGCGCTTGGTGCTCTTTAAATCAAAAGAAGCTACTATTCCGGACAGTTGGCCAATCTTAGCTCATTAAGTTGCAATTCTGAACCGGTGACTACATTTAATATTTTCCTAATCCAAATCGGCAGGTTCGGTTCGTTAATCCACCACGGAGAAGGGAGAGGGGGGTGGGGGGTGCGGAGATGATGAAATAATGTACCTACTTCATTAGTCGAAACATTCCTGGCCGAAATAACAGACATGACATCCTGGCCCGTGATGGGGAACAGACAATTAGAGCGAATTTGCTGGTCGGACAAACTGTAATTAAATCCCCGTGATCTTTTCTAGTTCTCTTTAAGCACTGTGTGTGTGTGTGTGTGTGTATGTGTGGAGGGGGTTGTGTATGTGTGTGTTATGTTTGTGTTGTATTACGTGCGTGTGTGTGCGTGCGTGTGTGTGAGTGTGTGTGGGGAGGGGGTTGTGTATGTGTGTGTTATGTTTGTGTTGTATTACGTGTGTGTGTGTGTGTGCGTGTGTGTTTATGTGTGTGTGAGTGTGGAGGGGGTTGTGTATGTGTGTGTTATGTTTGTGTTGTATTACGTGGTGTGTGTGTACGTGTGGGTGTGTGTGCGTGTGAGTGTGTGTGTGGGGAGGGGGTTGTGTATGTGTGTGCTATGTTTGTGTTGTATTACGTGTCTGTGTGTGTGTGTGCGTGTGTGTGTATGTGTGTGTGAGTGTGTGTGTGGAGGGGGTTGTGTATGTGTGTGTTATGTTTGTGTTGTATTACGTGGTGTGTGTGTGTGTGTGTGGGGAGGGGGTTGTGTATGTGTGTGTTATGTTTGTGTTGTATTACGTGGTGTGTGTGTGGTGTGTGTGTGAGTGTGTGTGTGGAGGGGGTTGTGTATGTGTGTGTTATGTTTGTGTTGTATTACGTGGTGTGTGTGTGAGTGTGTGTGCGGAGGGGGTTGTGTATGTGTGTGTTATGTTTGTGTTGTATTACGTGGTGTGTGTGTGTGTGCATGTGTGTGTATGTGTGTGTGAGTGTGTGTGCGGAGGGGCTTGTGTATGTGTGTGCTATGTTTGTGTTGTATTACGTGGTGTGTGTGTACGTGTGGGTGTGTGTGCGTGTGAGTGTGTGTGGGGAGGGGGTTGTGTATGTGTGTGTTATGTTTGTGTTGTATTACGTGTGTGTGTGTGTATGTGTGTGTAGGTGTGGGTGTATGAGTGTGTGTATGTGTGTGTGTACGTGTGTGTGTAGGTGTGTGTGTGTGTGTGTGTAGATGTGTGTATGTGTGTGTGTGTGTGACCTGGCCACAGGTAGAGGAGGTCAGTCAAGGTCACCAGCTAATGGAAATCCTTCGCCCATGCCCAGTGTCTCCTGGCAACTTTCGGTCATACAGAGAATTCCCGAGGTAAACCTTGCTGAGAGGTGACCATTTGTGTACAGCTGTGTTTGTTTTATATGTGTACAGCTGTGTTCTCATTTGTGTACAGGTGTGTTCTCATTTTGTGTACAGGTGTGCTCTCATTTGTGTACAGGGGTGTTCTCATTTGTGTACAGGTGTGTTATTTGTGTACAGGGGTGTTCTCATTTGTGTACAGGTGTGTTCTCATTTGTGTACAGGGGTGTTCTCATGTGTGTACAGGTGTGCTCTCATTTGTGTACAGGGGTGTTCTCATTTGTGTACAGGGGTGTTCTCATTTGTGTACAGGAGTGTTCTCATTTGTATACAGGGGTGTTCTCATTTGTGTACAGGAGTGTTCTCATTTGTGTACAGGGGTGTTCTCATTTGTGTACAGGAGTGTTCTCATTTGTATACAGGGGTGTTCTCATTTGTGTACAGGGGTGTTCTCATTTGTGTACAGGGGTGTTCTCATTTGTGTACAGGGGTGTTCTCATTTGTGTACAGGAGTGTTCTCATTTGTGTACAGGTGTGCTCTCATTTGTGTACAGGAGTGTTCTCATTTGTATACAGGAGTGTTCTCATTTGTGTACAGGGGTGTTCTCATTTGTGTACAGGGGTGTTCTCATTTGTGTACAGGTGTGCTCTCATTTGTATACAGGTGTGTTCTCATTTGTGTACAGGAGTGTTCTCATTTGTGTACAGGGGTGTTCTCATTTGTGTACAGGAGTGTTCTCATTTGTGTACAGGGGTGTTCTCATTTGGGTACAGGGGTGTTCTCATTTGTGTACAGGTGTGCTCTCATTTGTATACAGGTGTGTTCTCATTTGTGTACAGGAGTGTTCTCATTTGTGTACATAGGTATTCTCATTTGATAGAGATTGAGAGAGAGAGCGAGAGATTTAGAGAGATTGAGAGAGAAAGAGATTGAAAGAGAGAGAGAGAGAGAGAGAGAGAGAGAGATTGAGAGAGAGAGAGAGAGAGAGGGAGAGAGATTGAGAGAGAGAGAGAGAGACAGAGAGAGATTGAAAGCGAGATAGATAGAGAGAGAGAGAGAGAGAGAGAGAGAGAGATTGAAAGAGAGATAGATAGAGAGAGAGAGTGAGAGAGTATGTGTCATAATCAAAACGGTGTGCTTTGACGTTTACGACGTAGGGCGCTATTCCAAGAGATAGAGAACAAGTGTGAGTGTGTTTTATAATTCAACTTCACACCAAGCCTGGCCATGTCAGGGGCCTGAGGGTGAAGAGATTTGAGAGGGGTGGTTGTGGCGGGGAAGGGAGGGGTCCATACATTTACACATAGCAAGAATATAGCTATTAAATGTGGAGAAAGACTTCCTGGAACGGTTTGCGCAAGTCAAGGTCATCAAGGATGATAGAAATGCAAAGATGTGTAGGTTTAGTGGCGACTGATAGGGGGGGGGGGGGGGTCAGGATTGCTAATTTGGGGGGTGGGGAGGTGGGGTGGGGATATAGTAGTACGATGCAGTAGCTCTATTATTGTCCAGGAAGTAAATAAAAGAGTCATGAATACAGGAACAATTTCATATGGCTATGAATGCTAGCGGTCACAAGCCTCCATGTACTCGTCTCTTCACTTATTCCACCTATTCCCTCACTTGGGCTCTCATTCACTCGCTCAATCATTCAATCATTCTTTCGCTTTTGCGTGTAGCGTTTATCTGTTTGCCTTTCTGCCTTCTCCAGCCGCCTCATGCTAATGCTGTAACATAACACTTCCCTTCCTCTTTCCGTCCTCTCCCCCCACCCCCGCGCCTCCTAACCAGCACATCATAGAGATATAAATTGTTCCCTCACACAGCCAATTGCCGCCTCCATGTACCATCAACTTTTCCATCTCAACAGTAAATGACTGGCCTTTGGCATGCGCTTCCATCAAGAAATCTCTCGGTACCAGTTACTGCCTCATTCACCCCCCCCCCTCCCCCCACCATCACTACGCACACGCTGTATGTAACATCTGAGACTGATGGACAGAAGGAAGCGGTCAAACCAGCCATTCAGATCAGTTTCCGTTTGAGTACATGCCCGATGGTTTCCTGCCGACAATTTGTTGAGAAAAACATGTAATGTTGTTAAATTTATAGAAAGAATTGTTCTGGCCAGGTGGCCGTAATTAATGTCACAAACCGGAAGGAAACACACAACTTTCCAGACAAGAAAATACCCCAGAGTGTCTCACGGAAAACTGAATTTTCCCCTGGCCGTACACACAGAGTCGGTGTAGACACGACTTCCAGTTGTCGCTAACGGCGCATAAATAATGCCCATCCTTCAAACAGTAGAAAATCTAGTCCAAAATATAATATGTGCAAAAAATTCAGGGGAAAATCGCACGTGCCCAATAATAATTTCGTAAACAAATTGGTCTTTCAAATGGGCAGTATCGATGCGGTGGCGTGATACTTGACTGTCATGTCCAGATTTGCCTGAAAGGATCCACAGGAAATCCTGGCAAACTTGAATCTGTCAATGTGAAGTCATGAACTCGCTAGGAATGTGAATTTTATGAACAACACAATTTTACATTGATCAACTGTTCATTTGAAATTAATTACAACAAAAGCGTTGTGCGTTTTCCTTGTGTTCCCCACTGTTCTATATTCACACTAAACTTGAAACTTGAACATTGTTTTATTCATGAACAACTTTGCTTTCTTCCAACGGTTCTAGAAAACTGTTCACGTTGGGCATGCTTAAATCAATAAAATTGTATCTATTTATTTATGTATTTACTTATTTACCTATTTAATCATTTATCTATTCATATTTTTATTACCCAAGTTTTTTTTTTTTACAGCTGTTACAAACACAAGAGGTCAGCGAGAACTAAAACCTCAACAATTCATACGTTTTAGTCTAACAACTAAATGAAGTTCCCGGCATTATCCGGGATAAACCTGTGAACCCACCATCCCATCTCTCTCTCTTTTGGTCAGCAGAGCTTCCCATACTCTACAGTCTTACTACAGATTCCATGCGCTCCTGAGCAGAACTCTCTCATTTGTGATAGGGAAACTGTGCACACGGAAGTGAACGCGTATTAATATCGTTTCCGGTGCGGTGGGCTTTCTACAGGGAGCCAAATCAAAGATCATTGTGTTTTACATGTTTACAACTTTTCGTTAAAAAATATCTGAAACTTTAGTCAACACGATCGGTCGGCACAAAAGCGATTTGACTGGATCAGTTGACACTTATGAAAATTAATTTTATAATTGTTGAAACTGTCACTTCGGCTGTAGCGTCGAGCAAAAAAAGGGCCAAAATTGCACCACAATGAATTACTTCCACCACTATTTTTTTTTTTTTATAACTAGATGAAGTTCCCGGCATTATCCGGGATAAACCTGTGAACCTGCCGTTCTATGTCTCTCTTTTTTTTGGCCTATAGAGCTTCCCATAATATTCTACCAATTTCATGCGCTCCAGAGCACTACTCACTCATTTCTGATAGGGAAACTGTGCGCACGGAATAATTGAACGCGTATTAATATCGTTTCCGGTGCGATGAGCTTCCTACAGGGAGCCAAAACAAAGATCATTGTGTTTTTACTTTTTTACCTCTTTTAATTTAAAAATACCTGAAACTTGAATCAACACAATCTGTCGATACAAAAACGATTGGACTGGATTAGTTGACACTGAAGAAAATACAATTTATAATTTTTGAAACTGTCAATTAGACTGTAGCATTGAGCAAAGAGAAGGGTCAAAATTGCACCACAAGGAATTTCTCCCGCCACTATATATTTTTTTTTATAATAAGATAAGATGAGCAGCCTGTTAGCCTACCCGTATAGACACAATTGATCAGTTCCGTCGATCTGGATAAATCATAACGTTTAATATGGAAAACTGATCATACAACATAACAGTCTCGCGATAGATCGACATTATCAGATAGCGTCTGAAAAAGTCCGTCAAACCAACGTCAGTTTTTGGGAGTGGCCATCGGAAATGTTGACTCATTGAACTTTTCGCCGGACGCAATAGACTTTTATACGGGACATTATTGAAATATTGATCAAATCAAAAAACCAAGTGCATTTTCGTATTCAGCGCACCAAAATTTCCTCAAGCGATCGCGAGCAGCTCCAGTCAATGCGGCGCTTTATTTAAACATTAAACAATTGAAAAGCTAATTTTTCATTCCCTCCCCGCTTATCATTTTGCATTTTCTTCACAGAAACTGAGTATAGAAGTTAGAAGTATAGGTGTCTGCAGTGTAAGATAGAGTTTTTTAGAGGTGTAGTGAGCCAATTCTCTTTCTGTTTGACGGTCCATCATATTTGATGTTTATTCAATGATTTGATGTGAAATGTTACATCCACTGGCTTTTGCTGAAATGTTTGTATTAATTTTTTTCCACTGTGTCATTTTGAAATATTAAAAAGATGTTATATTTGAAAAGATCTACATGACTTGGTCTCAATTTGACAAGATATTTTGGCTCTCTACAACTCAATCGGATGAGACAGAACTTACAGTGTAATGAGCAACGATTGAGAAGAAAAAACTGACAGAAACTGAAAGCGTCGGAACTGGAAGTTTAGACTGTACGTGTGTTCGGGAGAGGGGGGGGGGGTGAATCTTCAGTCTCCTTGTGTGGTAGGGCATTACTTCTCCTTGTGTGGTAGGGCCTTACTTCTCCTTGTGTGGTAGGGCCTTACTTCTCCTTGTGTGATAGGGCATTACTTCTCCTTGTATGGTAGGGCCTTACTTCTCCTTGTGTGGTAGGGCCTTACTTCTCCTTGTGTGGTAGGGCCTTACTTCTCCTTGTGTGGTAGGGCATTACTTCTCCTTGTGTGGTAGGGCCTTACTTCTCCTTGTGTGGTAGGGCCTTACTTCTCCTTGTGTGATAGGGCATTACTTCTCCTTGTATGGTAGGGCCTTACTTCTCCTTGTGTGGTAGGGCCTTACTTCTCCTTGTATGGTAGGGCCTTACTTCTCCTTGTATGGTAGGGCCTTACTTCTCCTTGTATGATAGGGCCTTACTTCTCCTTGTGTGGTAGGGCCTTACTTCTCCTTGTGTGATAGGGCATTACTTCTCCTTGTATGGTAGGGCCTTACTTCTCCTTGTGTGATAGGGCATTACTTCTCCTTGTGTGGTAGGGCCTTACTTCTCCTTGTGTGGTAGGGCATTACTTCTCCTTGTGTGGTAGGGCCTTACTTCTCCTTGTGTGGTAGGGCATTACTTCTCCTTGTGTTGTAGGGCCTTATTTCTCCTTGTATGGTAGGGCCTTACTTCTCCTTGTATGGTAGGGCCTTACTTCTCCTTGTATGATAGGGCCTTCAGTGACTTGGTTAATTGTTAATTACCAGCGCATGTGTTGTCTCTTGAACTTTTTATTTCTTTTTCTTAATTAAACATGTTTGGTTGTGTTTTTGGTTGTTTTTTCCGTGACATTTTGGACAATGTCATGTAGATCTCTCATCTCCCAAGCCAAACGTATCCTCTTCTCTCAGGACTCAGCCTGGCCGTTAATTAAAGCTGCAAATACCAGATGTGTAATGCCCTGTTTGGTTTGATTCTCTCCCTTTCAAGTTTCATCGCGTGCCCAGTGGCGGAGCTTAAGGGTGTGGGGGTGGCGGAGCAAGGTGGGGGAGGGGGGGGGGGGGTCTGAGCATGTTTTTATTAAAAAATTACGCCCTTCAGAAATTCCGTTTTTAATCCTGTTCTGATGTTTAAAAACAACATCTGTGTGCGTCCTTTTAACACTGCACCTTCTATGTAGTTTGGTTTTGAAGAACACAATAAAGATAGAGACATGCCCCAAACAAGGTATTTGATACGTGTTCTGGTGCTGCTTTTTTTTTCTCACGTGATCTCTCTCCCTAAGTTTAGAAACCCCGCCCCCTCTCCCCCCCCCCCCAACCCCCCTCTACTGCTCCTGTCTATCGATGTTCCACTCCTCCCCCTTGTGTTTTTTCCCCTCTTTCATCGATTCATCATGGACGTTTTCAATTGCCGCGTCGTCATCTATTCGTTTTGGTTATTATTGTCACAAATATAAAGCTGACAGGGCGTGACCGGTGCAGGGGTCGGGGGTCACACGACCGGGCATTTCCGGACAGGAAATAGTTGTTTTTTGTTGTTGTTGTTTCTTCATGAATGAAAGACGAGACGGGCAAGAGAAAGAGAAGAGAAAACAAATAGAGGTGGGGGTAGTCTATGTGTATGTATGCTCTTGTGTGTGTTTGTGTGTGTGCGTGTGGGTGTATGTGTATGTATGCTCTTGTGTGTGTTTGTGTGTGTGCGTGTGGGTGTATGTGTATGTATGCTCTTGTGTGTGTTTGTGTGTGTGCGTGTGGGTGTATGTGTATGTATGCTCTTGTGTGTGTTTGTGTGTGTGCGTGTGGGTGTATGTGTATGTATGCTCTTGTGTGTGTTTGTGTGTGTGCGTGTGGGTGTATGTGGATGTATGCTCTTGTGTGTGTTTGTGTGTGTGCGTGTGGGTGTATGTGTATGTATGCTCTTGTGTGTGTGTGTGTGTGTGCGTGTGGGTGTATGTGTATGTATGCTCTTGTGTGTGTGTGTGTGTGCGTGTGGGTGTATGTGTATGTATGCTCTTGTGTGTGTGCGTGTGGGTGTATGTGTATGTATGCTCATGTGTGTGTTTGTATGTGTGCGTGTGGGTGTATGTGTATGTATGCTCTTGTGTGTGTTTGTGTGTGTGTGCATGTGTGGGGGCATGTGCGTGTGGGTGTATGTGTATGAGTGAGTATGTGTTTGTCCACGAGCATCCAAGTCCACCAGTGATATGTAAGTGCGGACAGACTGATTGGCCCACTGGATTGGCCCGAGCTGACAGAGACGTCAAGCAACCATTTTGTCTGTCATGCCGAGAGATTGGCTCGGGTTGTCTCACGTCCATCCATGTTGAAACATCCACGGACATTTCCATGGCACAAAACTCGGGGTGCACATTCAGATTTTCAACCTCATCAAATGTTGTCTCTCCCCCCAACCCCCCCCCCCCCCACCTCGCCTTTCCCTCCCCAGCTCTACCGTCCACCCATCTGATCAGCCGATACAACAGAAAACACTGGACAGATTAAACATGTTCATCTTTATAATTTTATTGCTACATGAATCCTTCAATCCCATAAAACTTGTCTGGCTCCACCAGCGAAATGCCAGAATCGTTTATTACAGCTAATTAATTCAACATCATCGTACATTTTCTTGTGGAAACATCCAGAATTCTTTCTTTCTTTTTTTTTTTCCATGACAAGAGTACGAGAGAGGCAAAGAGGGAAAGAGAGAGAGAGAGAGGCAACGAGGGAGAGAGAGAGAGAGAGAGAGAGAGAGAGAGAGAGAGGGGGGGAGGGCGAGAGAGAGAAGAGAGGAGAGAGATAGATAGACAGAGAGAAAGAGAAAGAGAGAGAGATTGGTGGTTTCATGTAAATATCAGGACAGAGAATATTGTGTCTTCACTCAACTCAGTCAACATGACCTGATATTGGAATAACTTAAAATGGTCTTGGAGTGACCAACATCCGAGATAGTGTGGTGCTTGAGTGACCAACATCCGAGATAGTGTGGTGCTTGAGTGACCAACATCCGAGATAGTGTGGTGCTTGAGTGACCAACATCCGAGATAGTGTGGTGCTTGAGTGACCAACATCCGAGATAGTGTGGTGAATTTGTGAGACATGGGATGTGTGATGTCATACACTACCAAAGTTCTAGAGTTACCGAACCGATCCAGCAAACGCCCTAATCTATGACTTTGCTTACACATACCTAGTCAGTTCTAGAATGCTCATGAGTTTTACATTTCTAAAGTCTCAACCATTTTCTTTTGTCTTTGTAAGAAGAAGAGATGGGAATGTTTTCTTTGAACTGCATGATGTCTGTGTAGAGTTGACTGTTTACTGTCTGTTGTCCGGAAATTATGTCTGCCGCTCTTCAGAAAGCTAGAACTTTGTAGCCCTTTGACTGAATGTCTTGAACATTGGCTATGTGGTTTACTGGTTGTTCAGATAAAATATTTTTTTGTACCGAGAAATATGATCTTGTGTGTCATCAGATGACAGTGACAGTGTAGAGAATCCATTTACTTCGGATAGTTCTGATGGTGACGTTGCATCAGACAACGAGAAACAGAATAGTGAACTTTCTCCTACTTCTGTGTCAACTCCCGCTGCTACTGCTCCCTCTGGGGCACGATTTGATTGTTCGTGGTCATCCAGCATTCACCCTGAACATCACCCCATTGAATGTTTGGACATCTCACAACCCGATCATTCTGTTATCTTCCCCTCCAAAAGATTCCATTGACGGGATTGAAGAACAACCAACGCAGAGTGCAACACAGTAATTTTTAGATTTGCTTGCCGGTATTCATCATTCCCAACTTGAACAATCAGATGTTTCCATTGGATACTCTTTGTCTGCAAGTTCGTCATATCTGTGAGTGCTCGTCGAACTATCCCCGCCTCCGATCTCACCGTTACCTACCACTCCATCACCAATATCGGCTTGTACGACAGCAAGAAAGGAGAGAGAACCTTGGTCTCAGAAAACCAAACACCCAATACTAGAAAATTGCAACTGCCACAACCATTGTTTGGAAAAAATCGGACACCGACAATGCTTTTGCTATTCATCAAGAATACTTGAATCATACCTACAACGAGCAAAGAAACTGGCTATTCAGTCATCGCATTAAACTAGAGCCATCAGGAAAAATAAAGCAGTGTCGTTTTATGGATGAAACAGGAACAGCCGTCAGCAAACGCGCTTTTTGGTCTGACACAGAAGAGTTTTCTCTTGGAACCGAGTTTTTGAACATGTCATTGGACAGAAAAAGGCGAAACAATGCCCTCTCTGAACAAAAAAGGCGTTTTGTCGTATCAAACATAATCAGAGCAATGCCTATCTCTTCAGCAAGGCGTTTGTGTGATTAGGTCTGATGCGACAAAACGCCTTTTTTTCTGAAAAAAGGCGTTTTACGTTTGGGCATTGATTCGACAAAACGCCTTTTTCATCACAGTTTAATTAATTCAGCACCAATTCAAATAAAACTTTATACAAAGTTAAAAGACATCATAACGTGTCACTTCAGTCTAGAAAAATTGCATTGTGTTTGCTAGATTTAAATTTAGAGACCGCAAAACTAAATTGCGATTTTCTCGAAACAGCATTTTTTGGAAAAAGGCGTTTTGTCAAATCACGTTAGATTGGGGAATAAAGTATTCCCCCACCCACACCCCATTCCCTTCACGACCACATCAGCGCCTGTAATGCAATCAGTGATGTGGAGTCGGTAAAAAAAATTTCGACTCCGACTCCGACTCCGACTCCAGGCTTTTAAAAAAACACGGCTCCGACTCCGACTCCGACTCCAGGCTTTGAAAAAAGTCCGACTCCGACTCCGACTCCGACTCCAGACTTTAAATAAGTCCGACTCCGACTCCGACTCCGACTCGAGACTTTGAAAAAAGTCCGACTCCGACTCCGACTCCGACTCCAGACTTTGAAAAAGTATGACTCCGCCTCAAGACTTTTAATATTGTTTTTGAAATCACTTTATCTGGTAGACAAACATCAAATATTTCATTTTTTTCCCCCACAATTCCACAAAAATAATTTTCACATTTTTAGATGTACAGGTTAAGTGTTGTCAGCAGTATTCCACGATGGCACAAGTCGATTATGCCTGATTTTTGTTATTTCAGCAACTTGGAAATTCGTAAAATATGCCTTCTGCCCTGGTGGGACCGTTGGTTGTTACAAGTCAAAAACATAAAAGCATTGACTTACGTCATTGTGGAATGATGCTGGCGACACACCCAACATAGCAAAATTTACGCCAATTAACAACAAATTCACTCCAAAACAACATATCAGTTGACATGTTCAAAATTAATTTAATCCAAAAACTGTTATTGTATTAAATTGTGCAAAAATTATATTAATGATAATTGCATAAAAAAATTGTTAAACTGCAGTTGTATTAGCACATTGACGCACATAATACATGTATTGACCAAACATAACATACAATATACAGTAAATTCTCCCAATTAAGACTAACCAAATTGTCAGACAAAAAGATTGGGAGGGAGGTCATCTTACTTCGGAGATCATTTAAAAAATATATAAGAAAAATAACTTAATCGGGAGGTAGGTCTTACTTAATTCGGAGAGTTGTAATCGGGATAGTTACTTTAACTATAATACAGTAATTGTCAAGACCAAAAGTGTTGTAACTAGAAGGTGGTCTTCATTGGGGAGATCATTTAAATTTTAAACCTTTTGCAATTCTGAAATGGGTACGAGTGTATTAATATTTTCTTTCTTTTTTAACATGAATTATTTTATGGTTCGACTCCGACTCCGACTCCGACTCCAGCCAAAATTTATTTTTTGCCGACTCCGACTCCGACTCCGACTCCAGTCGAAATTAATTTTTCGACTCCGACTCCGACTCCAGGTGAACATACTTTTCGACTCCGACTCCGACTCCGACTCCGACTCCAGCAAAATGTACCGACTCCTCGACTCCGACTCCACGACTCCGACTCAGACTCCACATCACTGAATGCAATAGGTCAATAGTGCATGGTCGGTATCGCCTAGTACTGAGTCCGTCACATCCAGGTTCAGAACTGCCTGATATCGATGGTGTTGTGCTCTAACCGTGTAACTGGAAAAAATTGACCAACTCATTTTTTTAGCTAAAAATAGTCACCACGCCTTTCCGGGGGTTCCCTATTCAAATGGGAAATCTACACGCACTATAAATAGCAAAAAGGCTTCGAAGCCTTCAATAGTTACAATTCTAACCGTGTATGTGGCTGTTCTAATCGTGTAACTGATTTCTGTGGCGGAATTTTGTCGTGCTCTAGTCGTGTGCATCTCTAACTGCGTAAGTGCCCGACAACATACTTTGTGTGATAACCGCGTAACAGGATTAACCGGCTTAAAAACCTGCATTAAAAAAAAATATTTATTACGACAGAAAAACACCTTTTGTTTCATTAATACGACCAAAAAGATCTAGATATAGTCCTGTATTAAAAAAAACTGGCAAAAAGATGTTTTTTTCGTCTCCTGGAAAACAATCCCAAATCCAGCTACAGGGTTAGAGTACAACATCATCGATATGTCAATAAGAAAACAATTGTCTAGTTACATTCTGAGTGACTCCACTAATGCTAGACGTTTTTTGCTCCCGTCCCCAGCAATCCCTGTGTGCAGAGATTGGCCAAGAGCTGAGATTTGCCGTCCACTGTGGCGGATCCTCCAAGCGGCTGAAGAACAAGGGGAAAGAACGAGAACGGTGCAAGGATTGCAGGACGGGCAAACCTCACACAACTCATTTCCTGCAGGTAAGAATTTCTGGTACAGTTTTAGGCAGGTCAGAGAGGAATCCCTCTAGCTAGTCAATGGCTAGGCCTAATCTACAGCAGTTACACGGGCTGTGTAGGGAGATCTAGGGTATTCTGTTACCCTGAGAGGTTGAAGGAAGAAGACATAAGGCTGTGTGTGATGTTGCGACATACCAAACATTAGTGTGATCACAACATTCTCATCATAGAGAGATGCTCGTATATCAGCACACACCCTGACAGATGTACAGACAGACAAACATCCAACTTTTCCTGAGGTATGGAACATCAGAGACAAAGGTATCAAATCAAACAAGCTGCCCGAGTTCACACACATACAGAAGTATGTTTGTTTGTGTTTATAGAGACAAATAGCACACGGCTGGCGAGATGCGTTTAAATGTCATCTCGCATTTCACATTAAACTGGGAGAAATGGAAAATAAAAACTCATTATTTTGTTGCTTCCGGGGTTGTATGCCTGTGTGCTTCAACATCCCAGCACGGAGTCCATCAAATCAGTCAGTCTGAGCAGAATTTTGCTCGTGTCGAGTTCTTGCCCCTAAGTACATAATCTTGCAAACGAGTTCAGTATTAGAACTTCTCTCAGCTGCTGGTCATGGAATGAAAGCCAGAGGGAATGAGTGCGTGTTTGTATCTGTACAATGTTTGTAAATTCAAAGTTTGATCACACAAAACAGATTTCAATACGTGCTGGTAGAAGACACTGTGGGTAAGGAACGCCTTATTTATCCAGGCAGCACAGAAATGGGTACACATGTGTCAGGCGGTCAAGCCTGGAACTGGAAATATTTGAGAGTGTGAGATGGACGGCACATGTTCATATTAAATAAAATGAGTAAAGGTCACATTTAAAGTGTAGTAGGTCTATACTTGACTATACTAGACAAATTAGGCAGCTAAAAGTGTAATGAGTCTATACTTGACTATACTTCACAATACTAGACGAAATCCGGATTGCTGAACGTGTTGTAGGTCTATATTTGACTATTCTAGACAAGATTCAGACAGCTGAACGTGTGGAATATCTATACTTGACTATACTAGACAAAATTCAGACAGCTGAACGTGTGGAATATCTATACTTGACTATACTAGACAAAATTCAGACAGCTGAACGTGTGGAATATCTATACTTGACTATACTAGACAAAATTCAGACGGCTGAACGTGTGGAATACCTATACTTGACTATACTAGACTAAATTCACACAGTTGAACGAGTAATAGGTCTATACTTGACTATATTAGGCTAAATCCAGACAGCTGAACGAGTAATAGGTCTATACTTGACTTTACCAGTCTAAATCCAGACATCTGAAAGTGTAGTAAGAGTATGTTTGACTAAACTAGACTAAATCCAGGCAGCTAAAAATGTAGTAGATCTATACTTGACAATAACTGACTTAAGCCAAGCTGTGAGGAGTGTGTCAATGCCTGAGTACTCGAGCCCAGTCCCAGGGGCAGCCGTCCTCTGTCTGACGCGAGCCAATGAATGCCCGAGGCAATCAAAACGGTTCTATGATCCAGTAGGTTTTAAACTTCCATTTATTATTCAACTCTGGAAATTGAATCGTCATTTAGTTAATGGAGTGCTGAGTTATCTCCATCCTCGGACGAGAGGAAGTGACGCACAGTCATGTGTGTGTGTGGGGGGGGGGGATATCACAGACGGTGTGGAGAAGGCAAGTGATCTCTTTGCCTGGTGTTTGGGGATATGTGTGACCTAGGGGTGGGAGGGGGGAGGGAGGTGGGAGAGAAAAGACGAGAGAAAGAGAGAGAGAGAGAAGGAGAGGGAGAGAGAGAGAGAGAACTGAGAAAGAAAGAGAGAGAGAGAGAGAGAGAGAGATGCCTGGTTTGAGACACGTCTTTTTAACTGATAATCACATTCACATAGAAGAAAAATTCAATTACCAAAGTAAAAAAAAAAAAACCAACACATTTAAAATTGCTCTAATTGTTTGTTGAAATTTGGTCAATTAGGAGATTGGAGAGTGCAGTATGATGGTTTTCCTTTTACTTGTTTATTTATGATTATTTATGATATTATTTAATGTATTAGTCTTTTAAAACTTTATTCTACAAGCACATCAGGTCTATGTATTTCTGTCCAATAGTGAACTGTGTATGGCAGCAGCCTATTCTGTGACTATTGGTCCCATAGAGCCCAAGGCCTCGCATTGCGGGAAGATTCCCTGTGATATCGATTGTCTCTCAATGACAAATGTTTATGAACTTCCCAGTTTTTGCATCCGGCCTGTCTGCTTAGATCAACGCGATTCGGCCGTTATGAGTTGCAGGTCATAAAACATCCAGTTTCAATGGGAATTGCGCTCTTTACTAGTCATGACATCTACAGATCTGCACTGGCTTTGGGCAAGAGAGGTGGGGTAGGGGCGGGTGGGGGGGGGGGGGAGGGGGAAGGGGGTGCTATAGAGACCAGGGCCTAGAGCCTAGGGGCAGGATATAGAAGACCAGCTGAAGAGAACTTCAATTAAATTAACTCCTCAGATATGAATGAAATAACCTCTTGTAGCTTTATCATTTGTGTTATTCGTGCAGTACATCTTTTTCTGGTTCAGCTCAGCGGACGTGGGTAACATCTGTGTGTGTGTGGGTTGCTACTTGGGGTGGGGGTGGGGCGGTCGGGTAAGACTGTTGGGGGGGGGCACGGTGCAAATAACCCAGTTAAAAACGGCAATAGTTGGAGATCTCTAATCACCAGTCTTGTTAAAGTCCTTCAGCTTAAAGGAGCGGAAAATCCGATGTAAATCCTATCTTTGGCAACACTTGGAGTAGGGTGGAGTTGGGGGTGAATGGGGCGGCTTGCCAACCTTCAGCTGGGGAGATAATCTCAATTTGATTGGATATCTAGGGAGCCTCTAGCACGTGATATATCGGAGGTTACCTCCCCTCCTTGCCTCCACTAATTCTCGTGAAGAGTAAAAAACAAGGGCAAGTACCAAAACGGGATTTGTTGGGGAGGCCTGCGATCAGGGGGGTTAATCCTCACATGTATGAAACGGATTGAACACGAAGCGCGTTCGAATGTTCAGCTGCAAGGATAAAAAAAAGTGGACAATGGCAAGCTGGAGCGATGTGTCTAATGTGTCTCACAGTTTAGTGAGTTTTTCTAAGAGAGACAAAGCCAGGTGACGTCATCACACTCTGGAAGTGTTTTGGGTAGGAACAGTTGCCCTAGCTACATAATAGTTCACACAATTGTTTTGTAGTTCCGAAAGACGACAGAATTATATTTTCTTATAATTATAGGCAGCGAAATTCGACCCGAAACCATTTTTTACTCTCCGTGTTTAAGTGAAAAAAAAAAAAAAAACATGACTCAAGGGACTTCCATAGTTCAATCCCTCCTCAAGGCGCCACCAGTGAGTAATTCCTACCAACGCTGAATGCCCAAGCACAATTAATGCTCTGACAGTAGAAAAAAAAAGAGCTAAATTTGAGATATCTGAAGGTTCTAATGTCCAACACAAGTAAAAACAATTCTCTAGTGTGTCTCCTTGACGCCCCCACCCCCCCCCATATTTCCGCTCCCGTCCCCGTGGGGTTTGGTCTGTCAAGTAGAGAACACGAAGTCATGTCTGTTTTGCGTGGGTTTTGACTCAGATTTAAATTACCTTTGAATGAACAAACTAGACAGACATTTTTTTTTCTTCTGTCTCTCTCGGGCGCGAGGTGACGTGCAGTCCCAGAATGCACCAGTCGTGTCCAAAAACGAAGCGAAACAACCTTGAGTCAGTTCACTTCTCACACATTCATGAGTTTTTTTTGTTTTTTGTTCCCAGGAGATTGGGCCTGAGTCTCCCAATGGCATTCTCCAGCTACGCCAGAGCCGAGCCTCCCCCTCCCCCGTGCCTTCCTCCGCCAGGTCGACCACCACGCGCTATGAGACAGAATTCAGAGCTGATTTTGGGCCCGAACAAACCCGGACTCGTGAGTTCAATGGCGACTACCAGCACGTGGATTACAGCGACAACGAAGTATCATGATAACTCGTGACTCTATCCACCAGAACAAATGTTTGCAGCTTAGAGTGTCCAGCTCCAGGAAATCTGAAATATATCACTTTGGAATGAGCAGCTCAGGTCTAGCGTCACTGAGTGTAGTGATGTACGTCAGTGATGGGGGTGTCATGTACACTGACTGACTGAGGTGATGTGCGTCACTGAGTGAGATGGTGGACACTAGTTGTCTGAGATGCTGTACGCCTTTGGCTGAGGTGATGTATGTCATTGACTGAGGTGATGTAGGTCACTGAATGAGATGATGGACATCTTTGTCTGTAGTGATGGACATCTTTGTCTGTAGTGATGGACATCTTTGTCTAAAGTGATGGACATCTTTGACCGAAGTGATTGGCGTTTTTAACATAAGTGATGTACGTCACATCGGCGCGCTGGGCGTGGCCGGTTGTCAAAGTAGAAAAGATGACTAAAGGAAGACCATGGTAGACGTCCACCAATGACGTCCATCTGCCATGTGCGCACTCGTGTAATCGCCCTTAGTGGGAGACGTAACGAGCCATTTGTAAATACACGAATTCCCGAATTCCATCGTCGCCTGTTCTACCTTGTTTTATGCCCTGGTGGCTGGGAAGCTCCGCCTCATCTACAGATTTCGAGAAAGTTCAAACTTGTGAAAAGATTGAAGGCTCATGAATTTTCTTTGAATTCTGTTTGGTAGAACTGGTGGCACAGACCTCTGTTACCAGTGTGGACACCAGCGAGGATGAGTGGACAGTGGACAGATGTCGGACATCTCTCAGGGAGCTCCGGAAATAATCTTGTTTGACGCAGGAATTTTGTGATGCAAAAATGTCCATTCGGAGTCCAGGATGGACATACAAGTCCAACAAGTGAAGATTTTGATTTTAAGATGTCCAGGCAGAGTTCTGAAATTTGGAGTTATTATTGATTAATTGTTTTCTTATGTTTGGACTGATTTAGCACTGAACTAAAAACTTCATTTCTAGAATTTTCTGCCATGCTAGGAAAAAAGCTCGTATACACCATTTCAGGCCAAACTCACTTTTTGTCATCGTCTTACAGAATGGAACGTGTTCACTATCTCGTGGTCTTGCTTATACTCGTACTTTACTAGTTTTCTTTGGTCATCATAAAACATGGGCATTTGGGAAATTGAAGGAAAAAATCAGTCACAAGGTAGTCCAATGTATTTTATTTCTCCTGTAAACTTTTCCTTCTAGAGCTTTACAGGCTGTTCACGTCCCGTGGCAGTGTTTTCGACATTGGTCTATCCACGTGACAGTTTCAGTAGATAGTTGAAGTTTTCAGTCTGTGATTAAATCAATGTAGCATCTGTGTTAAATCACCCATGCATTAAGTGGCCACTGACCGCCCTATCCACCCAACCATCCGGACATCAGTGAAACATGGTTGAATCAACGTTTTTATTTTTTAAGAACACATTCTGCTAGGACAACGAATCCTGTGTAAAATGAACATCGTGTAACTCGCTAGTGCGTGGTTTCCAGATTTGGCCGTTTAAAGGCGTTCAACCACAGATGTAAAAAGCATGTTTGGATCTGATACGAATTCAGTCAAAAATGTCCGTTTTTCTTTTTGGTTTGTTCTTGGTTTTTTTCTTGTATGTTCCCAAGAGTCATCATCTGGCCAGAGACTGTCACAATCAGCCAAGTGATAAACGTAAATTGTTAAACGTCTCAAAACCTGAGAAAATGGAAAATTCAGTTTTCCATCAATAATTTTACGTTTATATGTAAAGTTTTATTGATTTTGAAACTTTTTTCATGTATTTATTTATTAATAAACTTTTTGGGAAATACGTGTGATGCATGCAATATCAGAACATCCTCCGTTTAGGCCTGTAAATAACTTTATTTTGAAATTGATGAAATAGCAAACTCACCTGGAGCAAGTCTGGTGTAGCTTCTTCTGCCGCTCCACCTGCTGGAGGAAAAATTCTGAATAAACTGAGAATTGATGACTTGAAAGTAGGTGAACTGTGGGCAGCTGAAGTCAGTGAACATGACTTTTGTTTGTTTGTTTTTAATATTCAGATTAAAAAGACATTGCCCTAATCTGAACTACTTCTACATTTACAAATGACGATAATATAACCATTGTATTTTCTATGATATTTTATTCTTTGTTCACATTGTCAAATATAAATCTTTGCAGGGGGTTGGGGGGGGGGGATGAGGGAAGGAAGGAAGGAGCTACATGGAAATATATACAATTATCCCCCCCCCTCCCCCAATCCTATGGTACAAAGTAATCAGATGAAATGCCAGGATTTCAGCTTGGTAACGTCACGTGTTTGTCATGCAAGTCGCCAAGAGCAGAATTGACGCAAGCTTCTACTTGGGTGACCCGCTCACAGGTGATAGGGCAATGAGTGCACAAAAAATGTAATTTTATGAGCAGGAAAGTAATCAAAATTTAATAATATCCAGCTAGGACATTCCTGTGTCCTCACTGAGTCCTGACATCCTTGCGACACCTGGCGCGATGTGTTGTGATAAAATGTTATAATGTTATGTAGTTGGTTGGACAGGGTGTGGATGGGCAGCAGGACTATGTCTGTATACTCTAGAAGTGTATACGCCTTGCATAAGTAAACCTGCAGAATGCTGGAGGAGATTTTGTGTCAGTTGACGAAGTTTGTTTCAGAGGCAGGTGATGTCATAACACTGACATGTAACAGTTTCCAGCCGACAGTGACGTCATTTGAGGTTGGTGGAAAACTGTCTTGTCTGCACTAGCACTGGCCGATAGCATTCAGCATCGTATTTGTGTGTTTCATTATTTGGAAAGGACATAACTCTACATTCTTGAATATTTATTGACTAAACTGTTGGCGCCTAACTTATGTACATAGATCAATTCAGAGAGAGTGAAAGAGAGAGAGGGGCTGAGAGAAAGAGAGAGAGAGAGAGAAAGAGAGAGAAAAAAAAAGAGAGAGAGAGACGTTTGATGAAGGTTAATGAGATTAGCGGGATGGAAAGGTAGAGAGATTGTTAGGGGAGTGGATCTGTCCACTGTCACGTGACACACAATTGTAAGAATGTGATCCTGGAACCCCTCACCCCCCCCCCTCTCAAATCAGGATTGTAGCGAATGGACGTTTTAATATTTCCCTAATTCAGTGTTATAATGTTTAAATATCATGTTTCCTTAGCAAACAATAAATTCGGTTTATGGAGTGGAAGATTTTGCACGTGTCAGAAAATGTTGTAGTACAACAGAAGAATTAAGATGAAGATTTGACGGGAGAGGACGTAAGAGAGAGAGAGAGAGAGAGAGAGAGAGAGAGAGAGAGAGAGAGAGAGAGAGAGAGAGAGAGAGAGAGAGAGAGAGAGAAGAGAAAGAAAGTCATGAATGGAGAAAATGAAAAAAAAAAAAAAAATAAGCGCTGGGGAAGTGAAGCGTCTCCTATGTATGAAACATTGAAGTGCCAGACATCTCAGGTGTATTGGTGTCCTGTGGAGACAATGAGATTGCAGTGCGTTCCGTGTGGCACAGTCGTCACCCCCATTGGCCAGCAAACCCACAGCCATTCATCAAGTCTAAAACTCATGATGGAAATCGATCCAGACCTGAAATAAACTTTTCAAAACCATTTCAAAACCAAAAACAGAAAGTTTGAGCGAATCTCTGGCCAGGAGCTGAAAGGTTGGGGAGACTTAATGAGTCTCTGAATGAGATGGCGGCGTCTTTGTTCTTCACTGATCATGTTTTCATGACACAATTTCATGTCACATCACATCTTTGATCCTCGAGCTTATAAAAAGTTACGAAAAAAGTCAATCAACATTGTCCCCTAACATCGGTATCGATTTCTTCAACAATGACAACATTTACGGGTGGTATAGCTAATGATTACCGATGCGAATAGACGATCGGAATCTGGTAGCACGTCTCGTGTAGGGAATAGCTGGTGTGTGGTTACTGGTCAGTTGGTGCATGAGTTAAGGGTTATCCATACAGTAGGCTCGGGGATTTCCACTAGTTTTACCACCTCCCACCCCTACCCCTGTTCACTTTGCGTGCGTGTCATGGCCTTGACCTCAGCCCCCTCTCCCCCCGCCCCACCTTTCACGAGCCACGAGAGTGGGGAATCTCCGCAGTCAAGTTTGATTGGTTGACTACGTGACGTAACAATATACGTGTATGACTCCACTAGTTCACTTGAAACGTAGTTACATAACAACTTCCTGGGTAGACTAGAACTCCATGGAACAAAAACGTTGAAATATTTACTATCATTAAAACTCAACACTTACGTAACACCCCCCCCCCTCCCCCCACCCCCATGTACCCTTTTGATAGGCAGGAGGCAAATGCCACGTACTCCATGAATGGCCCATAAAGTACAAATGGTGGGTTTACCTGGGACACGGAATGTATGTATGTGTGTGTGTATGTATGTATGTGTGTGAGTGTGTGTGTGTGTAATATTGAGTGCTGATCAGTCTGTGCACGTAGGTCATTATTATTGTATTTATGTGGTGTGTGTGTGTGTGTGAAAGAGAGAGAGAGAGAGAGAAAGAACATGCACATGACATTAAAATTATATTGTAATTTCCAATCTGATGTTTATGTTGTCGATGTGGATAAAATTGAATGTTTTATTGCTGAATTGAAAGATGTTCATCTCCTGGTGATTGTCTGTCTGTCTATCTGTCTGTCTGTCTGTCTGTCTGTCTGTCTCTCTGTCTGTCACTCCTTCACTCATTGTAAATCTTGACCGTTTTTTTTTTTTGCCTCTTGAAGTTTGATAAAATTGTGATGAATGTGTTTATACACCAGTGTGTGTGTGTGTGCGCGTGAGTGTGTGGGGTGTGTGTGTATATGGGTGTGTGTGCGTGTATGTGTGTGTGTGGGGGTGTGTGTGGTTGTGGGAGGGTGGGTGTGGGTGGTTGTGTGTGTGTGTGTGTGCGTGTGTGTGTGTGGGTGTGTGTGTGTGTGTGGGTGGGTGAGGGTGTGGGTGGGTGGGTGTGCGTGGTGGGCAGTTTGTAGTTTACTGGCTACTTTTGAACCACGTGACTGTAGGTCAATTTGAGCTGTGTGGAGAAATAATTCAATCCCCGGTGTCCAGAGCTCAGACCTATAGGCTGCTCCACCCGATATCTCAGGGGACATCTATAAACTACACCATGCTCGGGTTTGGCACTTTCTGAGTCTGACTCCCCCCCCCCCCCCCCCGCCCGCCCTCCTCTATATCCTCAATACACACCTTTTCATACGTTTGGCTATTACCTCTTAGTCTTACCCTCCCCTATTCGGGCGTGAGACCACTGAAAAGTCACCGCCCCCCGCCCCCCCCCCCCCAAATTCGTACTCAATGGCTGGACCCTCACTGGACAACCTTCAGACGGCCAGTCATAAGTCGGCCAATCGCCAGTCGGCCAGTCATAAGTCGGCCAATTGCCAGTCGGCCAGTCATAAGTCGGCCAATCGCCAGTCGGCCAGTCATAAGTCGGGCAATCGCCAATCGGCCAGTCATAAATCGGCCAATTGCCAGTCGGCCAGTCATAAGTCGGGCAATCGCCAGTCGGCCAGTCATAAGTCGGCCAATTGCCAGTCGGCCAGTCATAAGTCTGCCAATCGCCAGTCGGCCAGTCATAAGTCGAGCAATCGCCATTCGGCCAGTCATAAGTCGGCCAATTGCCAGTCGGCCAGTCATAAGTCGGGCAATCGCCAGTCGGCCAGTCATGAGTCGGCCAATCGCCAGTCGGCCAGTCATAAGTCGGGCAATCGCCAGTCGGCCAGACATAAGTCGGCCAATCGCCATTCGGCCAGTCATAAGTCGGCCAATCGCCAGTCGGCCAGTGAATTGTCTCTGACCTACACCCAAAGAACGGGAGAGCACAGCTAGCTATATTTGGTTCCCGTGTGCCATTGTCGCTAGTGAGCATCCGTTGCTATGGGAACATGCGGTCAGCATCAGCGTGGGAGGAGAGAGAGGGAATGATGTAACAGAATACACTGGGACAAATTAATACAGCTGAAAAGTGTGTGGGTGGTGTAGGTGTTTATGTGTGTGTATGTGTGTATGTGAGGGAGAGAAAGGGAGAGAGAGAGAAAGAAAGGGAGAGAGAGAGAAAGGGAGAGAGAGAGATAGAGAAAGGGAGAGAGAGAGGGAGAGAGAGAGGGGGGAGAGGTAAATTTATTTATCAAGACAAAAGGGAGGAAAATTCCTGCATGTGAGAAAGGGCAAATAGAATAAAAACTGAAAATGAATAAATGAATAAATAATTGAATAAAAAGGGGGAGGAGAGAGAGAGAGAGAGAGAGAGAGAGAGAGAGAGACTGAGACCGTGGAAGGAAAGAGAAAAGTTGACTGCATCTACAAGTCAAATGACATCCTAGATCGGGGAGACAACGTATCAATCCTTGTCAAAAGTGCAACACAATGTCATTGAGTGTTTTCTGTATGTTTATTATGTTTTACAATGTCTGTTTGATCCATTTGAATACTGCACGAATCGCATTATGGTATCGCTAATGTTTTATTTGTCATCGATTATGTCAAGTTTTTCGCAATCCAAATTTCTAATGCAGGCGCGCACGTGCAACTTGATTGAGTTCCAGTCACGCCACAGAATTTCTTGAATTTTAAGCGAATGAACGAAGATACTCACAATATACACGGGCACATTATGGACTCTAGAATGTTGTTCATGGTTTTAATATCACAGCCGAGACACAGAATGCCGAAAAGAACCATTCCTTCTCCCACTGTATGTCCACAAACTGCGCGCGTATAAATACGATGAAGTATTACTCCTTTTCGTTGAATCAAAGAGGGCTGTAATGCGAATTGTTTGTTGTCATCGATGATACGCGCACAAGTCGACGGACGGAATATGACAAATTGATTCGTCCCTGTATCCTGTGTCTGGGATTGGGGTATGAATTTCAACCATCTGGGACAGACGTCGGATAAGACGATGAAGCTAAGACAGGACTGAGATAGGACAGCGACAAGACAGCAAGTGGTATGCGCTCGGCAAGCCCCACTAGGCAAACGTTATGTCTTTGGCAAATTGTTACACACATTTCCTGCAGTTCTAATCAACATTGTTTTACATTTGGTGTTTTTTTTCCCCTTTCTTTAACCTATTTTATGTGTTTTCCTTCCTGGCCTATTGTTTTCCCTGTCTCTTTTGTCTGACAATTTTGTACAGGTGAGATTTTCTTTTCTTTTATAACGATTTTCCAATGTTCCGAAAAAAGCAACCAAAACATGTTCAAGTTGAACAATAAAACCGGTTTGATTAGGAGCTGCGCAGTCTCGTGAATTAAAATAAAAACCGCGGCACAAAAAAACAAAAAAACGAAGGAACGAGCGAGGGTTGTTTCTTCCAAAGTCCATGGCAAGATACATGAAAGAAAGGCCAGAATATGCCAGGGGTGAAATAGAAACATAATAATATAAAGTTTCGGTCTGCAACAACGGCAACAACATTTAATTCTCCATCCGGACAAACAACAACAACAGCCAGATAACCTGAAACAATGAAAACAAATTCTGTTGCAGTCTGGGCTGGTCATGGATTGCTGGAACTGGTCATCTGATGTGTCCTGCCACTGTGGTCGCGTCAGGGTATGACCAGTGGTACTAGACAGGAAACGACGGGTCAGTTGGGGTGTTTTGTAGGCCGCTATGCACTGGCCAATGCTTGGGTGACACAAACAGTGGTCTCTTTCAACAGCCGAAATGGGTAAATTCTGAGTTGTGTTCGCTTTTCAACTATCCCTATAGAACCGTGAAATAATTTCAGTCGCCTTAGAAAAGTTGTGGCAGCGTCTTAACAAACTCATAATTATGGTCAATTTTTCTTTGAGCCAACGACTTTTGTTTAATATGCAATGCGTTACTGGCCACGCCCACATTCAGCACGCAAATTGTATGAACGCTTTGATGGGAGGGAAGTCAAGAGTGTCCAGTCTTATCTAATTCAATTGTCTTTACTTGACCAGGAGCTGGATACGATTTGGGGGAAGATTGGGGGTGAGGGAGTGGGGGTGGGGGGGGGGTGAGGAAACCTTAGAGACTCAGGAACAAACCAAAACGCCATTAGAGATGAAAACTTGAATGATCAACAGTTAGATTAATCAGCCGACCAAATGTGCTGTTAGTTTTCCTCTGATCGCTGAGTTTGTTCACTCATTTTAAAAGCGGGGGGGGGGGGGGGGCATTTACTGTGCGATGGCCCTAAATCTGAGATGGAAAGATTTTATCATCAAATTTCTGGTCAGATGCGACAATTCATCATTACAGGACATGATATGATAACTCAACTGTGACTTCAAACTTTAGCCACTCGCATCAGAAAGTCTAACTGATCTACAGATCTTGATGTAACCACAGTTTCTGTCTCACTCTCAGCTGCAGCGCTACTTTCATCAACTTTACTGTGAAGTAACATCTTCCGTGCAGTGAGAGAAACAGCTGGGAGAGGAGGGTATGAGAGGGAGAGAGGAGAGAGGAGGTGGAGGGGGGGGGATTTGTGTGTGTGTGTGGGGGGGGGGGGATAAAATTTCGTTTCTAATGAAACATGATGTACGGTAAGTTAACATAGCTGAGTTTTCTAAAGTGACCACCGCACACTATTGGCCAGTCTGTCACACAGTGTCAGAAACCATGAACATTAATTTAGATCATTTATTTACTGCTGTATCAGTAACAATTACATTCATCACCTCTTGACAAACCCTCTCTCCAACAGCAACTTCCTGGCGAAATAATGCCATCACCTTCATCATATCACCATCTATGTTCCCTACCACTACAACATCATGTCTTACCCAGGAACCCCCCCCCCCCTCCCCCCGTCCCCCAGTCCCGCCACCCAGAAGACAGGCATTCCCTGGAGTTGTAGTGAACAGGTTCACCTATATCTGCTGTGGAGTGTATGTATGTATGTGAGAGACATAATAATAGCTAGTCGTTACTATAGATAGAGATAAGGATGTGTTCAGGCTCGCAAACGTTCTGTATCTGTTGCAATAGTGATCAGTGTCTAAATCAGCGTTGCCGGGCCTGGGGGGTTTTTCCGAAGAGCTTGGGTTTTTGGGGAGTGACCTTTGAACCTTGGCATTTTTTTTAAAGATCTTAAGATTTTTCAGGCTATTGTATATTTTGCTATTACATGATTGTATTTCTTTGTAAAACCACAAAATTGCCCTGCCATTCACAGAACTATTTGTTGAGACTTCAAAGGTGAAAAAGCCAACAGGGCTAAGGGACAGTTTGAGATTTTCTGTGTGAGAGAATCGTTTTCGTGATCTACAGGCTAATCGTCACGGACAAGGCTGTTGTAAACATTGAGCCTCAGGCAGATCTATAACCCTGGGGTTCGTCTTTCATGAACAAACAAACAAACAAACAAATTGCGTTTTTGGAGAGAAATAACTTTTATTGGACAATGGACCGAATATTTGGACACTTTGTCTTTAGCTGAACCATTTGTCTTAATGACACAGTTTTCCCCCAATGGGACCGGGTCAGTTTTGAGTTTTGAGCTTTTGTTTTTCTCTTTGTCTCTGTAATGTCCACGCAACTGTCCGCACAGATTTAAAAGTTTTTACAGCAGCGTCCACGTGTCACAAACATCATGGCTGACTACTCTCAAATAAAACATGGCGGACATCGTCCAACACTTGACAACTTTCGCTTATTGGTCAAGATAAATACAAATAAATGTATACAACTACAGGGGTGAACATGGGAAAGTCGCATGTCGCATGTAAATGTGGTTAGCGCTGCTGGACATTCAACATAAACATATGCTGTAAATCTCCTTCACTTTCAAACGGAGAGATAGGACTTTAGATACAACCTACAGCCAGCAAAGGACTTACAGTATTGAGAAGAGTCGGAAAGTTCTAAACTTGAATAGTAGGAAATAAGATTTTGGGGAAAAACCCAGCTAGTTGAATGTAGGTCAGCCATTAAATAGAGTGGTGGTGGAGAAGGTGAGGCAAACAAGTGGCCATGAGTAAAGCTCAGACAACTCATATCAACTGACTAGTACGAAATGCAATGTTTGTCTCACTTAGGAGCAAGGTTAAAGTCACAGAATTTGGGAATTTTTTGGTAAAGTTGGTGAAGCCTGTTGACGACAACTCATTGTCACATGTCACATGCCAAATGTCAGAAAGATAAGCCAAGAGATAAACAAATTGGTTTTATGAAACGATTTAGAGTTGGCCCAGTTGAATTGCAGCCACGTCGCATTTTTGAAAACAAGTAGATTGAATGGAGATGAGCGCACATATCAGATTTGCGCCTGACACATTTTGTAGTTCTGAGTGTGTAAATGTTTTTTTGTTTTTTTTTGGTTTCCTTTAATTTATGCTGTTATCGGTCCATTCGTTTCCTTCCTGAATATTTTACTGTAAACATTTCTCTGTCCTACCTGTCATCAGTTCAGTTTCCATAGTGTCACTTTGCCCTGGTTTGACACCAGTTCTCAGCAAGTTTGATGCAATGTCAGTTACCGGCAAGACGAAATCGAAATAATAATACTTATGATAACAACAGTTTATGGTTCTAGTCGGTTCGGTTGAGTGCAGGACACAGAACATTCTGGAGGTCACCCCAGAGTTTAGAAAGTACACTTGTTGCCATGGTAGCAACCCGCATTTCTTATTTGCTGGTTACGTCCCTTGGGCTAGAAATCCAGTACAATGTAGTGGATGAAACTATTGTGATCGTTTCTTGAAATCTTCATCACTCATTTTATTCTCTCGCATTTTTTAGCCTACGTGTGTCACTTAACATAATTTATGTCATAACCAAAATGATAATTTGTAGGAACATTTGTTTTACCCCGTGAAGGCACGCTAGAGTTGATAGCCTTTTTTTTTCCATATGTTTTTGTTTCACGCCCCATCGCATTCACGTTTGCTTCGTTCTGTCGCTTTGAAAGCGAAATGTTTCTATAAATAGATGGGTTGTGCCAGTTTGTCAGTTTTGTGTAGTTGAGATTTGAGAGTAGAGTTGCTGACTTGTCATGGTTGAGATGACAGACGAACACATTACACGCAAAGATATGCATAATTTGTTAATTCCACAATGATACACTCTGGTTCATGACGTCATGGACGATGGCTACAATTATGTGTTGTATTAAATGGTTATCTCCTGTCTGTTCTCTCATGTTTTCATGAATTAAATCTTATGTATGACTTTTTCAGCTACCAGCGTTTTGTTCTCATTTCCAACTTTCTTTGTTTCCTTGACTGAGGGAAACCAAAACCTGTTCTCTCTCTGTGTGTATGTGTGTGTGTGTGTGTGTGTGTGTGTGTGTGTGGGTGTCTGTGTGTGTGTGTGTGTGTGTGTGTGAGAGAGAGAGAGAGAGAAAGTTTCTGGGTGTTTCCTCCAGCGTGTCTAGGAAATTCCCCAAAATCTGAAAAATGCAAAGATATGATGACCCCAAAAAATAGACTTGAAAACTGAGAGTAGCACAAGAGTGGTCAGCTCAGCGATGTTTAAATCAACAATCTTGTAGTGCAGGACTTGAGTGTTGGCGATAGAGTTACACATTCAAAACAGCCAATCGGTAACACTAACAAATAATAAATTGATAATAATAATAATAATAATAATAAATAGAATTTCTACAGCGCATTTCTAATAAAATTATTACTCAATGCGCTGTACATTGCATCAATAATTCATGCATACACTTTCCAAATCTCATACTAAAACACGCACTCTCATCCATACAAACTTTCAGTTTCACACACATAGACCTCTTAGTCATATAAAAATATATATGATCATTCTGACCACATCTCACTTGTTTCCTAAAATATCACTCAAGCTGTCGGCCCCTAACCGCGTGATCCACCGTCGTTTTCAGTCACATTTTACTGATTATTATTATTTTGATTTGAAATGTTTGGGTAGGAACTATTCACGAGTGAAGCCCGATAGAGGGAACTGACGAGGGAACACAGTCCAGCAGTTTCTCTGTTGGATTTTGCACGTAGAAACCCTCCCCTACTCAAACATTTCAATTTTGATCACCTTTCTGGGTGCTCAGTCTCAAAAGTTTCAAAGTCACGTATGCATGAAGTCTTCCTTACGTTTGCCTACAAGCAAATTTCAGATGTGAATACAGCAGAAACCATTCAATCAGATTGAGTCAATTTACACAACATCGGTTACTTTGTCCTGGCTCAATTGCCAGCCTGTTCACTCTGACTTCCATCACTTCACTCCATAAATAAGAAACAAACAACCAAACCAAAACCAGAGAAAAGGATTGCAACTAAAGACACCATTCAAACATTCTTTCAATTTATTGCCACCAATCGCATGTTGGACCATGACAATTTCTGTGAACGTGTAATGTGTAGCATGATGTTATCAAAATCAATGTCCAAAATTTACAGTTTGTGTCAGAATTTAACACCAGACAGAAATCAAATACACAAATTAAACAAGGAAGAAATGTATATATGATAAGAAGCTACGAAAGTTTCCCTATCCTATTTCATATTAATGTTTAGCATTTCAAAGGTGAATTACATACACCAAAGAATTCAAACTACATAGAGCTATTAAGATTCTGTTGCCGCCAGCGATAGACAAACATTATTTCCAGCGTCAGGTCGACATCGCCTTGACAACTTGTAGATCAGTTTTGCTTGCCCTGGTCAGCGTTTTCAACCAACAATTCTAGACAGAAAATTACATCTGACACAAAAAAAAAAAAAAAACCCAAATCTTCTGTTTCTGTCCACGTGTGTGGCAATCCTGGCCACATGTGATCTAAGTTGACATTCATACAGAAATGTTTCAATGTCTTCCTACCCTGCCAAGGTGCCACAGCTTAATGACTTTTTTTTCTTTTAAAATGATGAAGAGAACCTAGGAAGGAGGATTTTTGCAATAACACAGAATACATTTCATGTTCCTGGTTCGCTGCATTGCAATTTCCTACCTGGCTGAACAGAAATGTTTAGAATTATGATTGGCCATTTATGAACATTGGCAATGTCAAGCTATACCCCCCCCCCCCCCACCCCCACCCCAAAAAATGGGGGGGGGTATGAAAATTGAGATTAAACTTCTTTTTTTTTAAATCTCTTGTCAAATGTCTAGATCTCATTTATTTTCTGATGGATCCACTCATGGTCGTAACTGTGGATGGGAAACGAAAGTTCTCCCAAAGGCAGGACAACGCCCACTTTGGACGTGAATGGTGAATCCTGGCGTGCTGGCTAGCCCACTTGTCTTTAAAACTGACCTAACGTAAATAGTGAAGTGTCACTGCACTCCACCAGCACATAATGCACCCAAGTGGTCCAGAAATGTTGATCCACCCGACAGCAGAGAGCACAAATTTTACTCCAAACTTTCCGACTACAAAACAAACAAATTATTAAAATGCGTATTTCATCAAACATTCATTTATTAGCAACATGTGAGGGCGGACTCTGCTTGTAAACAAGGGATAATTAAAGCTGGAATATTTTTGTAGTTTCACTAGCAGAACTAACGTGGTGCTCAATCTGGACAGAGATAACGAAACAAACTAAAACACAATTTATAAAGAAAAAAGTGGGGGGCGGGGGGGGGGGAGGGGGAGAGAAACCAATGCAAGTAATTACACATTTTACAATCATAACAGAATGGGATTTTTTTTGTATATACTACATGATTGTATTTTCATCAATGATTTTCATAGAAGTATGTCACAAACTGTCACATAACCAGACAAGAATTTGATCAAAGATAATGTTATAAACAGCAATCAAGGTCGCTGTAAAAACAGCCACATTACATCCTGCCTTGAAGTGTCTAATCAGTTTGAAATTTTGGATGAGAATGAATGAATTAAATACCAGGATGTAAATGAGTTCATGATGATAACACAATGATGACGCAATGTTGATGATAGATGTGGCATGATGAAGATTATTTACAGGATGAGTTGTGGAAAACTTCTTTGACTGGGGGCAGAGTGGAGTGGGGGGGGGGGGGGGGTGGAGGAGGTGGAGGAGGCGGCATCAGAAGACAGGAATGAGTAGGAGAATGGATGAAAATATCAGTTGGTGAAACAGCTGGTACACAGACAAACAAGTAAATAACAGTACAAATCACATGTGGAGTAAATGTTAGGACAACTTTACAGATCATATAAACATGATGAACTCCCACACAAGACTTGGTAAGGGCAACAGACAGAAGTGTATAAAATAACGTCTCTTTATGTCATCTTTGAAATATTACATAGTTCTTCATATACTGAAACTGACAAGGACGAGTAGGACAAGTAGAGGGGGGGGGGGGGGGGAGAGGGCGAAGGATGGAGCGGGCTGCGAGCTGAGGGGTTTTTGGGTTGGGGGGGGGAGGAGAGGGGTATACTGAATGTAAAACTGATAGAGAAAGAGAGAAAAGCACAATGGCAAGATACGCTTGACCAGATTGGAAACGAACACTCGATGTCCCTCCAATCAATCACTGGCCTGAATGAATGACATCTGACACAGATTTCCACCTAAATCTGCCACAGTTTCACAAACAATCTTCTAGAAAGTCTCGAAATAAGATCGTATGTATTGAAATTTTTATGATACCAATGTATTACTGACGTATTTTCCTACACAAAAACATGAATATTTCAATTTGATACCACAGTCATTAATTTTCTTCTTATGGAAAGTCCAGGACTTGGAACTGAATCGTCGGAGAGTGGCTCGGATTTTAATCTCTCTCTGCGACTTCTAACGTCGTTTTAGCCGACATTTTTATGGTCCACCTTTCTGGCTATGTTTTAGAAGGATCACCCATACATGTCAATCTCTAGAGACGTTTGAAATTTCAGTACCTTGATAACTGTTGTGTCAAAACTAGATCAGATTGTAATGACATCAATAGTGAAATCACAAAAATTATGAATGAATACCATCCCAGCCAGCGACCCCAGGTCAGTCCTACCACTGATCTATAGTTTGATCATAAGAATGACATAGTTCCTACGCAGATCTACTGGTTACCACAAAATTCACCCCTGCGGTAATCCTACCAACTCTAGGGAAATCTTGAACAAATCTACATCCAATTGACATCGGAAATCTGGCTGGGATGTTAGTAAAATGAAACATCTCCATGGAAGCTAAACAATAATTATTATAGTCATTAACTGACGCCAAAGATTGGATCAGACCAGTTTAGCAAACACTCAATGTATACATGACACAATGTGTATAGTTTCCCCTTGACTCAGCTCAGCTGTGATGGCTCCAAAGCTCAGTCTCTAAGGCACTGCATATAAATATGGTAAGTTGTCTATCCAACAGGGCATCACATGACATGACATATCAATTCATAGGTTATTATTATTAGACAATATTGTTCACCCAGTCTTCATATGTCAATAAACCAGGGGAAAAATCTGTTCTTTAAAATTCTGTGAGTTGGGTCAAATATTAATAAATAATAAGTGTTTGTTTTTCAGTCACATTGGAATAAATATAATACGTCTCCAGTGAAAGGTGCCATCTTTTCTGATAATAAACGTACCATTAGCGTTGTTTCTCTTCACTAGTTAAGCCATTCTTTTCCTCCCAGATTTCCATTAATCAACAATAAAATACAAGTAGAAACTCTGGCCAACATGGCATACCTTCTACAGCAACTACGAGCAACTGTTTATCTGAGATCAACATAAGAAAACTTGTACCTGCATCAAGGTGCTACATAGCCTTTCCCTATAGCACCGCAGAATGGAGCAGAATGGTGCAGAAGGCTGCAGAAGGGTGCAAACTATGCAGAATTGTCTCTTGGTGTTTACGCACATACTGACACCTGAAAACCTTTATATTCAGGCAGAATCTGACATGACATTATACAAAAATGACCTGAATTTATAACAATTTGAAAACACTTGAAGAGCTCATGAAGAAACCAACCACAGCCACTAACACTGATGCTTGCCTTTATCCCCCTGTACAATCTTGACCCGTCAGTCTCGCCTCCGATAAACCAAAAGTTTGAAAAACAAAACGAACTGCAATAAAGAAATATTAGAAACTCTCCCCCCCCCCCCCCTCGTTGATTTGCAAGAAACAAGGACTGGATTTTCAGACCTTAAAAATATTTATTTTTCGTAACCCTCCAGTTGTTTTCCCCGTGCTGTCTTTAATTACGATTGGTCTAGCTCCTTATCTTGCGATCTAAATTGTAGATCCCTTGTGCGCTGCTATAGCTGACAGGATTATATTACATCAGTCAATTTTTCATGAAATATTTAGACACCAAATTATTTGTAATAATTATTCATGTTTCTGGAGTCCCCGAGGAAGAAATTATTGTTGAACATGAAAAATCTCAAGGAATTCAGTGCGGGCAAAACTCTGTGGCCAATTTACTCCTAGGTGAAGGTCAAATTAGATGATGGAGTCGATGAGTACAAAAGAAAAAGTATGTCAACACAAAACACAGCAATTCTCACAGGTCACAGGCTGAACAAACACTGCAGTTTGTGTGTCATGGTCAGCAGCAGTCAAGTCAACATTGTCAGTTGCAGTCAACTCGGTATTATCAGTTGCAGTCAAGACAACTTTGTCAGTTGCAGTCAAAACAACACTATCAGTTGCAAATCAAGTCGTCAATGACAGTAGCAGGCAAGTCAACAGTATCAGTAGCAGTTAAGACAAAACTGTCAGTTGTATTCAAGTCAAAAGTGTCAATGGCAGTCAAGTCAAGGAGTCAAGCCAACAAAGTCAGATATGCAGGACTTAAGAGACTTAAAAAGGGTAAATAGATAAACAAGAAAAACGTTCAAGTTGCATTACATCATCTGACACGGAGCTAACAAAGCGAGCAAAACCTTGGCTGACGCTCCAGAGAAAGAAACAAAAAATTCCCACAATTTGATACAAAAGAAAAACAATAAATTCTATATTACAAATAATGATTGTCTAAGTCTTTTATTGTAATCATGAAACATTGTAGTATGAGTGGTATGTTCTACAGTCAATGTTTACCGTGACCACCAGTATGTTCTACAGTCAATGTTTACCGTGATCACCAGTATGTCCTACAGTCAATGTTTACCGTGACCACCAGTATGTTCTACAGTCAATGTTTACCGTGACCACCAGTATGTTCTACAGTCAATGTTTACCGTGATCACCAGTATGTTCTACAGTCAATGTTTACCGTGACCACCAGTATGTTCTACAGTCAATGTTTACCGTGACCACCAGTATGTTCTACAGTCAATGTTTACCGTGATCACCAGTATGTTCTACAGTCAATGTTTACCGTGATCACCAGTATGTCCTACAGTCAATGTTTACCGTGATCACCAGTATGTTCTACAGTCAATGTTTACGGTGACCACCAGTATGTTCTACAGTCAATGTTTACCGTGACCACCAGTATGTTCTACAGTCAATGTTTACCGTGATCACCAGTATGTTCTACAGTCAATGTTTACCGTGACCACCAGTATGTTCTACAGTCAATGTTTACCGTGACCACCAGTATGTTCTACAGTCAATGTTTACCGTGATCACCAGTATGTTCTACAGTCAATGTTTACCGTGATCACCAGTATGTTCTACAGTCAATGTTTACCGTGATCACCAGTATGTTCTACAGTCAATGTTTACCGTGACCACCAGTATGTTCTACAGTCAATGTTTACAGTGATCACCAGCATGCTTCATTCCAAAGGGACCCCTAGAGCCTTTTTGTTTTGCAAATATGAATGTGAGACTTAGTTTCCGTAACATTTGCTTGTTCGCTGGTCTGTGAGTGCAGGAGTCAGAGTGACCCGTGTCAGCTGATCCCCTTGAAACCCCTGAGTCCTCATGCCAATAGCCAGGCAGTGAACAAATTTTGAATTGGATGTTCATCACTCGAGCCACTGACCAGTCTACTTCAGGTCATGATCTATCCAACATCTCACCCAGACAATAGATGCTCATTTAAACGCTCTACAATTTGGTCATGTCAAGCGGTTGTAGCACCAGTCACTTCAAACTGATGTGTCACCAGTCTTGGCAAAGCTTCAGCAATCAACACAGAAAGTTCTAGGCTGCCAAACGTCAAGTCACCAGTGTAGCCTCCAAGAGGTTCACATGTTTTAGTTAGAACTTTGCTGTTGTGTACGGTGGATGTGTTCAGGGAAATGCTACAGTGCGGACAATTTCCAAGTGATGTCAAATCTAGAGAAACTACTGAGTAATGTTCAGTATTCAGTTATGTTTCTCTATTTCACTTCACTTGGGACATGTCCTCCGGCAGCACTTCTACTGATAGACTCTAGACGCACTAGTTTGCCAACACAAAGTTATCTCTGATCGGATTTAAAATGAAAAGAAAAATAATTGTGCAAACTGTCAGGGACATTTGTGTACTGAATGTACAATAAACACACGTTGAATGCAGGTCAAGTTGATTTGTTGACGTCTCTGAGCCAATTCCAGATGTCTGGAGACCACAGACTACACCAGATGAAGTGATTGGTAGTGAGGCACCGCAGCAGCAGCAACAGCTATGCGTTCTTGTACAGCAGAGAAAATGCATTTAATGCAAAGATTTCAGATTTCATCTGTTAGCACTGAACTCACTTCATCTCTCAATCTGAAAGCTGTACAGTGACAGGACGATAAAACTGTCTGTGAAACCAGACAAATATTTGTTAAATTCAAACTAAATGTCAGTGTCAGGCGATGTCCAAATGACCAAAAAGTCATTTTGGTAAGAAAAATAATGAGGCGAAGATGATTAAAATTCCACGCAGTTTGGCTCCATTGTTGGTCTCCCAAAAGGCAACATGAACACAGAGAGATTGAATATTTGATACTGAAATGCCACGCATTCCTAACAATTCGTAGATCTATAAGGTAAACAAATCTGTTGTTGTTGTTTTTTTTATCAAAATGTCCTACAGCAGGTGAACACTGACAAAAACAGCCATCTAACGTTCTCAGTCACATTTTGTCTAGAGTAGAGATGATTTAATCAACATTCAATGCACGTGAAGCTGTTCCTGACGTCAAAACCTGACTTGGTATCCCTTACGTCAGAGATGGAAGACCCAGATTAAATTTAATTTTGGCATTTGCGGGAAATATTTTTAACTGGGATTCATGAAGAAAAGCTGGAACAAATCTGTCTCTTCAAAGTGAAGACAAAAATCATCTTTCTACTACATTGTATAAAAAATAACTTCTATTTAAAATGTAGGTCAAGCACAGTCATTGGAAAACCGACAAAAGTCTTCAGATTCTGCACAAAACCACACACACACACAGTTCATCATGCAGACACAGATATGCACACTCACACATACCAACACACAGACACACACGCACTCACACTACAAACACAGGTTCTCCTGAAATGTGAGTCATTTAAAATCCATGAGAGGATTTGTCAAGCCAGACGTGTCCCCAGTTCTGTTGTCAAGGTCACATGACTGTTGACTTCAGTTTCACTAGCAAGACTTTCTGGTCACTCCGTCAATAGTTAGGCATAGACTTCCTTGCCATGAGAATTCTGGCTATAACCTGTCAGGGGCATGAACTGAAGTCCGTTGTCCGTAATTTCATCTTCATTTTTCTTCTTGGTCTTCTTGGAGCCCAGACATCGGACGGCAAATCTGAACTCTTCAGACATTTCTGAACACAAAGTTTGCTGAAAGTCACAGAAACAAATAAATCAATTAACAATCATAGTTACGATGCTTTAGTTTTTTTCTTCAAACTCGGACTGTTTCAGTGTATGGTTTTGTTCACGTGCTCTCTCCACAGTAAGGCGGATAGATGTCGCCCCTCTCTGTCAGCACAAAGCACTATTTTTAGCAAAAAAACCAACATCCTAATTAAATGAGGTCAGCCACCATTAGACAAGGCAAGGATAACATGGATTCTGACGCTGGAGAGTACATTTTGTGTTGATGATCTTCTTGAGTTGTTGTTTTCTGTAAGACAATCTCGTGATCATGGCAAGAGGGAAGTATCAATTTTCTAATGACCTTTCCATCTTCTGTTCTATTTCTTATTCTTGGTAACACGGGCAGACATGGACAGACATGGACAGCCATACAGACAGACATAGGCAGACATACAGACAGACATGGGCAGACACACAGACAGACATGGACAGACACACAGACAGACATGGACAGATGCACAGGCAGACATGGACAGACGCACAGACAGACATGGGCAGACACATAGACAGACATGGATAGACACACAGACAGACATGGGCAGACACACAGACAGACATGGACAGACATACAGACAGACATGGACAGACAGACATACAGACAGACATGGACAGACAGACATGGACAGACGCACAGACAGACATGGGCAGACACACAGACAGACATGGACAGACATACAGACAGACATGGATAGACACACAGGCAGACATGGACAGACACAGACAGATATGGAGAAACACACAGACAAACAAGAGCAAACACACACACAGACATGGACAGACTCATAGACAGACACACAGACAGACATGGAGAAACATACAGACAGGCAGGGACAGACATACAGACAGACATGAATGTGTGAAATTCTTACCTTGTCCTTTTTGGCATTTTTCTTGGCTTTCCATACAAATTCACACAATGACACGAAAAATCCAATGATGACTCCGCCCACTAATACAACGAAGACTCCGCCCACATTCTCCACTCCTAGGTCAGTGGCTTTGCCAGCAGGTTTTCCTTTCTCTTCAGTACATTTTCCTCCTCCTAACTCCTTCTTCCACCATTTACTTTTCAACTGCTCTATCACCTGTTCTTCCTGTAACCTCAAGATTTCCTCAGTCAAGATCTCCCTTAGAGGATCACCTGTGGGTGGAGGGGGTGGGGGGGGGGGGGAGGCGAGGGACATGATTACTGCACAAAAACTGAATTTTGCCATGATTTATCGGAACATGGAGAAACCTGAGACTGAAATGGACACTTGGATGTGAAATAAACAAAAGAAAAACTGCAAAAAGACCATAGACGGCTACGCTGAGATCAAACAAATTTATCAAACATGCCATTATGTTATGGCAGAAATTCACATGAGGACAAACACAAATTATGAAAGAAATTAAATAGATACGGAGATAATTTCACATGGCTGTGAGTCATTTGACATCTTGGTTCCTGAGGGCATTCCACTGTGCAAGTATACGTTATCACTACAACTTTGGAGACCAGAGCAGTACTGTTTAGTCAAATGTAACACATTTTAGCAGTTACTGGAAGACAACATCTAGATTCTTCTATCTGGCATGTGGGTTGTATGGCATGCTTACGCCACAGCAACTCCCGACACTGGAAGACATTGATTGTCCACTTATGAGTGATCGTGTACTGTTGCCGTGGTGCGCTAGGCGGAGAGGGAAACTAGCGACAAGGACAGATCTAGGACAGGTTAGACAGTTTAGACCAGTGGTTCTCAAAGTGGGCAATACCGACAACCCCCCCCCCACACGATTTAGATTTTCACAGGGACGAAAACATAGAAAAGGGCGACAAAGATTCGAAAACAATGAACAGGGTGGGAGGGGTTGGGGGGGGGGGGGAATTTTGTGGCAAATCCAGTGCAGCCACTGACATTCAACATCGTGCATGCCTGGGTTGTATGAACAGGAAGTGCCTTACTATTTTTTGGGGGCATTTTACAGAGAATGTTTCTGCTGTGTAAGGAATAATCAATAGGCTAGTAAGTCTTTGAAACACTGAACGTCATCATTTGTGTGTAGTCTGTCTTCTTGTGAAATGTATGTTGGATATGAGTAGAGATTTGCCGGTATTTTTTTTGGGGGGGGGGGGGGTCAATGAAAGAAAATGTGGAGCCTAAGGGGCCATTATCTGAAACAAGTTGAGAACCACTGGAGTCGACAGTTTACCAGGTGCTGTGGCGAATCCATAACCTTTAGAATCCAGTAAACCTCCAACCTGCATCAGATCGCAGTTCCTGAAGAGAACAAAAAGTTAAAACCAAGTCTCAGATCTAGTTAGGCAGAGCTGATGGAAACTGCAGTTGGCGCCAGAGATCACACAATCTATTTCTGGTACAACAAACAAGGGGGATAATCATTTAACAAGGAACATTTCTCTTTCACACAAGTTCTCCAGCTGACACATTTAGACACAGAGTCTAGACTTAAAATGTTTTACCATCTACCATTGTTTCATTCAGCCTTTTGTGAGGCTTCGTGTTGATGGCTTTGTCTTGTTAGCGAAGACTTGACAAGGTATCAACGTTTTTTTTCTAAACATTAACCAGGAAATTTAAACACTATAACAATCTGTGGTCTCTGTCTCCTACTCAGACTGGTCAAGGTCAGAAATGATGGAATAAAAAAAAGTAACTCATGTTTGGATTTGTGTTCAGTTTAAACTTAAGCCAAGAAATCTTCATTAAAATTGGCAATGGTTCTCAGCAAGGTGAGCTCTGTTTCCTCCATCAGTGAGGAGGACTTATTTTTGTGTTAAATCACATCTTTTGAAGTGAACAGCTCATTACTCTTTCTTGGACAGTAAACTTTACTGGTATAATTTACTGGAATAATGAGTGCCCTTACCTGTGTATAACAAACTCCACAGTAGTGGACTCTGTGATGTAAGCATATTCTCCAGACTTCACCCTGGCTATGGCCTGGCTCAGGTTCTTCACAAAACTGTGCTCAGGAGTGGAATTCATAAACTTCCACATTTTCTCATACACGTCGATGCGATTGCTCTGTGGAATGACAAGAACGAACACTTGCTCGCATCATTTTTGAGTCTCAGGTTTCAATTATTTGTAATATGATCGTAGAATTTTATCCAAACTGTTTGTGCATTCATAAACCTCTGTCTGTCTGTCTCTCTGACCCGTTGTTTCGTCACTCTACATTAGGCATGGACAAAAAAAAAACGGCAGAAACTCTGTCAAAGACAGAACATTGACGGCTCCAAGATGACCTGAACAACATCTTCGCTTACATGTCTTAGAACGTTTTTTGGTCACTGCTGCAGGATTGCTTGGCTGACCGTCCAAAAAGAACAATTACAAAATTAAATGTTATTCTAATTATTCAGTCCCACTTGGGTTTGGCCCCGGGGCCTGACAGCATTCTGGCATACGTATGCTGGTTAGGACATCATATTGCCGTCAGTTTGATGTAAGAAATCCACCCCTACAGCAATTATAATCAAGTCTACGGAAATCCAATACAAATCTAAGCTGGACTAATGACCTATGACTGCAGGTTGGGTGCTTTAGCATAATTCTATAAGTGTTGGGTTTCAGCAATGTTCACATAGATCGCTATGGCTTTACTTGCCTGGGAAATCACCAGTTACTAATGCTCTAAACTGATCTATATTCACCTTGAAAAAATCCATAGTTGCTCCACCTTCAAATGTTCCATATTTGATCTTTGTCTGTTTGGACAAATCGTCAGCGCCGTTGATGTCCGACACCATCCGCTCTACCGTCAGGAAAGCTGCCAGGTTGGCAGTGTAGGAAGAGATCATGATGAGGGTGAAGAACCACCACATCCCCGCCACCATCCGGGTGGACAACGCTCGCGGAGCAATTTCACAACCTGCAACAGCAAGAGAGACATCGAGACAGTCAGAGACTGACACTGGACGCTACACTCGAATACAGATATGGAGGCTCTGGGCTGGCACTAAGGCTGAGTGTAAGTCCATAATTGACAGAAAAAAAAAATGCATTTGCGGAGCCCTGCCGGTGTGAACAAGCCCAGTTAAGGATTACAAACAGAATGAAACTGTCGTTTGTTAATCAATTTTTTTTTAAAGTTTTTTTCTGCAAGGCTTTTATGTTTTGATTTACCACCTTTGGTCTACAAACTGGCCTGGATGAGTATTTCAATGCTCACTTGTGGTCAAGCCATTGCCCAGAGTCAAAAGTGCCAACTAGCCAAAGTTCCCATAAATTAATAATTATATTAGAACTTTCACTACCTATACTATTACAAGGGGGGGGGGGGGTCAATTGGGATCTACAGTGCATTCATCTGTTCAGCTGCGCCTCTTTCCTCAACATATCTTTAAGATGAATCGTTTTCACTCTGTCCATCCATGTTTCTATTTTGTTTCGTCATTTTACCTCTTTAAGTTGTGCCCATCTCTTCATTGTATCCACGTTCTGTCTAAATCATTTGAAATCTTCCATTTCTCTATTTTCCTACGTTTAATTCCTTTCTCACATCACTTTTTCTTTCTGTCTATCATGTCTCTCATCCACCTCCTTCGTTCTCTAGTTCAATAGTCCGTCCTCCTTCTGTTATTCATTCTCTTTTTCTTCCACCCTCAACTCCATTCCTCCTCTCTCCACTTTGCCACCAGTCACTGACCGTGACCCACTGATCTACTAACCCACTGACCCTGACCCACTGATCTACTGACCCACTGACCGTGACCCATTGACCAACTGACCCATTGACCCTGACCCACTGACCTTGCTGCATGAGAGAACCAATGGTAAACCACAAACTGTTCATGACGGTGAACTGATTCTCCACCTCGTCCGTGTCCGGGTTGCATGGGTGAGGATTGCACCACTCGTAGGGGCTGAAGCGGGCGATCACAAACAGCATGAAACTGACACACAGGTAAGCGGCAATCATGTACACCCACACCTGTAGACATGTCACAGCTTAAATGATCAAATGAACAGTACCCCCCCCCCTCACCATTCCCGCCCATATCATTGGTATTCTACACATACACAGTGTAACCTACACAATCAGATAGCAATTATGACCTTCAATAATAATCAAGAATATAATAATAAAAATAATAATAATAATAATAATGGAGATCATTTATATAGCGCCGAATCCAAACGAGTTTGCTCTAGGCACTTTACAGAAAGTCCTGTTCTCTCGATTTGCATCTCTCTCTCTTTCTCTCTCTCACTCTCTCTCTCTCAGAGCAAAATAGTAACGCAGCTTGTTAGGCGCAGTTCACAACTCACAACCGTTCACAGTTTACAACAGCTGTATTTTAAAGTATTATAATATTTGAATATTTGAATAAAATCATATATTAAAGTATATTTAATAGTGAATAAATTTTAATCTATTAATTTTAATTTTGCCCTGGCCTGCTCTTTACGATTTCCAACTGCCAAGGTTTCTATAGCGTGCGCAACGTGCACACGGCCAAGTCCTCCGAATTTTTTCGTCCTTATCCTAGAAGACTAGGTAGTCGATCCTACCCCCCCCCCCCCCCCCCAATAGGATCATGGAGACGATCATACGAGAAAAATCCCAAACTTCCAACATGCCTGCACCGGCCTTGTTTTGAACCCGGAACCCTTGACATTAGAGGCGAGCATCTTGCCTCTAGACCACCTTGTCCCCAAGGTAATCAAGAACGATTTCAATTTTCCAATGTTAAACAAAAGTTAAAAGAAAAAAAATCAAGACAGGTCTTGCATGATTATGATGTACGACACCCCTGTAGCTGATATGGCATAGAGTGTCACCGTACAAGTTCTCCAAAGTCTTTACCGGGAGCAGCATTGCATGGCAGTCTCTACCTGTCAATCTTGATGACGTCAATGATGTCATCAATCTGTGTTTCAAACCTGAGTCATCAGTGGAATGACAGAATTGAACAAACAAGGGCTGCACGTGCTATGCCTACGTGTCTACAGTCCCACACAAGGAAGTTTGACTTACAGATTGGCTTTCAAAGTTTTTACTTAGTAATGGAAGTGTCTGATCAAAACATTTAAACATTTTGTATTGATTTGCATCCAAACAGTTGTGCAGGGGCGACACTCACTGCTAACATCTATGGTGGTGGTGGCTGCGGTCATCTTGGTTGTGGGACCGGCAGGTGAAGAAATCGTAGCATAGAGAGAGAGAGAGACAGACAGACAGATAGACAGACAGAGATAGAGACAGATAGAGAGAAAAAAGCAAGAGAGACAGAGAGAGCGCGAGAGAGAGAGACAGAGACAGATAGACAGACAGAGAGAGACACTCAGACACAGAGCGAGAGAGAGAGAGACAGAGGTGAGACTTACATCCACTGAGAGTGGTGAGAGGAAGGAGAAGAGGTTGAGAGATCTGGGTGCAGGTTTCTTGATGAGGATGGTAATGCCCAGCGTCAGGAAAGGTTTGGTAAAGTCTACCACTTGTTCACGCATCAAGTTGATGGTCAAGTCACCAATACCAATATGAGCTTTCTGCACATGGGGACAAAAAAAACAGCACAATATTAGATAATGATAAAAAGGACAGCCCAAAATGTAGGTCACGTAATGGATGAATTACTGGCCTAATACCATCTTTAATACCACCTCTAAGACCATATCGGACAATGGATAGAAATGGGATCCACAAAACCATCCCATGACCTTCACTGTGGATTTTACACATTGCCCCCCCCCCCCCAAAGTCTTAACAAAAAGAAAAAAAAAACTCCTTACAAGCCTCAAACCCGTGTCTTTTAAAAAGCCATTGAGGTGATTGAGTCACAATTGTTTAGCTACTGGTAGCTGAGAGATTTCTCTAGTCAATCTAGTGTAGTTGGTCACCTGACACCATGTCGACGTCATCAGTCCACAGTTATGTGTGTCAGCGTCATTTCTAACCACGACTGACTGTCACGTGTCAGTAAGAAAACTAGAAAACTCGAGCACTGACTGACCCCATTCTTGAGGGCTCCCAGCACGCCATTCCAGCTTCCATTGGGTTGTAGTTTGCCCACTGTGGGTTGGATCTCTATCCTGTAGGAGAAATTCCTGGCCTTGGCGATGAGATCCAGCAACTCCACACAGAAGCCCGAGTAGCCAGACGGTGCTGAGTCGTTGGCGATCACATAGGGCTGGGTCTGTCACAAGGGGAACATACAACAGTCATGTGTAGAGTCAGAAAACTTCTGTTTTAAACATAGTTTTTTCAATTTCTAGAAATTCATTGACATTGATTATCGCATGTCTGGCTCTAAATGTGCCCATAGATAAACAAGTGATCCAACTCCATTTTGTTTTTGTTTTATATCTTAAAAAGATTTGCATTTCCTCCCCTTTGCTCTGTATTTATAGTAGGCCAGAGAGAAGACAAAGATTAATTAACTTATTTCGCCTCCGGGGAGTCAGAACTGGAGACGGAAAGGTTCTGTGGAGTTGGAGCGATGGTTTATTTATGGCTACCATTATGTCTGTGCATTCCGACTAAGTTTAAATTAAATTTTAGCTTTGAGAATTAAATGCCTATGGACATTTCCTTGAAAAAATATATCCTTAAACCAGAGAATTTATCTAGAGGTTTAACAAAGACACACTGCAATGGCATTTGTAAACTGAATACAAGTAGAGCTCTATTTTCTGGTTGATCTCATCTAAAAAGTACAGGACGTGATACATAAATAATGCAAACAAGTACTTTCATATCATTTTCACCTTTTAGTCACTCTGGGATAATGTAAAATTAAGACCATACAGCCAAGAGCAGTAACTTTGCACATGATCGATCAAACCTTGTAAGGCAATACTTGGAGTTATGTTACTGCGTGAATAGTGGTTCTCAAAGTCTCAGGTCAAGTTCCGCCACCCAGCTCTTTCTTTTACATCCCAGATTTCCTAAATTCCTCCCCCATTTTGAGCTGTCATTGAATAATTAGTTGACCATTAAACTTTTACACAGGTTACAAATTGGACCAATGTTAATGGAGGTACATTTCATCATTAATTGCAACCCTCACCCCCCCCCCCTCTCCTCCCCCAAGACATCCTTATTTCCATTTATCACAATTTTATGTGTCATATAGCCATATTGTACAGAGTACATGTTTTACCAGTTTAGAGTAATCCACTGACTGAAATCTCCTCCCAGTTCTTCCCCTGGATAACCCCCCAAACCCACCCCCGCCCCCGACTTATATTTGATATTCCTCCCCTGGGAGTCACTTGCCCCCCCCCCCCCTCTTGTGAGAGGATCCTTGTGACGTACTAATTTAATGTGACTGTATCCCAACATCAGAAGAAAAATGAGTTATTGGACGTCAATATCCTCGGCGACTCAGTCAAACATTTCGATGTCTTCCCTCGGCTTGGCTAGTCATTCCTTCCAGTCTCTTAACAGTTATTAATTTCAACTTGACCTTTAGATGACATTTGATCTATCTGGGAATTTTCTGACATTGACACTGAGACTTTGATCCGCAGTGAATCCTTTTCAGTGTCCGGTCTTTCTCCTCCCCCCCCCCCCCCCACACACCATAATTTATGACATTCATGAAGATGGAACTGTTGTTGTTGTTGTTTTTTTCCATTATTATTATTGCTATTAATATACATTTCCTTTGAGGAATATAAAGGTAAGAGTAGAAGCATGATAGAAATGTCACGAGGATACATGGGGATGATAGAAATGTCACGAGGATACATGGGGATGATAGAAATGTCACGAGGATACATGGGGATGATAGAAATGTCACGGGGATACATGGGGATGATAAAAATGTCACGGGGATACATGGGGATGATAGAAATGTCACGAGGATACATGGGGATGATAGAAATGTCACGGGGATACATGGCGATGATAAAAATGTCACGGGGATACATAGCGATGATAGAAATGTCACGGGGATACATGGCGATGATAGAAATGTCACGGGGATACATGGGGATGATAGAAATGTCACGGGGATACATGGGGATGATAGAAATGTCACGGGGATACATGGGGATGATAGAAATGTCACGGGGATATACAGGATGATAGAAGTGCCACGGGGATATAAACGGAGATGTTACTGGGATATACGTGATGATAGGGATGCCACGGGGATATACAGAGTATAGAAATGCCACGGGGATAATTATACAGCATGATAGAAGTGTCATGAGGATATGTAGAGATGATCGACCAATGCTAGAAAGAGGGAGGAAATCCTTACAATGTAAGCTGCCACTTTGTAGTATTCTTCTTTGGCTTTGGGTTTTCGATAGGTAAAGTTGAGGCCTTGATGTCTGTTCCAGGTACCTGCCTGTAACGGTTGGGGGGGGGGGGTGAGATAGAAATCACATAGAGACAATTGTTAAGGTACAGGTCTACCCGCCCATTGCTCTCTATCTTTACCCATCTATGTTATTCTTTCTTCCTCGTTCAATTTCACTCTATCGCTCTTTCTTTTTTTTTTTTCGGCATTCCCTCTTTAATCCTCTCTCTCTCTCTCCCTCTCTCTCTCTCTCTCACTCTCTCTCTCTCTCTCCCATGTGCAACCAGACAATGCTACGCATGAAAGCGACATGGATCACTTGGTTGAACATGAACCTTAAATAAAAATGAATTATCTGAATGACTCAGCAGCTAACAAACATTAAATTTATCTGTCTATAATGCATATCTGATCCAATAGCAGAAGGAACAATTGGATTTTGACATTTTCCAGTACCCACTATCCATTATCCACTATAATTATCCACTGTTCACTCCGCTGTAACAAACTGATAAATCCTGGCTCACATGAGTGACATCTGACAGTTGTAGTCATTGTGACGTCATGCACTCACCTTGATCAGACCTCCCTCAGTCAGGATCATCAAGTCCAATGAGAAGTCATACCGCTCACCGTTCTCGTACTTGACTGTCCCGGACAATCCTTCAAACTTGATCTGGAGGGCGGGGGGGGGGGGTGGGCAATAGAGGTCAAAGGTGAACAAAATATCTACTCAACAGTGTCATCTGATCATGTTTCCACCAATATACTTTGACAGTTGGAATTACTGAACCCATTTTTTTTACACCCAATTTCTTTATTAACGTCATTGAAGAAAAAAATGCAGCAGCTTTCCACACCTGGCTACTGGAATTGTCGCAATGGACATTGGATTTCAGTCTGAAGCAGGCTGCAGTTTTGTGGTGAACTGTTCATTCGACCTTGCCACTGTAGCCGTAGACAATGGTATTTCCCATCATTTGATGTTACACATTCATATATATATACAGTGTACAGTGAAATTCTTCCCAAACTCCTCGCCTTAGATTTAAAAGTCCCCATCTGATTCCCCACACATATGTCCTCCTCCCTGCTCCATCAATCTAAACCGTTGTCCTACCCAATAGGAAACTAGAAATGTTCACACAGCTGAGACCGGGACATCGAGTTTACAAATAGAGCGTGTTGAGCTGACTGGCTGGTGTGTGCGTGTGTGCGTGCGTGTGTGTGCGCGCACGTGCATGTGAATGTGTGTGTCTGTGTATGTGTGTGTATACTCACAGATTTCATATAGTTGAGTAAACTGTTGCCATGTCGCCACGTGTGCACCTTGTCACACGGTAGACTGACTGTGTTCACTTCCTGGGCGTCGGAATAGGAGTGCAGAGCCCTGGCGAACAATTCGTAAGCGTCGTAGGCAAGCGCTGTCTCTGTCTGCAAACATCATCAACTCAACTCAGTATCGACTGGGAGATCATCAAGTTTTCACTAATAATGACTATCAAAAATACCTGGGAAGGACATGGGAACTGCCTCTCGTGTCCAGACATACAGCTACATGTTCTGAGTGCCCGGGGTGAAATAGAGCCAAGGCTAGCGTAGATTGTGCCTGCTATATGAGTGTGGAGCAAAATGTACGGGCGGCGAGCCACCAGTCTGGCACCCCGCACTAGCCTTGGTCTGTTACATCCCTTAGTCTCCCAGCCCCAGGGTTAACACAGCCAGCACCCCGCACCACAGACTAATAAATTAAACAGACTGGATGATCCCATTGTGTGACGTCACAAAACAGCGAAAGGTCATGAACCATTCGCCACATTAGATTTACGGTTGCGACCGACGCTTCAGCACAGTTACAATGCAGCGGTCGTTAAAAGTCCAGACGGTCATAATTTATAACAATAAAAAAAAGGCAGCTGTAGACAATAAAATGAAAGGATAGGCAAGACAATGCATTATCAATACATGTACAACCAATCTTGACAAATAAAAAGAAATTTCTAATGCAGATAGAACTAAAATCGGAATTTCCCGAGCGGCGGCCACGTTGGTTATGCGGCCGCATCTCATTAACTTCCGTAAAAAGCGACACAGCCCGAAGCTTGTGTTTCCAGTCTGGTTATTTATTAGTCTGTGCCCCGCACCCATTGGTGTCCCAGCTCACGGCTGGAGAATTGTGTTGGCGCACTGAGCCCTTCATCTCGGTATTTATTCCGCTAAGTAGATCAAAATCACTTCATCTTAAGCAATAAACAACTATTATAATTGTTTGGAAATTTGCCAAGATGATACCAAGCCTGAAAGAGTATTTTTGAATATTTCATGACTGTAAGAAAGTATTACCCAAAGTCGTGTTTGGAAGACTGAACCTTTTCCCTGTAGCCACATCCTAAATGTCACATCATGGCAAGTTTGTTGCATACAAACAAACAACCCACACATTCACACACACACACACACACACACACACATACACACAGACACATTTAAACGTACATGGAAAGAATAAAGAACTTCATCTGACATGATCCCCAACAAAGAAAAAACTAGAAGATAATTAATTAATGATGTCAGAACGTTCATAATGGGTATTACAGGCATCTAGAAAGTTCTTTGATGACTGGCAGATGAGAGACTTGCTACAAGAACAAGGCATGTCACGTGACTCCAAGATGGCCTAAACTGTTCTCCACTGCTGGACATCAAAGTAATGGACAGTGAACACCACAACAGATCAACAAACATTCTGTGATGAGTTGGGAGAGAAGTCAGAGAAGTCTCTAGAATAATTCTGTTTGTGCTTTCTTCGCTCTAACAAGATGGTTTTTTTTGTTTGTTCTTTATCTGTTTAGCTCTAAGGGGCAAGCCAGCCAGCCACAAACCGCGTGCGCTCTCGGGAGGGGGGGGGGGCGGGGGTGGCTCTGAAGTACGGAAATCATACATAGGGAAGGGGGGACTGGGGAACTACGTACCCAGCCAACAGCCCTACAGAAATCCGATATGTACCAGTAACGTCAAGTTTACACATAAGGATCACATCGTGGCTATGTCGATCCGCTGATTATGACATCCTGACGACATCAGTTTCGTGTCGGGAATCCGCTCTTACGATAATCCTACAAACCCTACAGAAAACCTATACAAATCTACGTCGAACCGACGTAGGGCTGCTGGCTGGGTACACTTTTCAGATCATGATAATAAATTCAAATGTTTTTGTTTTCTTTTTTGTTTTTCCAACCATCGATGAGTCTGGACAAGGATCCAAGAAAAATCATCTTTCAATAGAAGACAAATTCCGCAGGTTACATGTCACATAGAATGTTTTCCTACATCAACATCTCATTGTTGGGGGGGGGGGGTAGGGGGTAGTTGGGAGGAGGAGGTAGGTGTTGGGAGGAGGTAGGTGTTGGGAGGAGGTAGGTGTTGGGAGGAGGTAGGTGTGGTGATGGGAGGTAGGATAGAAAAAAACATCAATCAAGGGAAACAACTGCTGTAATAAAAGTTGTATCAGCGCCTGGAGGAAGTTTTTTTGTTTTTGTTTTTTTATAACAATTATAACGATATTGTCTAATACAAGAATAATATTATTAACTGGTCTCATCATCATCAACATCCGTTATATTGTTGTTGGTGTGGCGTTGGGTCTTGGCGTGGGGGTGTTGGCCTAGGCGTAAGGGGGGGGGGGGGAGTTATTGTGTGGGGCCGGACGTGGTGGGAGGGGGGGGGGCACTGTCGTCTCACGTCTGTTTCAAAGCCAAACGCATTTTGTTTGTTTCTTAAATTATCATTAATATTTACTCCAGAGACAACATTATCATTCATCAATAACACCAGACACACAGCAATGGCGCAATAAAACAACATAAAATAAAATAAAAACCACACCAAAATGAATCACTACAATATCAATAATTAAAAGCTATCAAAACAATCAAAAGCAGATTGTGGACAACTTTGAATGACACCCACCTCTCTCCACTCCCCCCTCCCCCCTCCCACCGACCGCCCCAACCACCATCACAACACACACACACACACATGCACTCACATACGCCCACCCACGAACGCTCATAAACATTCACACATATAATATACACACTCTCACACACAATTGTGAGTTCAGCTTGAATGATGAGACAGGACGAGCGGTGACCACTGAGTGACCACTACTCCATGCACTAAAAGTACATACAGAATCATTGTATTGATGATTGGTTGCCATCAACATTCTTCTAGTGCTGAAGCACAATTTGGCACTATAGAATTTTTAAATCTTTTTTACCGTTGTGATCTATTCTAGTTTGGAAAGCACAAACGGACAAAGTCACGATCAGACAACATTCTAACATGAACAAGAATTTTGTCAAAGGTACGTAGACTAATGGCCAAGCCCGTCCAGAGACAATGACTGTTTAGCAATGGATTAGTGTGTCAAATACCAATAGCCATAAGAAACAAAAAATATGACAAACTCACGGGCTGTTGGAGTGAAACTCTGAGATCTGGGGGCAAACTATTCAACCAGGGCTAGTGTTGTGGGAAGTAGTGGCTAGTGTTGGGGGGGGGGGGCGTAGTGTTTTACATAGAAAGCCATAGCTGAACAGTGAACACAACTCAGTATTTCCTCTGTTTGGCTTTGCAATTTGTCTATGCTCCACTAACGTAATCCTTGAAGAAAATCCAACAGACAGACAGAAAGACAGCTTTAGAAAAAGCCGGTTTTGCTTCCGTTCATGGTCAGCAGTTGGCAATGGGATACTCGTAACTTACAAGTTGGGCTATCAAAATGTTCTCAGTCTCTGACATGCAAAAGACAACAGGAAACTATTCACTTAGATCATAACGACATCAATGGAAAAGACTAACAAACAAATGTCTAAACTAAAGGAACATTGATCTATGTATGATTAAGACATTGAGATTTGTTACTCAAGCTACAGGAACTGCCGACGATTTATGGGTCACGAACATTAAGAATGTAAAGTCTCCATGCAGCCATGCACAACTAATCTAAATGACAAAGCCAAAGCCTAGCAATGCTCATCCCACACGCCATCAGTGACCACAAAAAATTATATAAAACCGGGCAAAACGAATTTTACCCATTTCCTGCTGAAATCTTAAAGATTTTTTTTATTTCCATTATTATTGTTCATGCTTCATGTGGTCCTAATGAGGAAGTGAATGTCCTAAGATGGATGGAATGCTTATTTTGAAAGTAATTACATTTCAGGCACGTGATACGCAATATAAAAAATCCTACAAAATGACACCAGAAAAAAACAACCAAACAAAAAAAATAAACATTGGGCACTATCTTACAGTAAAAACTTCTAATTTTATACTTGGTCAATTCAGGAATGACAATTTCCTCTAGGACTGGCTGTAAATAATAGCATTCCTTCCCCTCTGAGGTTTATCAATCTCTGTCATTCACTCACCATATTCATCCCCCCCCCCCTATCTCATTCACCGTCTGCATTCTTCCCTCTCTCTGTTCATACTACATTCCACGTTTTCATTTCTTTTTATCCTTTTTCCTCTCGTCGTCTCTCGCGTCCGCTCTGTTTCAAAATAGAACAAGTACTGTCCCTGCCCCTCTCCCCCCAATCCATATCCCTATTTCTAAAAACAGAAATCTACAGATTTTCACAGGGTTCTTAAAAATAAAAGGATGAGTTAGGATTGTTGCAGTTTCCCATTAGTCAACAAATTACTCTCTCCTTTATGTGCCCACAAAATACATGAAAAAAAAAAACAAAACGATCTCTATCAGTTTGCCAACAACGCCGAGGCTCGGCTAACTACAGGATAGAATTGTCTCCAAGCACCAGCAAGCTGAGGCTACACACACAATCTATTCACAACCTACACGAGAACACACTTAGAGGGGAAAAACAAGGCTGAGCATCCTCCATTAGCTACAGACATTGTTCTAACATTCAAGCCATACAGATTTTTTACCATCATCCCTTGCGTTCCATTGACAAAACCCTTGGATTGATTTTGTGAAGGGTGGCAAGAGGAGAGCGCAGCAGCGAATACAGAACAAAAAAAAAGTGGACAAAGGGTTAAGGTAAGATTTTCCATCCACAACAGGTTAAATCCACTAAAGAGGAGAAGGGCAGGAACTTAAGTGCAGAAGGTAAGAGATTGGAGCTGGATCATCAACATGGCAGAAAACAAAACCAAAAGGTGAGAACAAAATCTTCATTAGGATTGATTTCTCATTTTTTTTCTTTTTAATCAAAGAAAGGACAAGAGCGCGCGTGTCTCTGTGTCGTCTTGACTTGGGAGACACAAGATTCAATTACTGCCTGCAGGGACATGAGTTATTCCCCCCTCCCCCCTCCCGCACTTCTCTCCTCTCTTATTTCATGTCAGTTTGCAGATAACCCACCTTGAGTGTCGCCCTAAACTAACACAGCCAAACACCTGACACAGTTTTCTGTTTTGCAGCACGAGCCCTCAAATCTCAAGATGGCGGCTCGCTGACCGCTCCACATCCTTACCCTCAATCAATCTTACAGTAGCGCCATCGCCGTTTGTTTTCAATGATCTACTGGACCGCAGATTTATTTGAGCCATTAGGAAAAACGAACAGAGTTTGTGCTGGCCCCCGGGTCAACCTAACCTATTCTCCTGATTAGAGCAGCAGATCTCGTGCAGCTGTCAGACTTCTCTGGACAAGGCAACGGAGTCTTTATAATGTCAGATGGTCTGAAAAAATCTCGCAGGACAATTCAGGTCACGAGGGGCACGAGGGTCAGTCAAACAGTCAAAATGTCCTGAAAATTTTGCCTTCTAACCTTTACTTTCAGTGATGCAAGAGGCATGAGTTTAGTGGCAGCGTTTTTTCCTTTCCGATTTTTGTTTCGTGTTGAAATTTTGAACTTTTAGTCTTGCCCGGCAAAGAATTTATTTCTTTACGCTTGACATTTCTAGCAGTGACTGGAGTTACACTGCTCTTGCACAACATTTAACTGCATTGGTATTAGTGGACAGAGACGGGAGCTAGATGAACTTTGTTTGTGGTAAAAGGTAATAACTACCCTGGTTGAAGGTGCTACCAAGTTACCATCTTTTATCACTCTGGATAATGTCTTAAACACCTCCAGGTTTTGACATCAAATGACTTTGTCTAACACGCTACTGAAGGCAAGAGTTACTGAAGGTCAGAGTTGCTGAAGGTCACAGTTACTGAAGGTCACAGTTACTGAAGGTCACAGTTACTGAAGGTCAGAGTTACTGAAGGTCAGAGTTACTGAAGGTCACAGTTACTGAAGGTCAGAGTTACTGAAGGTCAGAGTTACTGAAGGCCAGAGTTACTGAAGGCCAGAGTTACTGAAGGTCACCGTTACTGAAAGTCAGAGTTACTGAAGGTCAGAGTTACTGAAGGTCACCGTTACTGAAAGTCAGAGTTACTGAAGGTCACCGTTACTGAAAGTCAGAGTTACTGAAGGTCAGAGTTACTGAAGGTCACCGTTACTGAAAGTCAGAGTTACTGAAGGTCAGAGTTACTGAAGGTCACCGTTACTGAAAGTCAGAGTTACTGAAGGTCAGAGTTACTGAAGGTCACAGTTACTGAAGGTCAGAGTTACTGAAGGTCACAGTTACTGAAGGTCATAGCTACTGACAGTTTAAGACAAGCCAAAGTCAGGTACCAAAACTTGAATTTTCTGATACCGAGGCAAAAGTTTGTATCTCAAAATGCAATCCTTTCCTTCATTACTTTTACAATTGCACCACTTGTCAAAACTCCAAGCGTCTTCAGAATTTTATGTTTCATGATACCACCCCCCCCCCCACCTCGCCCCCTCCCCACATGTCTACCTTAATTCATGTCAACTTTTCAGGATTTCTAGCTCCTGGTCTCACATTATAACTTTGACAGTAACAGCAAGAAGGAAAACAATGTGATGTCTAAAATGTCGACTTGTACTTGTAGAACATTATAGAACATTTCAGATCAGAACTATGAGAGGTAGTAAATATGATTAGACTGTTGACTATACCGGACATGCTACAAACTCAAGAGCTGGTTGTTGTGGGGAGGGGAGGGGATGGTTAGAATGACAGACTGAGGGGGGACACACGCTGCAGCACCCACCTCTACTTCAGAATATTCCATAAGCGGCGACTCGTACCCACCACGTGAACGCATCAACCAATCAGATCTGACGGTGGTGACCTTTTTGCTGTCAGGGTCAATCAGTCTGTAAGTCGAGATGTTGGCGCCACCGTGGATGTAGTCACTGAGATCTAATAGCCCCATGTCCTACATGGCAGCCCAGGATAAACACAAATGTTAGGACATCACATAGAAAATACTCTGTACTCTGCTATAGACATTCACTTGCTTTCTTTACTTGTTTTGTCACATTTGAAATGTGTATAATTGCCAAAACAATTCTGACTACTGCCTGTTGGAGACTTGCTCGGGTGAGCTGTCAACATCAAACATGATGGACTGAAGCTCATACATCTGACCACTCAGCTGTCCATGGTAACTAGTCAGACAACATGACTGCATGTGGAAGAGACGAGATTAGACGCTTGAGTACCACCCAGCTTTACAACCAAATTACATAATGATGTACGTTTCACTACCAGCTGTTCTGAACCCCAAATTACACAATGATGTACGTTTCACTACCAGCTGTTTTGAACCCCAAATTACACAATGATGTACGTTTCACTACCAGCTGTTCTGACCCCCAAATTACACAATGATGTACGTTTCACTACCAGCTGTTCTGAACCCCAAATTACACAATGATGTACGTTTCACTACCAGCTGTTCTGACCCCCAAATTACACAATGATGTACGTTTCACTACCAGCTGTTTTGAACTCCAAATTACACAATGATGTACGTTTCACTACCAGCTGTTTTGAACCCCAAATTACACAATGATGTACGTTTCACTACCAGCTGTTCTGACCCCCAAATTATACAATGATGTACGTTTCACTACGAGCTGTTCTGACCCCCAAATTACACAATGATGTACGTTTCACTACCAGCTGTTTTGAACCCCCCAACAACAAAAAAAACCCCACAAAACCCCACATGATGTTGTACATCCAGACATTAACACAGAAAGATGGTGATGTTGAATGTTTGGTCTGTGACTGATGTGCGGTCTCTGTTTAGGAAGACACGCATGTGTGTGTAGGTGTATGCGTGTGTGTTTGCTTTTGTGTGTGTGTGTGTATGTTGTGAGTTCTACTGAAATTGTTGAGTACTGGGATGAAGAGGTAACGAGCGGAGACAATCTCACCAAAGTTGTGAAGAAGAATTGGTACGCCTCTGACACCATCTTCAGCTTGAGCGCCTGTAGAGGAGAGAGAGAGAGAGAGAGAACGAGGGACACCGTTATAAGCAGACCATCCAGTGACACACAGACAGACTCCATCTACAGTCTGATGCCATGTACCTGACGTCCCGCTCTCTGGCTGCCCTCCATAATGACACAGGAGATCCCTGATCCTTTAGTTCTCTCGCAGGGTCACACTCCTTCCTCAGCCCCCCCCCCGACCCCCTCCCCCTCTTTACTTCTACTTTATAGAACAACATTGCATACGCCAAATACAACATTTGGCAGGAGACAGAAAACATTGCGCCTTACGCCTTAGGCGTTGTTCTTTGTTTAGTTTCCATTAGTTACGTCTCAGAGAAGAAATGATTAAACTTACGGGAGACCAGTACTGACTAGCTTGCCCCAGAGAAGAAATGATTAAACTTACTGGAGACCAGTACTGACTAGCTTGTCCCAGAGAAGAAATGATTAAACTTACTGGAGACCAGTATTGACTAGCTTGTCCCAGAGAAGAAATGATTAAACTTACTGGAGACCAGTACTGACTAGCTTGTCCCAGAGAAGAAATGATTAAACTTACTGGAGACCAGTATTGACTAGCTTGTCCCAGAGAAGAAATGATTAAACTTACTGGAGACCAGTACTGACTAGCTTGTCCCAGAGAAGAAATGATTAAACTTACTGGAGACCAGTATTGACTAGCTTGTCCCAGAGAAGAAATGATTAAACTTACTGGAGACCAGTACTGACTAGCTATGCAGGATTTGTTACATGGAATCAAATCTAAGGAAAAACTAATCAAATCACAATGGATTATACTGACACAATCAACCCAACTTGAATCTCATACTTTTTTGTGTCATCCTGACAGTTCAAAAGACAAGAGATTTCTTTGCCTGCAAATTTTGAAATAGATCTAATGGTAACAAATAACCAATGTTGCCATTCCAAATCTTCCACACTTTTGTGTAAATTATCTTTAAAATGCATAAAACAATGATAGTAAATGTCGCAAGTGATGGCACATTTAATTCACCCACACAATGAAATGGTCGATTTTCGTGAATGAAATAAATACATATGTAAATAAATAAATAAATAAACTCTTAGGAGAAGGTAACGTAGGAGTGCTGTTGTCCTACAAAGTGCCAAATAGAATGGTATTCAGAGACGAACTGGAATTTTCCTCTCATGACCTAGATAATTAATGTTTGTAGCTGCTGTGTGTGTGGTTACTCACGGCGTGCAGGAACTTGGTCACACTCTTGACATTGCAGTCAATGATAAATCGGTCTTCTCCCCTGTCCTTGAGATCTTTAAGCAGCCCCAGGTAATCGTTCTTGAAGAGTTCCAGTTTTCTGACAGTGATCTGTGCCGGACCTTTCCTGGTGGCTCTCAGCACCTCCTGGAGCCTGGTCAAACCTGGGGGAGGTCACGTGGTCAAGTTAGCCAGGATGGTGACCATTGTGATTGTAACAGCTGAGGTTGTTCTAGCACGTTATTGGGGGAGGGGGGGGGGGGAGTTAGTTGATCTAACTACAACCCTTTAGAAAACGAAACTATTACAGCTGTAGAAAAAATAAACACGAGATCCGACGATCAATTAAGTAACACTAAAGTTTAATAACTGTATACTGAACAATTAAATACTGGGAAGGCACCAGCGAACAACTAAATATCCTACGCCACACGAAGGAAAAAACTCACTTACTCACCAACCAACCATTTCATGGGTCCATATATATAAATATTTCTATAGAAAGCTCCCGTAATTAATGTAACCTCTGCCCTCGCCCGAAACCACAAACTAACCAATAACGTATCAATACGTCACCAGTGGCCGTATGCATAATCAATGCGTAAACTAAAGTAAATACGTTGACTGGTGTTAACGCAAGAAATGAATACAATTTCTCGTGTTAACACCAGTCAACGTATTTACTTTAGTTTACGCATTGATTATGCATACGGCATCACTCAAGGCCAAATCTGGAGTAAACATCTAGTTCTCCGACCTTACGGAATGTTCAGGAACATACCAATGTTTACCAAAGAGGGTTAAATCAGCCAACAACAACCGAGCGAGGACAAAAACGACTCACAAGAAAGGGAGGGCAAGGTCACTCTGGCCAAGGTCAACAATAAAAGGAACAAAAAAAGTGAACACGTCACGCTCAGTCACCAGTAGGACAAGCAACGGGGGAGGGCAAGGGGTAGCCTGCAGATGCTGCAGTGATAGACAGAGGGTCAGACAGACAGGCAGACAGACAGACAGACAGACAGACCGACAGACAGACAGACAGACAGACAGACAGACAGACAGACAGACAGACCGACAGACAGACCGACAGACAGACAGACAGACAGACCGACAGACAGACAGACCGACAGACAGACAGACAGACCGACAGACAGACCGACAGACAGACCGACAGACAGACCGACAGACAGACAGACAGACAGACCGACAGACAGACAGACAAACAGACAGACAAAGACAGAGAGTCAGACAGACAAAGACAGACAGAGATTGGCAGTCAGACAGACAAAGCCAGATAGAGAGACAGAGACAAACACACAGACTGAGTCAGACAGTCAGACAGACAGACAGACAGAGACAGAAAGTCAGACAGATAACTTAGGCCACTATTATTCACTGGCACAAATCTAGAACAGAGGTTTAAATCCGCGCCATGTTTATGTAAAGTCTGCGCCAGTCAGTGAGCGGGAGATCACCCGTCCTGTGTACTCACCATCATTGTCTTCGTGTAGAATGGTGAATCTGGTCCATCCCCAGTAGTTGATGACGTCACGGTAAGCCTTGCTGAGGGTGAGGTAGTGAGGGTACAGACTGATGGAGAAGTAGTCCCGAGTGTCACGTGGGTCCCACCTCCACTGAAGGTGAGGAATCTCGAACGCATTACACATGGACTGAACGTGTCCTGCCGCCAAGGTGGAGATAGGACCAAACATGGCGGCAATTCCCGTCTGGGACATTCGACATACTGAAACAGGTTTGGAGATACAACAATAATTATAGTCACTCGTATATACAACTTCATTTTGGAATCCTAATCGTTCATTACAGCACTCAAAAGCTAGTGTAATTCATAGTTGATCATTTTTAGTGGGCCAAAAAAGTAGCTTGGTTAAAACCCGCGACCAAGGTACCTTCAAACAAAGATGGAATCACCTTGGATGAGATATGAAATTCTGTTTCCTGAGCATTTTGGCGCACTTAATTATTATGTGTACATTTGTATGTTTGTGTAACAGACCAGGAGAAACAAATTGATCTGTTTATAGATGAAATCTACACTGACACTAACTAGGTCAGACTGACACAAACTAGGTTAGACTGACACGCTTGTGGCAGCCACTAAACCACCACCGAAGCCCCTCACGGAAATGTGTCAATGAACACAACTTTATCATTTCACATGGTCCAAAATGTTCAAACTGATCACAATACTGTAGACATTCAAATGTTCAAACTGATCACAATACTGTAGACATTCAAATGTTCAAACTGATCACAGTACCGTAGACATTCAAATGTTCAAACTGACCACAATACTGTAGACATTCAAACATTTGCTCATCATGGAACTTAAGATGTAATAAGAGAAGCCCTCATTTCGGTCACACATCCAAACTAGGTCAGCGCGATAAACAGAAAAGGCCAGTCTGCATCATAGAGCGTGTGCAGATCTGCCTGCGGTGCTTTCTTCACAGATCTACTTCTCTGCTTTCTTCTTTGGCCTTGATTGAAATGGTAAAAAGCCGTCGGTAAACTTTTTCTCCCAACCCCCAAATGAAAAGGTATTTGTGCATTGTTTACTGCACTGACCTACTTTTAGCTCTGTGCTAACTGTGGCTGGCTGAGCCTGCCGTGCCTACCACTGCAATGGATCAACGGTGATCCGTCGCGTTACAAAAGTCACACGCAGCTTTCTGGTGGCGCCAGGGTTTCATCTTCATTTTGTCTGTTTGTTTTTAATGTTTTCAAAGTTTGTTTACATGATTCTTCTGTGTATTTTGAATTGACCGCCAGGCCTACAATAAACTAAACTTGAACTTGTTATAAAATTACCACCTTGTGACGGAGTCAAGCAGTGCTGTAAACAGCCCACACAAGACTCACCTTTTCGTTGTGCTGTGAAGCTGTCCTGAGGTTGGACTGTGTCCCTGTCCACCAACACAAGTGTCTGCTGTAGCAACTCAGAATTCAAATTCAAATCTTCTACTGCCCACTCCAGGGCTCGCCACTGACCTTCATACTCGGGCTCAAATAAAGCGCCTGAAATCGAATACACAATAATCGTATTGTAGATACAAGCACAGTCATGGAACAACCCATGGTAAGATCAAAGGAGTCAGAGTGAGAGAAGGAGAGAGAAAGAAGAGTATCTCAATTGTCAAAGAGGGAAATGGGAAGGGGGGGTAACTCCTTGACCAGTCACAAATAAGGGAAACAACGAAAAGGGAAACGACCAGAAATTCTCCTCTGACACCTTCACCATTTCGCTATCTGTAGTCAGCGACTACACCAGCGACTACTACACCAGCGTCTACTACACCAGCGACTACACCAGCGACTACTACACCAGCGACTACACGAACGACTACCACACAGCGACTACATGAGCGACTACTACACCAGCGACTACACCAGCGACTACTACACCAGCGACTATACGAACGACTACCACACAGCGACTACACCAGCGACTATACGAACGACTACCACACAGCGACTACACTACCCCATGTCTCCCCGTCTCCCTGTCTCCCTGCACTGGTCAATGTTCACAATGGACAGGAGATTTGTGTTCCCCTCTGGTCAACTCTCAACTCTTCACAAGTTACAAAATTGACATCCCTTCAAAACATCCACACAGATACTCACAAACACACACACACAACAACAGTCTCGTGCAATCTAGGACGTTTTTTGTCTGGCCTGATACTATAAGACAAACCTGTTCGCGTGTGTGGTGAATAATCTAGAGCCGTGGTCAGTTCAGCTCACGTCGGACAAAACTGTGTGAGGCTTTAATTTTAACAACTCCCAAATCCGTATGTTCGGACATAAAAGACACGGGCAATGACATGTTTCCCCATTGTAATTTCTTCATTATTTGGATTTTTCACGAATTGAATTAATGGATTCACCAAGAACTTTCCAGCCCAGGTCATGATACTCTTCATTTGCATTTTAATGTACAAAAATGCTCACAAAAGTGCATGACATTTTAAACCCAATGACAGATGTCACGGGGCGAGAAAACAGCAATGTATGTGAATAGGATAAAACAAGCTCCGTACTAATCGGTCACAATCTTGTACTGGTTGACAGAAATTGAGCATTCTGCATGTAAAAGACACCAGAGTGGAGCCGGCAGAATGCACGAGCAGATTACATTCTCGGGACATCATGACATAGTTGTGTTGCTGATGTTGTTGTTACTGAGAGTGTTGGCCCTTCAGTGACACCTGTGAGTAGCCCCAGCCTTTACCAGGAGGAACTTCAGCGATTTGTGGGTGGAACAAAAAGTAATTCACCAACAACTGGCTTTTCTATGGGGATCAGACGGGACATTAAATATGGAGATTTTTTAAGTATTACTTTTTCTGTTCAGAGTGTAACAAATACCTTCATATGTTGTCACTACACATGACGTGACTTGTCCGAAGTTCTGGAGAGTCACCCAGCGGCATGCCTGTAGCATACAAAGCAAGACTGGAACCCTTCTTGGCTGGACAGTGAACAGGTCAAAGTTTAATGTTAGAGCTACGTCCACTGGAATATCATTGGACAGCCGTACTTTGTCTCCCTGGAGTTGTCCACAAAGTCATCATAATTAGATAATGTTGCTTGATGTATAGAACAGAGATCTTTACCTGGCAGCCTACACCTGTACCTGGCCAGACCAAGGTGCCGACTCGGACAGCACGAGAACATAGATAACGGTGCACGCCGGGTTCAAACTCGGGGTAAGCAATACTCCTAACTGCATGACGCACGCGTCTCTTGCCAGCTTGACCTCCAGCCACACTCACATTCAACTATCAAATAGGCTTAGCAAATCTGCATCTGGCATACAAAGAAAAAGAAAAGCTAAAACTTGGTTATCTATCCATCCATCCGTCCATCCAACCATCCGTTTATTCGTGCATCCATCCATCCGTTCGTCCATCCATCCATCCACCCATCCACCCATCAGCATGCAGATATTAGACCCAACTGTATGAATCATACATTAGAACAGCTTTCACTAACAGAAAAGATCAAATTTTTCCCTCTTTGTTCAATCCATCAATGACCAGCTGCCTCAGCTGCACTTGTCACGTTAATGCAGTAACTGGTGACACATTGAGACTTTCCCACACTCACACAGCGATACACTGCACGTGCAGCATTTGTTACACTGGCTCAGCGTGTGCAAATCTCATGGATTATTTGTCTTTTATATTTTTTTCTTGGGGACATCCACAAAATTACCTACCTTAGGGGCAGGGCCGGCAGATGGTGGGGGGGGGGGGGGGGGACGGTACCATTTCCAATAATAGTTGATGAATGAAAAAGTTTCTTTGACTTTCGAGTATTTCCAGCAACTTCAACTTTTGGATCCTATAGAAATTCCATGTTTCTAATAATACCTTATCATACTATAATGGAGCTAAGGGTGAAAGTTCTGTCCTCAGAGGCCCTTTTGGGAGGGCTCCAAAACTCTGGAAACATTCTCATCGCCTATAACTCGACTTATTGTGATGTAAGGGGATAATATATAAATGCTGCAATATCTGGGTAATTTGTTCATTTTACATAATTCACACGTAAAATTCGCAACAAACACTTCCGAGTCCATGGTTTTAGAACAGGGACACGCAATTAGGATCTATTTTTAGTACCGTGACGCAGTTTCCCTCATCGTTCATTCGCTGAAGGAAGCAAATAGTGGACTAACGAAAACATGGATCGCCTGTAAACTTTAGCGAAAAAGAGTAAACACACTCCAGAGTTGGCGCGGAATCCGAGTGGATACTGATTCTGTCTTTGTATTTCTCTGTCTGTGGAAGGAATTTTGCTTTGTATCCTAGATCTAGATCATTATAAGTAATAAAGATATTTCTCCCGGGCAGGGCCGGGTAACTCAGCTAGTTTAATAAGTAACAAAACTTAATGTAGTTCAAGCCAATTTCTAATGCCATTGGAACGTTTCAATCAGTGAGGCCTTGTTAAGCACATATTCACCATTCTAAAGACCCAGGCAAAGAGGAGATTGGTGGTGGAGTGAGGCAAGTGCATGTCACGTGTATACATAGCCTACATTGAGGAGGGGGGGGGGGTAAAAAACATACAAAAAAACGCCAAACCCGAGCGTCAGTATTTGAATGAAAGAGCTTGTATATTTTGAAGACCTTCAAGGGGAAGAAGCAATCACCGACAAAAGACAGTGAAAATGAGAAAAAATTAGCGTTTTTTTTTAGTTTAAAACTTCTCAACTTCTCGCTTGTAACTGACATTTCTAATAGTGTGTGATTTTGAAACTTTGGTTTCTTGGAGACGTAACTGATGAAACAGACTTTTCACTTGCTTGGGGAGGATAAAGGTAAACATCACTTTTTATGACTATAGTTGTCTTCCCCTGAACTCTTCATTTATTTATGGTGTACGGGACAAACTGTTGTTGTAGAGGCATACTTGTGTATACATACATACAGCTACACACAAAGGTATCTATCTACCCACCTGCCTAACCACTTTCACAGCTATATACTATTCCAATTCAGGGCATATCTACATAACTCATTATACACCTTGACTACCTGCTCTATCTACCCGACTTCATACACAAAATCCTCAGGTTTACATCTCACCCCCCCCCCCCCCAAAAAAAACCCCACTCCAAACACATACAAACACACGAGTGAACTTCCACAGAAAAACTCAACCAAAGTTGGACAAACGCACTGACCAACAAGCCGATCCACGAGTTCCCCCCCACAAACCGTGCCCGCCCCAGTTGACTTACACAAACTCTACCAACTACTCGAGACAGACAAAAACTGCTCAGTTTAAATAACAAACTGGGATTAGTCTCCCCTGAACCTGGCCCGGGGGTGCTGAGAGAGAAATTCCCCGAGTCCGAGCGTTCCGGGTACAGAACTGATTGCTTGGCTGAATGAGACAAGGTGATGATAGGTCGGCCGCTCGGCCAGATCTGGTGTGGTATTGATGAGTTGGTAGTGACGTCACCCCGACATTTGCTTAGCGAGACACTGATCACTTGGTTGGGGGGGGGGGAGTGGAGGTGCCCCCAAGGGGGCAAGTGGGGCAGAGTGGCTGTAATAAACACAGGAATCCAAATGTCTGTGATGAAAATCGTTAATTCATTGAAATCTGGTGACTTCCCTTACATTTCTATTGAGATTTGTCTGCGCTGGGATCTCATCTCTCCTCACACTGGAGGTTATCTATCCATCTCTCAGTCTATCCTTCTCTTCTTTCAATTAAACTGCCTGTTTCTCAATCCATCCACCCACATAGTCTGACACTGTCCTTCTTGCCGACTCCATCCATCCATCCGTCCGTCCATCCACCTATCCATCAATCCATCTGTCTGTCCATCCATCCATCCATCCATTCATCCACCTGTCCATCCACCCATCCATTTATTCATCCATCCATTCAGCTATCCAGCCACCCATCCACCGATCCATCCATCCATCCATTCATTCGTCCATCCATCTAGCTATCCATCCATTCACCCATCCATCCATCCAACCAGTCACCCATCCATTCACCCATCCATCCATCCATCCATTCATCCTTCCATCCATCCAGTCACTCATCCATTCATCCTTCCATCCATTCATCCATTCACCCATCCATCCATCCACCCAAACACATAATTACCCAGATGTCAGAATGACCACAGAGAAAGAGAACAATAATATTATTTTTGTAATCAGCCAAAAGTTCCAGAAATGTCTAAAAGACCGACCA
>OZ007570.1:74800920-74813420 GCA_963931925.1 Onchidella celtica | reverse complement strand
CAGGGAAATTATGTAAACTATTTAGAACATGTCAATTGTGGTCACCAATTAAAAACAAACAACGAAAGAAAAAAAGAAAATAATTTTTAAAAACTGGTACGAAATGAAACCTGGACACACTCATTTCTGTTCTCACCTGAACTCAGATACTCAGATTTCATTATCAACAGCAAATACAGAATTCATGCCCAATAAAAAGAAAAAAAAATACGCACACATCTTAATATTTCCCTCTCGCCCCCCCCCCCCTTTCCTGCCTGTCACATTCCTACCAGATCTACCACCAGTACCACAGACCGCTTGACTTACCCGTCACATGTTCAGAAATGCCAAGCACCAAAAGATCTCTAAAGAGATCAGATTTTTCCCGTGCCTATTCACGGGGACAGAAAGACAGAGATCGGCGCTGTGGTCGACGACAGAGAACTAATGATCGGCCAACGATTGTTTGAGATAGGCACGGCAAACACATAGAGCGACAGGACACATCCTACTAGAGGGGTGGGAGCTGACCATGACTAGAGGCATTGAATTGTGTCGTGTCGCGACAGGAGCTAGAAGTAGGTATAGCAATGTTTGATCAGTCATCTCTATGGCAGAATACGGTATAACACAAATGGGATGTATGTCATGCCAATTTACGTCTCTCCAGCTCTTCCGCCCTCGTGGTATTGAAAATGGTTGTCACATACGCTAAAAATGACATTTCACAGGAGAAACTAAGTACAAATTAAACTGCCCTACGCGTTCTGCTTTGTTACCTTTCGGTTTCGTAATGACCAAAAGAAACCATTTGTACAAAATCATGTATACCTTGACAGAAAGGTAGGGCTAGACAGCTTTTCTTTTAAAACAACACGGGGCCAGAAAGTGAATTTGACCCAGACAGCCGTTTGTTATAAATCTGACATTATTAATTACTTCTGTCCAGTCATGTTTGTCTCTTTCTATAAAAAAGTCACTGGTCTCTTCCGAGGCGACTTACGCATGGAGCGACTGATGCACTGCAAACTCACAATCCACCGTCATGTACAAGACAGTATTTTCCTGCCTCCAGAAATGGCGTGCACACAGTTGATGCGCTGATGTGTGTGTGTGTTTGGGGGGGGGGGGTACGATGCGTTGCCTGAAGAAAAGAGTACCTGGTATACCGTGATATTAATGATATGATTTTGGTGACAGTGAAATCACAACAGAAATAATGATAAAGTTACGCTCCCCTTGATTTCGGTACAGCCATTGAAGTTACAACAACGAGGTAAAGCGACTTCACTCAAGGCCTGGAGTGATGGCTGAACAGTGAACAGAACTCAGTAGTTCCTCTATTTGGCCATGTAAAATAGACCATTGTCTGTAGTGTCTTGTTTGTACGCAATGGCCGCCAGGTGACCATCAATTTCAAACCCGTGAATACAAAACAAGCCAGCTGTTCTATGTTCTTGTCTCTAGGGGCCTCTGGGACCCCGGAGTTGACTGGCCGTCAAAACTCACCAAATCATGTCATTAAGTTTTGTCAGGGCCGATCTCTGCCCGCTCATTTGTAAGGTTTGCTTTGTAATGTGCTTTGTCATGGTAGGCAGAATTTGACCAGTTTGTGCCAGCCGGTCAGGGATTTGGACACAAGGAGGGGTAAGGGAGTGGGGGAGGTATCAGTGTTAATTGTGTCCGATCTCATGTACAAGAAAATAATATTGACGTAGCGCGGCCAGCTCAAGGTGTGAAAACCAAGTGACCGCGCCGCTGAAGCCAGAGTAATAGATTGATGAGGGGTGATCACGAGAGTGTAGCTACCGTCTGACGAGCTGGCCAGAGGGCCGATTTGCTAACACAAGCACCTCCTTAGACAAATAAAATCTTGTATTCTCCACTGAAGAGGTCAAGAAACACTTGCCGTGTGACTGCCGCCAGCCCTGACCACTAACACAGACTGACCAAGGGACAGAACTGCTCTAGAAATCTACACTGCTGTTTCTCCCATCAGACCTGAAGGACTCAGATTGCCAGCTTACACAGAGACCCAGCATCTTTGACAAAATTGTTTTTACTGGGTTTTTTTTTTTTCTCTCTCTCGTCCAACCGTCAACATTTCAGTTAGTTTTCAAAATAAGAACCAGTAGCGAAACTTAACGTCGGTAATTCCGAGACAACCACAACACTTAACGACATGTGATGGCCACCTGTAGTCGCTTTCTGCAACTAGAATTGTGATAGAACAAACAAATAATACACAAATAAAAGACCAACTTTTAACGGAACGATCAAGTTTAAGCAAATTCAAATGTAATTACTCAAAAGTGAAATTAAAGGCTAAAGATACAGTGCATATCCCGGGCAACGCCGGGCATCCCAGATAATGATTTCTGAAGTGATAGATCAAAATATGGAGGTCTGAACCCAATTCATACACATTCCAATGTTGAATTTTTTTTTACTTTTTTGTTTGTTTGTAGAAAGCGATGAGACGTCACACTCCAGCTAGTGTGAACTTACTTATTGAGAACACAAGAGGACACCGTGCCACAGGTGAGACAAAACCTGACATGTTCATCGCCTATCTCTGCTCGAGGTTTCCGTCAACGGCTGAAAACATCCACCTGGTCGAATATTTCTCGAGCATTTTTTCCAATCACCTGCGCCAAACCACTAAAATTCCAATTAAACAACTTATACAGGTTAGGAAATATTCCGACATGATGATTTTGAACAAAACATAAAAGTTGATATAATTGATTTTCTCTATGAAGGAAAAAAATGATAGTAGATATATAGTTTCGTTGCGTTTTGTATTTGGACAGATGAGACATTTTTGGTGATATTGGATTGGCCGGACAAAAATCATGATAATCCCTGCTCGGAGACAGACTGAGAGAGCCGCTCTAGTCTGGGACAGATTGAGAATCATAACAATTTTGGACACGTCTTGAATTTCTACCAGAGAGAGACTTGCCCAGTGTGTGTCATAAATAATGATAGTCCATTTGGCGTGTTTCGTCACAGTTCTCTCTCAGATGTGAAAGTATCATTTACTTGATTGATAAAATTTAATATATAATCAATATTCTAATTTTAATCGTCTAGATTTCCGTGCAGTGGAAACGGAAATGTGATGACGGGATCTGTGCTTTTCGATTGTTTTTTTGTTTCTGTTTTTTTTTATTTTAATTTTGTTTCATCTTACTGTTGCCATAGTTAATGCATATTATTATATTTGTTTTTGTTATTTTTATATTAAAATGGAGTTTTCCATAGTTGTTAACTGATTTCCCTTTTAGTTCCTTGAAACAGTGATAGAAGAATTACAACGACCTCCCGTGTGTCAGTGTGCGTGCTGCCGTGCCCACCAGGGATGATGATAATGGTCTGACCCTCAAATGGACACAGCACATCCGATAAACTGGGCAAATCTCTTTAATTTCCAGGTTCCGCCATTACTGCCAGTCAATCAGGTGCGACACGTGACCAGCACCTGAAACACGCACACAAATGACACTGTCAGAGTCCAGGACGCCTGGAGCATCAAGTCCAGGCTAGCTGATCTATCAGGCCCACTGGATGGAATGTTGGCCTGACGTCACGACATGTAAGCATCGTCTCGGTCAGTTTGATGCATTCGGTAGCATACACAACCTTTTCTGAGTGAGTCTCAGCAGTTACAGAACTTTCTTATACCATACACAATTATTTCACGAAGATTAACAACTGCGCACTGGCCCTGCCTTTAGACAAATTAAAACCGGCGTGACAGCTATCTTCAGAAATCTACGATTTCACCAACAAAATAAATCTACAGAAATCGACCATTTCACCAACAAAACCATCTACAGAAATCGACCATTTCACCAACAAAACCATCTACAGAAATCGACCATTTCACCAACAATAAAATCTACAGAAATCGATCATTTCACCAACAAAACCATCTTCAGAAATCGACCATTTCACCAACAAAACCATAATTATATAGACATCGACCATCTACAGAAACCGACCATTTCATCAACAAAACCATATACAGAAATCGAAAATTTCACACCAACAGAACCATCTACAGAAATCGCATTTTCCATCCACATCGGGAGAGAAGGGGAAATCCTGTCATATCGCAGAGGCGTAGATGTGTCCCCTCTGTCTGTCTTTCTGTCTCCTCTCCCCTCTCTCTCTCTCTCTCTCTCGTTCTCTCTCTCTCCTCCGGCAATGTAGGAAAATTGGCCACGGTTTACCACACAAAACCTCTAATTTTCCAGTCTTGAATCGCCGTAATCCATGGAATTATCACATCCCGAACATCCAACAAGTGCTGAGATTTCAAGAAAGCCAAATGCGATGGGGAAATTTTGCTGCTATTCCAGGGCAAATCCAAAGATTTGTGACTATGCCAGTATTGTCCTACCCTAACTACATTAATTATACTGAGGTCAAAGTACTACTATGAAAAGACATCACTGAGTTGTTTTTTTTTCCTGTCCACAGGTTGACACAACAGAGCCATAAAGTACCAAGCGACATTGGTTTGGCGTCGGTTTCGGCTCAGACTTGAGATTTTTATGCATGAACTTAAATCAACAGATTTTTGTTCAGTCTCGCCAGTGCGCGGGGTGAGCAGCGTCACCTTCAATACCATCATGTACATCTCACACGACAACTGTAGCTAGATAGACTTGATTTGGTGAGTTACGTACGTGCTCTTGTGTCATGAAATTCCCCCACCTCTCTACCACTTCCCACTTCACGCCCGCCCGTCACTACTCACTCCCCGTTCAACAAAAAAGTCACGCCAGCAGTTTGGCTAATCAGAACAAAAGAGTTGTTGTGTCCAATGCTCCAGTCGCCCCAATCCCGTCTATCACATGGCCCGTACGACACCCGAGATCCCCCGCTGTTGCCACAGACACTATTATCCTATTTATGCCAGTTTCACGGATTTTAAAACCTGATCAAACACCCGGAAAGCTGAGAAAGACTCGGGTAGACTAGGGTAGACGGTTTCACTGGGCTCCATCCAGTGTTAATTACCGTAATTCCTCTCACAAACACCCGTCGCCGCGCCTCCATTTATGGGCTGACAGGGGGAGATCACTCCAGCACATCAAGTGAAGGGGAAAAAAATGACTGGCCTTTCCTGTCTGGCCTCCCCCCCTCCCCCTCCCCTCCCTCCCAACTGGCCTGAATTGTTCAGACGTCCAGTGATTGGGCGTCACCTACCCCTATCCCCCGCGCCCTCCCCCACCTGTCTGGTCTTATCAACCAGCTGACAAGGGAGAGGGGGGGGGGGATGGAATGGACGAATTATGGTAAACTACTTTATAAAAGACACAAATAATGATGTAGAGAGTTAAAATATCTCTCGTCATGTTCAAAATCGGTGGGTAAAAAACAACAACAACAAAACAATTAATTCTCTCTTGTTTTGGCATGGGAAAAATCAAGTTAAAAATTTTTACATGAACAAACTTTTTTCAGATATGGCACTGGCGTGTTTGTGTGCTGGCACTGGCGTGTTTGTGTGCTGGCACTTGCATGTTTGTGTGCTGGCACTTGCGTGTTTTTTTGCTGGCACTTACGTGTTTGTGTGATGGCACATACGTGTTTATGTGGCTGGCACATACGTGTTTGTGTGCTGGCACTTACGTGTTTGTGTGGCTGGCACTTACGTGTTTGTGTGCTGGCACTTACGTGTTTGTGTGCTGGCACTTGTGCGTTTTTGTGCTGGCACTTGCGTGTTTGTGTGCTGGCACCTGCGTGTTTGTGTGCTGGCACTTGTGTGTTTGTGTGCTGGCACTTGTGTGTTCGTGTGCTGGCACTTGCGTGTTTGTGTGCTGGCACTTGCGTGTTTGTGTGCTGGCACTTGCGTGTTTGTGTGCTGGCACTTGTGTGTTCGTGTGCTGGCACTTGTGTGTTTGTGTGCTGGCACTTGTGTGTTTGTGTGCTGGCACTTACGTGTTTGTGTGCTGGCACTTACGTGTTTGTGTGCTGGCACTTGCGTGTTTGTGTGCTGGCACCTGCGTGTTTGTGTGCTGGCAATTGTGTGTTTGTGTGCTGGCGCTTACGTGTTTGTGTGCTGGCGCTTACGTGTTTGTGTGCTGGCACTTACGTGTTTGTGTGCTGGCACTTACGTGTTTGTACGTGTTTGTGTGCTGGCACTTATGTGTTTGTGTGCTGGAATGTTCAGAGATACTGAAGCCCAGGCCAATGCCGGGGCCAGCAATGCACGCCAAGCAAGTTAACCCTGTCTCCACCACTCCGGGAAACTGAGACCACAAGTAATGAAAACCATGAACTTTGCAATGATTACTCAGGACGAAACAAAACGTCACGTGTCAAACAGGACTATATATTATTTGCCACTGGAGTCATTTACTGGAGCAGTCAGACGGTGCAGACACGATTTGTCACAGTTTAACCCTCACCTCGTGCAAACTCACTCTTGTCTCACTTTCACTTTCACTTTTTCTGATTTCATTATTTATCCCCCTTCTCCCCATCCTTCCTCGTCTTCGTCACTGACCTCAAATAATTTTCTCAATACCCTGTTCCTCCTTATCATTTTCTGTAAATTTCTTTTCTATCTCTTTCTCCCCCTCTCTCTCTCCGTCTGTCCCTCCCCCTCTCTCTCTCTCTCTCTCTCTCTCTCTCTCTCTCTCTCTCTCTCTCTCTCTCTCTCTCTCCCTCTTTATTTCTTTCTCTCTCTCTCTCTTTCTCTCTCTCTTTCTCCCCCTCTCTCTCTCTCTTTCTCCCCCACTCTCTCTGTCCTTCTCTCTCTCTCTCTTTCTCCCTCTCTCTCTTTCTTTATATATCTCTCTCTCTGTCCTCCTCCTCTTCTCTCTCTCTATTTCTTTCTCTCTCTCTCTCTTTCTCCCTCTTCTCTTTCTCTCTCTCTCTCTCTCTCTCTCCCAATCTCTCTCTCTCTCTCTCATTCCCTCTCTCTCTTTTTCTCTCTCTCTCTTTCTTCCTCTGACTGTGGAGTTTGGACACATTAGAAAGTGACCCAGTTTGACCTCTGCATCCCCAATATTGGTCCCCGAATTGACGTCACAAGCCAGGCAAACGATCGCTAGCATTTCTCTCAGGCCAGGACAAAGTTCCCACCAGGCTAGAAGGAAGGCCAGCATTTCTCTCAGGCCAGGACAAAGTTCCCACCAGGCTAGAAGGAAGGCCAGCATTTCTCTCAGGCCAGGACAAAGTTCCCACCAGGCTAGAAGGAAGGCCAGCATTTCTCTCAGGCCAGGACAAAGTTCCCACCAGGCTAGAAGGAACACCTGAACGCCCGTCCGGACTGACTGTCGGATCCCTGGGCTGAAACACCTTCACACTGATCTACACACACACACACACACACACACAGACATCAAAGTGCAAAAACACCCCCCCCCCCCTTCCCTCCAACCCCCTCAATTATACGGACAAAATTAATGGTTTCACCAGAATATGGAACATCACCAGATAGGCCACATTCACCCATTGCTCTCGGTGTCCAGGAAGGGAGATAACTTCAAATGACTATGGAATGATGACGTGATTTGTAGCGCTGTCAATCACAGAGCCAGGGAAAATCTTACAGAAAAATTTCGTGTTCTCATAATTAATTTTTCTTTTCTTTTGTTTTCTTAACTCAAGGCAAGAAATTCTGTGTAAACCGGGAGTTTGGATGACAACAAAAGACATTTCCTTGATAAATCTGAACAATTTTTTATCTGTCCTTAGCATGCTGGGAGAAAATGAATACGTAAAGCTAATCAGTAAATGATCATTATCATCAAACTTTTCCTCCCATGTTCGATCTTTTCTGGAAATGCAGCTCAGGAAAGCTACGTGATACATTCACCATACACAAACACACACGGCCAGAAGTTGAAAGAATACAACAAAACAATAGTCAAATGTGTGTAGATAGCTGACAGATCCCTCAGCCCGCTCTCTCCTGGCACATTCTGGGGCAGGGAAGGTGGAGACAACCCAATTTCATCGTAAACTGACGACCACGCAGAACAATATTTGCCTCTAGTTAAAATCAAATTCAGCTTGAAATATTGCTTGGATCGCTCTGAAAACAAGATTCTATTGTCCTGATTACTAGAGATAGTCATCGTTCAAGGGTTTAACTAGAGATAGTCACCTTTCAAGGGTTTAACTAGAGATAGTCATCTTTCAAGGGTTTAAATGTGCAGGTCGCCAGCAGTGAAGGGGAGATAAAAATGTCAGGCTAGATGTAACAAAGGTGTTCAAATTGCGTGATGAGCACGGCAATGCGGTACGAAATTGGCCAGACTTTATCTGTCTCGAACCTGAGAGATTGTGTAGACCTAACCATCAAGTGACAACATTTCAGTCATTTCAGTGTACATGGGCGTAGGATTGTGTTGGGTACCCGGCTTTGTTCTGCCCGTGGTCTGCAAGGGCATTTAGGCAGCCCTAACGTCTCCCTCGCCCCTGACACGTGCAGTGGAGCGTCCAACGAGATCCGAGTGAGTCGAACAAATTAAATGCGCACACACATTTGTCAGCTCAGAGTTTTGTTGACCCCATTCCTTGGCACGGACAACATTATAAAAATAATTTTCTAAAAAAACTCATCCATCCCAAACTCCCTCAGGCTGTGCTGATGTCTTTTTTTCTTTATTGTGGTTATTATTGTGGTTCAAGAAACAGCAACATCCCACTGGCGGGAAACTTCGCATGTAAGAAAATATAAGCTCCCTTTTTTCTTCATGGGAAAACCATGTATTCAGAACCAGGTGACATTTTCTCCGCCAGATTAATACGTTTCTCTCTGATTAAATAGCCCGTCTCACTCAAAAATAAATAATAATAATAATATAATAAAAAGATGTAAATTAAGGCAGCAATTTCCGCGATTTCCTGGCAAATCATATGATCTCACTAAGGCCAGAGATCGTGGGAAGTGTTGTATGAAAGGTGAACTGTTGACTTTTGACCCTTGACGGAAAGCATCTGACAAAAAATACAACTGGGATTTGTTCAGTGCGTCATGGACAACAGCAACTTGTCAGGAACAACAACTGCCATACGTTCTCACGCTTCTTCATCTCCTGGGCCTTCACCCCCCCCCCTACCCCCCCAACCAGCGACTTGTTAGATTTCAGTGATACAACGGTGCTGGTTACTTCAACCCACGACAGAAATGACGTTTTTACCTTATTTTCCTGGCTTTCCCACTGAAATTTTGTGAACTTGAGAATGAACGAGTGGCCTTTTTCATTTTTGTAACCCATGGGAAGAATTCTGTGTTTGTCTTCCGTGGCCAAGTGTTTGTGAGTTCCTGCGGTCATTGGCGGGAACAGGGAGGCAAACTGACATCTCTGAGGTTGTTTTGTTTTTTCCCCTCCCCTTGAAAGATTTCTTCTAGATGAGTTCTCACGCTCTCCGGGCATTCACAGCTCAGGATTTCTGGAAACGTTTAACATTCCTCAACATGATTTGTTTATGTTGCATGTGGCGCTCTGACGACACTTCAGTTCTGCAAGGCACAGAAATTCAACTTCCACAAATTGATGTATAAAACAACGCTTGTTAACTCAACGGCTCATTTTGACATCAGAGTCTGGAAAACGCTGCCTCTTACATTAGTTTTACTTCTATTTCGACACGCCAATTTGTCCACCAATGTTACACATTCCGCTATTTCTGCTTCCCCTTCCCCGGTTCTCAGACATTGCCAGCAACATCCCACACCCCAGTACATCTACCGACGTATCGTGCACAATATAATTGCTGAAGAGTTTGACGACCTGCAAATTGTCCATCAATGCATCAAGTGGTCACATGACCCGGAGAGCAGGGCGGTGGTAGCTGTTCCCGTCCCTAGGTTGATCTCAAGAAAGCCGTGAGTGGGGGAATGGGCAGAGGCGGTGGTAGGATGGAATATTCGTACTGGAAGTTCAGTGACTCCAAATTCAAACTGACATTCACAGAATATCACATTTTCCTCTCGCCACATGTTACTCTGCCCACTCCAAGAACCAGCTCAAAGGTGTCTTCTCTCTCTCTTTTTTTATTTCCACTCCTTTCCGTTTCAATTTCATATCCCGTAATGACCTCAGACAGACAGGGGGGAAATGATGACAAAGTGAAGTTCACGATAGCACTGACATTTTCAAAGATAACATCATCGTCCCAAGTAACAAGACAAAAGTTCAGCGCCAACTTCTTTGCCCATTCCATTTTGTGTTGACCATCACATACAAGTGGTTGTACTTTAAAAAAAAAAAGGAAACATAAAAAGTTAGAGCAGATTTCATACTAACAAACGACGTTTAAACAACAAAACAAAATGCATTAGACCCAGCCTGGCGCCTGCCATCAGACTCCCTCACACCGACAGCACGGGAGACCGAAAGTATGGCCGGCATTGACAGGCTAGGGGAGATAAGTCAAAGTCTCAACGCTTGTTGTTGTTATTATTATTATTATTATCATTATCCTTCTTCTTATTATTATTTTGATCATTATTACTGTTATTCCGGAACTTTCTTGTTTCGAAAGTACAACAATAAAAATTATGATGATGCCTAAGGGCTGCCATGTTTTACACATCTTTGCCAACTCAAAGTCAGACAACAGCCGCCTTGCTCACGCATTGGAGCAACCTGGACTTTTTGCAGAATTTCCCATACAAAGAATGGCCGGCGGTACAACAGCCTTGCCCCTACAACAATAGCCCAGGTTCTATTGAAACAACAACAGCAACAACAAATTGCGAAGATGTCGGACACACAAACACTGGCGGCCCATTCAAGTCTGCACAACTTCTCCTAAGTGAGATTAACACAAAGCAATTTTGTTTTCTTTGTCAGTGGAGCCCACGTAGAGGAAAATATCGATTATTGACGTAAGTCGGCCATTCGCTGCATTGTCTTGACATTTAACGTTGAAATCAAGCCGAAATTCATCATCAAAGCCAAGCGGGGTCGCTGACTTTCAAGAGCGGCTTTTTGTTGTTTTTCAAACTGGCAAATGGCTGATCACTTGTTCAATCATGTCTCCTCAACTTTTTCTTTTGTTTCTGGAGTTTAGAACTGCCATTCCCAATTTCCCCGGAGAACTTTACACTAACCTTTTTAATCCATCTGTGCAAATGCCCTGTCGAATGTGCTCAAACTGGTTCGATAGCTTTTATTCTAAGAGTGTTTTTGGTCCCATCTGCGTGCCAGAACATGACATCTGCACATTCTGAGGCGGCGCTGGAGAGTTTGGCATTTCTATTTGTTCTTTCTGGTTGGTGAGGCATTCTTCCATAACTGTCAGTCCTCATCAGTGTGTGTGTGTGTGTGTATGTGTGTGTGTGGGTGCAGATTGAGGGGGGGGTGGTAGTGCCGGGCACGTTTTTGTATAATGAAAGAAAGGGGGTGGTGGTGGTGGGGCCATTAATATTTAGAAACTGAAAATAAAGATGACAGTTTGTGGTCGCCAATTGAAACGAAAGTAATAAATAAATAAATAAATAAATAAATAAAAGATTAGCGGAGGGAATAAATAGCAAAGGTTGGGGGTTAGGGAGGGGGTGAGGGGGGGGGGGAGTGGGGGGTTGTGAATGAGACTAATCTGTCCCGCATAATTCTCCAGGTCAGCTGGATGTAATGAAACACGTACAAGTAAATACGTCAATTTTTCCACTAGATCAAATGAGACTGGGAGGAACAGAAAAAAAGGAGGGATAGGGGTGGGGGGGGGGAGGGGGGTGGGGGAGGGGGTGGGTGGGGAGGGGGTGGGTGGGGGAGGGGGTGGTGGGGGAGGGGGTGGTGGGGGGGGAGGGGGGGAGGGGGGGACTCTATTTCAAGAATGAATGGAAAAGATTTCAGACACAACAGATCTAGAGTTGAGGCACCAAACCAGTTGTATAAAAGCCTTAAAAGGCATCCACTTCGTGTTGTTTTGAAACTATCCTCGCCTCAGCTCCTGATGGCGGGGGAAGATCAATCTTTTTGGCGGCAATAAATTTGTCTAGAAAGTTGTGCTGAATCTGTCATGTTGTAACTCATCGTCGTCCTAGTTCCTCGTATTGGAGGGGGGCGTGTCTGCTCAGTCATTCAAGTATACGGAGATTGCTTTATAGTCTAATCTGGGACCTGCACATTAGGCCTACACTGGAAGTCTGCTGTGGCGGGCATGAACTCAGCTCGATGGCCGGACGTTCTCTAGCAGCGGCTGGGCCTGGATGCGGCGTGCCTCTTCGAAAGTCTTTGAAACTTTTCTTGCAGTGTCATGCCATTGTGTTCTGCCTTTGGTTGGCTGGACAAGCTGAAGGTGGTCTTTCACACTATATTTGGCAGGGTTTACCTGAGCGGTCTCTCTGCCTGTGGCTCTGCATTCTACAACTATCTATCATATAAAACTACAAGGACATTTTCTTTGGTCACCAACAGGCTAAAAAAACTACTGAGTTATCGGCCTTTCTGAAACTTGGCACCAAGAAATGAACTACAATTATTGTTTGCATGTCTAGGCTGTGTAGGAGGGCGTAACTAGGCTTGGCCAAGAAAGAT
>OZ007570.1:74768420-74793420 GCA_963931925.1 Onchidella celtica | reverse complement strand
GCCGGGGCGGAGATGATTCTGTCTTGCTAGTTCACGCATGCAGTGCCGGGGCGGAGATGATTCTGTCTTGCTAGTTCACGCATGCAGTGCCGCGGCGGAGATGATTCTGTCTTGCTAGTTCACTCATGCAGTGCCGGGGCGGAGATGATTCTGTCTTGCTAGTTCACGCATGCAGTGCCGCGGCGGAGATGATTCTGTCTTGCTAGTTCAAGCCTGACAAAACTGGCCTGAGTTCCCTGGTGCACAAACAGACCTCGGGTACTGACCGAAAACAGATGCAGGAAAGTCTTGACTCAGCGCATCACTAGTTGAACGTTTTAGAGATGACGTCACTGCCGATGGACAGAAGAATGGATAGCAGAGGAATGATGGAATGAAATGCAATAATCATTCACAATGTAACAGGAAATGACAGACCGGTTTAAAAAAAAAAAAAGTATTGTTAATACTGTTGGTGTGGACAAAAGTAGCGATGGTGAGAACTAAATGCGAGAGAGACAGTGCGACACACAGACAGAGGTAAATGTTTGACAGAACCGGAATGCAGCAGACGAGTAATAATCTAGATTACAAGAATGAACTGCCAAACGCGCCCAAAACTCCGAGATAACCACAAAAGCTGAGAAACTTTAGGTTTTCACATAAAATGTCATATAAACAAGAAAAAAAAATCACTTACGACGAACAAATGAACTGGTGAGTACAACATCCGTGTGACGCTCAGCGAGGGCCCTTTTTGAAGTTGAGACCTACATTAAAAGTGTCCAGGCCGCGTTGGATAGTCTACTCTACTCGTACCATCTAGATTTTCCTCTGCCTCTTTTGAAAAGACGTTTTTTTTCCTCCGCTGTCATCTTCTATAGTCCACCTCCCTCTTTTTCTTTCTTTCTTTCTCTCTCTCTATCTCTCTCTCTTTCTCTGTGTGTATAAGTATGTGTGTCTACGTCTGTGCTGCCTTTCTCTCACTCTTCCCCTCTCTCTATCTCTCTCTTTCTCTGTGTGTATAAGTATGTGTGTCTATGTCTTTACTGCCACTCTCTCTCACTCTTCCACCCCCTCTCTCTCTCTCTCATTCTCTCTTTCTTTCTCGTATTCTCGCTCTCTTTTTCTATTTTGTCTCCCCGCACTTTACTCTTTCACCCCTCCCCCTCCCCTTCTTACCCTTCTTCCCCTTCCATCCGCCTCTCCCCTCCACTCACGACCGACAATCCCAAGCCAAAAGAATTCACATGACCGCTGATTACCTCCCCTATTTTACATAATTGATTTTTTGGTGGAATTTACGTTGTCTCCAAAGTTCTCTCTCTCTCTCTCTCTCTCTCTCTCTCTCTCTCTCCCTCTCTCTCTCTCGCTCTACTCTGCCAGAAACACAAAGACACCAAACAAATGTTGTTTCCAAGCCGTTAACTTTAGCAGTGAGCAGTTGTGAGTACAAACTGGGAGTGCAGAAGTCTCAGACAAATCAAAAATGGTTTTTACCCATCTATAAAATATTTCATTACAGATTTCACGTTGGCTAAACCAGCAGGAAGAATTACATTCTGAAACAAAAACAAAAAAATAAATAATCAAAAACATCATTTTGCTTTCATATTTCTGAAAAAAAAAAATGGAGTATAAAATGTACAAAATCATGCAGAATCCGTAGTCTGGGGAAAGGCGGTTTTTGGGGGGTGAGGCTGAAGGTATGGCTAGCGCTATTTAATCATAGTGTTGATTTAACAAACTGGGCCAAATAATCTTCACTTTTGTTCAACAAAAATATTTGTAGGATTACATACAAATCCAATACAGGCTTTAAAAAAAAAAATAAATAAATAAAAAATATATATATATATGCTTGTAACTAACTTGTCAAATAGTCCACCGGGAATGCTACAGAGTATTCTAGAACTTCATGAAAACAATGTGAGAAACGTAGTCACATCATCAACAAAACCGATTCTCTACACCAAACGCACAAACATACACATGTGACTATTGTGTTGCTATCACCTCGCAGCCACGTGGTATTTTGAAAGCCACATTCAGGCTGAGTACAGTCTGAACTGGAACATGAGACTACCACAAGAGAGCACCACGACAGCACCACGACAGCAAGTCCCGCCTGCCCCCCCCCTCCCAGTCCATGTCTCCCTCCTGTCTTTTTCAATGTCCATGTCTCCCTCCTGTCTTTCTCCCAGTCCATGTCTCCTTCCGGTCTTTCTCAGTGTCCATGTCTCCCTCCTGTCTCTCTCCCAGTCCATGTCTCCTTCCGGTCTTTCTCCCAGTCCATGTCTCCCTCCTGTCTTTCTCCCAGTCCATGTCTCCCTCCTGTCTTTCTCCCAGTCCATGTCTCCCTCCTGTCTTTCTCCCAGTCCATGTCTCCCTCCTGTCTTTCTCCCAGTCCATGTCTCCCTCCTGTCTTTCTCCCAGTCCATGTCTCCCTCCTGTCTTTCTCCCAGTCCATGTCTCCCTCCTGTCTTTCTCCCAGTCCATGTCTCCCTCCTGTCTTTCTCCCAGTCCATGTCTCCCTCCCGTCTTTCTCCCAGTCCATGTCTCCTTCCGGTCTTTCTCCCAGTCCATGTCTCCCTCCTGTCTTTCTCCCACTCCACGTCTCCCTCCTGTCCTTCTCCCAGTCCATGTCTCCCTCCTGTCTTTCTCCCAGTCCATGTCTCCCTCCTGTCTTTCTCCCAGTCCATGTCTCCCTCCTGTCTTTCTCCCAGTCCATGTCTCCTTCCGGTCTTTCTCAGTGTCCATGTCTCCCTCCTGTCTCTCTCCCAGTCCATGTCTCCCTCCTGTCTTTCTCCCAGTCCATGTCTCCCTCCTGTCTTACTCCCAGTCCATGTCTCCCTCCTGTCTTTCTCAGTGTCCATGTCTCCCTTTTGTCTTTCTCCCAGTCCATGTCTCCCTCCTGTCTTTCTCAGTGTCCATGTCTCCCTCCTGTCTTTCTCCCAGTCCATGTCTCCCTCCTGTCTTTCTCAGTGTCCATGTCTCTTTCCTGTCTTTCTCCCAGTCCATGTCTCCCTCCTGTCTTTCTCAGTGTCCATGTCTCCCTCCTGTCTTTCTCCCAGTCCATGTCTCCCTCCTGTCTTTCTCCCAGTCCACGTCTCCCTCCTGTCTTTCTCCCAGTCCATGTCTCCCTCCTGTCTTTCTCTCAGTCCATGTCTCCCTCCTGTCTTTCTCCCAGTCCATGTCTCCCTCCTGTCTTTCTCCCAGTCCATGTCTCCTTCCGGTCTTTCTCCCAGTCCATGTCTCCCTCCTGTCTTTCTCCCAGTCCACGTCTCCCTCCTGTCTTTCTCCCAGTCCATGTCTCCCTCCTGTCTTTCTCCCAGTCCATGTCTCCCTCCTGTCTTTCTCCCAGTCCATGTCTCCCTCCTGTCTTTCTCCCAGTCCACGTCTCCCTCCTGTCTTTCTCCCAGTCCATGTTTCCTTCCGGTCTTTCTCAGTGTCCATGTCTCCCTCCTGTCGCAGTGTCTCATAAGCTCATTCTCCTCTACAACATAATCTCACTCCATCCACACCCACTCAAGCTGCCTACACACATGGAGTTTTTTTTTCAAGTTTTATGATGATTTCCTGCCTTTTTCTTTCTCTCTCTCTCTCCCATACATCAAGCCAATAATCTCCTCATTGCTTTTAAGCTTCTCCGGTGATGCAATAAATCGGAATTTTCCAACCTTTCCAACAAAAACATTTGCCATCAAATATCAAGTGGAAACAGCTGGAATTCCCAGGACAGTTTTGTCGCTGCCCTGTAGAATTTGTGACGGTTTACAAAGTGTGTTTGCTTCTAAATCTCCACTGCTCTAGCCGGGTATTCTGGCAGTTTCCAAATACACTAAATGACCGTCCATATTCCACTCACTCTTCACTGTTATAGAACAACAAATCAATGACAAATCAACTTGTCAAGCTACGAAGAAACACTGTATGCATTAATCTTAGAGTCAAATTCACACTAAAACATCAATCATTGAACAGAATGAAATAGACTCTGTCTTGCTGCAGGTCATACAGTTTAAACACTTTTTTTTTTCTAAATTTTATTTTGATCATCACAAAATAAAAATGAAGTTAAGACCAGACAATGCGGAAAAACCAAACGGTTTTGCGCAGAGGCGTTTTTTTTTTTTTCTTTCTTTTCTTATTTTCTTCCACAACAAGGTAGGAATAATAGATGGTCTTCAACTTCTCAGATCTGTAGGCCACCTAAGGCTCGATCATAAGCCAAAGTTGAAGGAGAAGAAAGTGATTGAAGGGGAGACCACTCTGCTGCAAGGGGAGACAACTCTGCGGCAAGGGGAGACAAGTCAGGTTCCCACGGTTTTCTCGCTCTCGCTAAAAAGTCAAATTTGACTGGAGCGACAACTCAACATCAGAGCCGAGAACTGCTGTTCACACCGACATTTTTCTTTCATATTTCATGGCGATCACCTGACTTTTCTATGTACACACAACACGGGATTTACAGGCCGGGGAGGGGAAACAAACATCGTGGTAAACTGATTTGAAAAACCGCTTTGATGATATCATATCACTTGTTATCATTTCCTCCCCCCCTCCGACCCCCTATAGACGAAGGCCACGTGAGGCAAGACAAGAAGGAATACAGGGGGGATGCACAGACAGACATTGCGACTCCGCCCGGCCAGAAGAGAGTAAAACCTCGAGTACGCGGTCATCACAACCGAATATGGGGGGAGGGGAGGGCAGGGGGCCTTATCCACACACACAGCAGACATTTCAGGACAACTCAGGTTAAAGAAATCTATCAATTACGTACGGGAAACACCCCTCCCCCCCCATTCCCCCTTTCTAGATCCTCCTCTCTCTGTCTCTGAGTCTCTAACTCTCGCTGTCCCTCTCTCTTCCCCAATTGTCCCTGTAATAATCTAGAGCAGAGAAAGAATGAAGCAGTGAGGATGTGATCAGTGACGTAAGGAATTCTGGTGAACCAAGTACGATAGAAAATCCCAATGTACCCTGTCCACAGGAGCTCTGTTGTACATTTCATAATAGGAAAGTAACCTTTCCGACACTTACATCCGAGTAGACCCCAACTTACCCGTTGTAAGATAAATCCTCCTTCACACTGACCAATCAACACCAGCCACGTCCGCCAGGAAAAACTGTGTGTGTGCCACGCGCTACAATATTGCAGAATGACATAGATCCCTTGTGCGTCTTCGTCAAGAGTAGAACATTCGAGTTTCTTCCCCCGACACAATCATAACAAGTATCATCTCACCAGAAACCGTTTATCTACTTTACTGTCACATCATCAAGCACAATGATCCACACTGATCTGGGACTTTTGTTTTTTATAGGCGGAAAATTCACAAATGAACGTTCACCAATCGTAACTTTAGTTCTTGTTTATTCTACCTCCATTTTATGAAAAAACCGGAGCCCTTTTAGAATGTACAAGAGGTACAACAAATGGTCACTTTGACTCTGGTTTAAAATGCATCGCGGCACTTGTCAATTTATTCCAACTCCGTGTCAAAGCCGAACTTGGCGTCAAATTTCTCACTTGCACAAAAACTGTAGAACAAACAAGAACTAAGAACTTGTAATGTTCCTGTCCTAAACTACTGCCATGTCAAGGAAGACATAAATCAACAAACAGAACGATCCACTAAAACAATCGAGTCGATCTCCAGTCTTGCCTCGTGCTCACACCGGACACAATGTCCATGTACTGTTCGCTGTCCAGGAAATGCCAGAAACAGTTTTGTCCTATCACAGCCCAGTCGCTCACACAACAACGCGAATCTCCAAACTCCTGCAGGACAAACCTGACCCAACTTCCAATTGCTTCAGTCACGACAGCCCAGAATTGTTTATGTCTTGACGAGCAGAACTCGCCCAGTCCAGGCCAGGCCTTGAAATGTTTATGGTTTCCTCAGCATTGTCAATGGCGTTGCTTTATATAGCGTGATAATTTCACAGGGCATTAGTAAGTTCTGTTAAACTAAGGCAAAGATGACAATGGAAAAAAAAAAAAAGTTTTTTTTGAACGCAACACGGATATTATATGAAAAACTTGAAAAGTCACATTCTAACTCGCCTCGCTTAAACTTTGGAAATTCTCTTGGTGGAGAGCAACATGATGTAATATCCACAATTTTATTCGTCCATCATAAACTTCATCAAAATCATTCTCTTGGAAGAATTTAAATAAAATACACGTTTCCAGATTTTTTGGTCATCTCGAATTTCGCAGCGCAGTTTTGTATTACGCCCTTAAAAAAAACAACAACAACAGATTGTGGTTGTGTGCATGTGCCTATGTGGGTGTGTAAGTGTGTTTGCGTGTGTGTGTGTGTGTGTGTGTGTGCGTGTGTGTGTGTGTGTGTGATCAAGCGCCAACCGTCATATAACCTGTCATCAAAAAGAAAAACCAGTTGACTAAAAACCGCTCCTACCCCTAACTAAAAGGTATACAGTACACAATACACAACTTTGTACACTTTCAGAGGGCGAGTTCGATCCACCACTAGAAAGGAAAAACTGTGAGAACGGCATTCTATTGCAGGACATGACTTGTATGACTCCACTACGCACACAATTTCATACGCTCATCAAGAATGTTGAAAGAGTCCTCGGGGAGACTAACAGAAAACTCTTCGGCAGGCACCCGGGGGAGGGAGCAGGAGACGCGGGGAGGGGGGGGGGTGGACTGTCAACGAAGAAGAAATCGATTAGTGAAAAGTTTCTTGTGTCCAGTGAAGTAAGGGAAGTGACTCTGTCAAAGTAGCTGCGCGTGCAGGGAATGAGCATTGGATGGCATGGAGCAGGGAGAAGATTGTCCTCCCTTGACTGATTGCCGGGAGATGGAAATGTTGCATGGAGGACCAGGTCTGTCTGTTCTCTCGCTGTGTTTGGACAGCGTGGGCAGTCACAGAACTGCTGGCCTGTACTTTACTGTGACGGACATGGGATTGAATTAAGAGCTACAATTATTATTGATGTCCTTGCCGTCACAGACTTGTTCAGCTACGGCTTTCTATGTACAACACTGTTCGTCCTCCTAACTACCGCCTTATCCATACCGTAGTTGATAGAAGTGAGCAGAAGATATGGGGTGGGGGTGAGGGGTGGGGGGTGCGGGTGACAGAGCACTGAGGTAAGATCTCAAAGAAAATATGAGGCGAATTACAGTTGTAGCGCCTGGTTACTCTTCAGAAATGCAAAGCGGGAGTGAAAGAAGGAAGCAAGAGAAATGATCAAGATGGGATTTGAACCCGCGACCTCAGAAACATCTAGATGGGATTTGAACCCGCGACCTCAGAAACATCTAGATGGGATTTGAACCCGCGACCTCAGAAACATCTAGATGGGATTTGAATCCGCGACCTCAGAAACATCTAGATGGGATTTGAACCCGCGACCTCAGAAACATCTAGATGGGATTTGAACCCGCGACCTCAGAAACATCTAGATGGGATTTGAACCCGCGACCTCAGAAACATCTAGATGGGATTTGAACCCGCGACCTTAGAAACATCTAGATGGGATTTGAACCCGCGACCTCAGAAACATCTAGATGGGATTTGAACCCGCGACCTTAGAAACATCTAGATGGGATTTGAACCCGCGACCTCAGAAACATCTAGATGGGATTTGAACCCGCGACCTCAGAAACATCTAGATGGGATTTGAACCCGCGACCTCAGAAACATCTAGATGGGATTTGAACCCGCGACCTCAGAAACATCTAGATGGGATTTGAATCCGCGACCTCAGAAACATCTAGATGGGATTTGAACCCGCGACCTCAGAAACATCTAGATGGGATTTGAATCCGCGACCTCAGAAACATCTAGATGGGATTTGAATCCGCGACCTCAGAAACATCTAGATGGGATTTGAATCCGCGACCTCAGAAACATCTAGATGGGATTTGAATCCGCGACCTCAGAAACATCTAGATGGGATTTGAATCCGCGACCTCAGAAACATCTAGATGGGATTTGAATCCGCGACCTCTGCTTCGCAGACTTCAAATTCTATCTTGATAATTTCTCTTTCTTCCCTCTTTCACCCTCTCTTTGCTTTTCTGAGCACCAACTGGGCACTAAAACTTTAATTGGCCTCACATTTTGTCTGAATTCTGATCCATACAATGTCAGATGTCCGTTGTGACGGCAATGTCGGGAGAAATTCGGCTTTAGATCAGATACTAAATTATAATGGGATGTTTTGGCTTGACAGTCAGGTGAGCTCATCTATTTTGTCCATGTTACCTCGGGCAGTTACTGTATCCTCTCACTGCACTGGGTGCTCTGATAACATTGATCTGTGGCCATTAACACTGACCAATGGTCACCCAAATTATTTCCTGTCTCTGCAGTATCAAGCTAGTTTAATGTTGCTTTTCTAGAGTTGATCAATTCTGTTTGTCACACCTGTGGCCCTTTAGCTTGTCCACCATATTGGTTTTTCTTCATTACATTTTTGCTTCCCGATCTAATTTTTTTGTTCTTGTCCAATCAAAATATTTGGCCACAGATGTAAACGTTTCTATCCAAATTTGGCCAGAGACAGCGAGAACTTTCATATGTGACAGTCCCATGCTGGGTTCTCTCTCTCTCTCTCTCTTTCTATCTTTCCCTTTTGTATCTTTTTCTGTTTCTCTCTGTCAGACTATCTGTCTGTCTGTCTCCTTTAGTTATAATGTCTGCCACCGGAAGCTCTTAGCCCCCCCCCCCCCCCAATTATCTACCTTCAGTAGAATTTGATATGTACCAATAGGTTGTGACGTCAGCTATGTGTGGCTGATCTAGAAGGTTCATCAAATGATATTAAATTCTTTGACCACTGTGACTCATCATGAGGCAGCCCTGGAGATGTGACACACAGATCGGCCAGTCTCCTATGTACTTGATGTTTCGGTTTGGACACTGGGTTACCGATTACTCTGGTACTCAGGCTTCTGGACATTCAACAGCTGAACGACACCTGCACATCTGGAGCTACTAGGATAGCTTTAGAAACGTTTTAAATTCGATACGGAAAAGTGCCGCATACAGTAATACAGTGAGGTCTCTAACCAACTTGCACAGGTTCTGAATGGCAGACTCTGACGCCACGGTGAGATCTATCTCCATATTATGTAACCAAACGAGCGCAGTTGGATGCCGGTTACGGCACTGTGAAATTAAACATTGAATATCTCCGGAATTGCAAATTATTGCATGATTGTTCAGACATTCCAAGCTAACAAATTAGCTGTCCATAGTTTCCCTTTATCAGCATAAGAAAGAAAAGTAGCAAGAACACAACTGATCTATCTATAGAACCAGTACAGAGCACAATCTCCTCCTTTCTGCCTGAGATAATTTTAAATTCACAGATACGTCACGCTTTAGTGGGCTGTTCTACTGAGTCTGTGATCTTGCTTAGCTTCTGGGCCATGTCAGTCCATCATGGACAACTCAAGCACTTCCTTAGGTAGAAGTCTCTAGGATCTTCCAAAACTTTAATTTTTTACAGCTAAAGTTTGTAACTACCCAGGCTGTCACTGAGGCCACGCCCACCCACATCATGTGATCCTAACCTACCAGATCATGTTACTACATCAATTTACACAAACTCACACACACACACACGTATTTCAAGTTATCATTCTTTTACAGTCGCGAAGTTCACCACACGTTGTTTTCTTTACTTACGATTTATTCGATCCTTGATTCAAGCGATTGCACGAGACATAAAAGAAGAATAGTCCCGTAAAATTAGCTGCAGCTACAGTTTTCCTCTCTAACTTTACATTACGAACTGTACCAAATTATCGTATGACATTTACATACCAGCACTTAATCCCTTGTCAAACACAATCAAAACGAATGAGAATTCGCCACAAAACGTTCATGTCTACACAACACAACTTCACGCAACAAAATCTCTACCAAAGTGACAAACAGCTAATTTGATCCCCATGACCCAGTTAGTTTCCCCTCGACATCCAGTCATGAATACCCGACATTCACACGCTCACACAGCCCCGGGGTTGTTTCCCCTGTCACCCATTTCTTCTCCGAGCCTCGCGCGTGCAAGGAAGAAAAGTATTGGTCCAACGTTTTGGTCACGTGGTACTGACTCTGAAAAACCATTAGTTAATCCTGTCTTAGACGCAGGGGCGAGAGATGTATGGCTTAGGGAGACCCCGGTATGGTGTCACTTTTTGTATCGTCATTACTGGCTCAAGGCAAAGAGAATTTTAGCTGTTATAATTGTTATTGTTGTTTGTTGTTGAGTGGGATCAAAGGTATAGATATTTTATGCTCGTATAGGACAGCTGGGGCGTTTTGCATTGATGGGTTTCGCACTGCAACCAAGCGGCGATTGTGCAGGAGACAAGAGCTAAACGCCGACATACGACTTTATTGCATTGCACTATCAACGGATTAAAAAAATTTTTTTTTTTAAATCTGAGTTAACAGGAGCAGGAAGTTTGAGATACAGCAGCAAGGCGACAGCAAGTCAATTGTGCGCGTCTAGCGATAAACAGTGGCGTGCAGTGTTGTGTGTTCAGCCATCACCAGAGGCCTTGATTGAAGTAAGTTATTGTGTCATAACTTCAGCCGCTGCAGGAAGTCTCCGGCTCAGGTTGGGGTAACTCTGTAAGAAAATCGTTTAATTAGTAGACAATCATGTCAAGTACTTTTGTTCACGCAATACGTCACAGTTCTCGCCCACGATCAGCGAGCCAGCTGTGTGCAGGCTATTTTTAGAGGTGCCAAGAAAACACTATCTCGTCTTCGCCAGTTCCCTTGGCTTTGATGTGTGTGTGTGTGTGTGTATTGATGTCTGTGTGTGTGTATACTGATGTCTGTGTGTGTATATTGATGTCTGATGTGTGTATACTGATGTCTGTGTGTGTGTATTGATGTCTGAGTGGGTGTATACTGCTGTCTGTGTGTGAGTGTGTATACTGACGTCTGTGTGGGTGTGTATATTGATGTCCGTGGGTGTGTATACTGATGTCTGTGGGTGGGTGTATATACTGATGTCTGTGAGTGTGTATATTGACGTCGGAGTGTGTGTATACTGAGGTCTGTGTTAGCCAATCCCGATCACCAACCCATAAATTTACCGGCAGTCAGTGACAGCTTTCGTCGTGTTTCAATTTCCTGTTTACTGACACATTTTAAAACACCACCTACATTGCCCCGGTACACACGGCGTCTGTAGATGTTGGATAACTGAAATGTCCACGTCAGAGAGTTGATGGAAAATGGAAATGTATGATGTGCGGGAACGCCAAACTTCGACCACATCCAAGTTCAATCATTTGAATAACTCCAAGGGCGGTCATCCTTCCCGCAAGAAGCCAATAGACGAGCAAGGGAAGTAATTTTATCGGACTATTGCTGGATGGCTCGCGCTACAAGTAAATAAAATTGTCTGGACTGTCTTCAGCGTGACATTTAGACGGTCAAGTTGAGGGCGAAACCCAACCTAAATGATAAGCAGCGTAATCGTGCCAATTTAGAGCAGCCACGTAATGGGCAATGGTCAGCTCAGGAGGGGCAGAGAACCGCTGACCACTGGACATAAAACACAATTGGACAAACCAACTAATTAACTCCCTTGCCAAGCAACATCGGCAATTTGAGAGCTCTCGTGACATCATTGAGGACTGAAACAAGGGAGACAAGAGAGTCGATTCTATCCCCCACCCCCGGGCCTTTTTCTTTCTTTTTGCTGTTTCATCGGGAAACGAGAACTGTTTCTGTGTGGACTGCGAGATTGTGGCTGGTTGTGATAGATCTACTGTCTCTTGACGTGTGCGAGTGTTCTTTATATTCTCACCTCGCTTGTCCTATCTATCTAATGTATGTATGTATGTATGTATGTATGTATGTATCTATCTATCTATCTATCTATCTATCTATCTATCTATCTATCTATCTATCTATCTGTCTGTCTGTCTGTCTGTCTGTCTGTCTGTCTGTCTGTCTGTCTGTCTGTCTGTCATTCGATCGATCGATCGATCGATCGGTCTGTCTGTCTGTCTGTCTGTCTGTCTGTCTGTCTGTCTGTCTGTCTGTCTATCTATCTATCTATCTATCTATCTATCTATCTATCTATCTATCTATCTAAAGAGAAATAAATCAATTTCGCTATGTTACAAATGACACAAATGGGCATTAAGTAAAAAACTATTTCCTGACCAACACGTCATCCACCACTGCTCACACACGCACACACACACACACACACACACAATAGCTCCTGACAGACGTACAAACCAAATGAAAGAATACGATACAAGACAGTCTCTTGACCCACATCTCACTCTGATCTCCCATCACGTGACTTCCACACTTCGCAACGGCTCAAAGTTACACTGACCCCCCCCCCCACACACACACACAGTTTTGTCTCACTCAACTAGTTTTACTGATCTGAAACAAAGTCGATTTAAGCTATCAACAACCCCCCCCCCCCCCACAGACAGACATTGTGACTCTCATCCTCTAGCCAGATTCTATCTAGAGCTTGTTGCACGGAAATGTTTCTCTCTGAGTTCTGTCCCTGATGAAACTATTGACCCCCCTGTTCAGATCTGGTCAGTCAGTTCTACTCGTGGTCACCAAGTCCAGTGGTCAGTTTTCTACAGGTAATGTTTCAAGAGTTATCGGCTTTGTGTACTTGGCCCAGCGTGTCCTGTACAGTGTTGACGAATGTATCGCCTCGAGAGGCGGGGAGAAACTGGTGGAAGTTTGAAGGAGGAACTATGACCTTTCAGAGAGCAGAACTAAGTGGTGAACAATTGCCTGTTCAGTCATCTCAAAGTTTGTTCTTCCTCTGGAAATTTAACCTGATTTAGGATTGGGGATCTTTTCCCAGTGGAAATTAGTTGTCCCTCGGGAGATTTAGCTCTATATCTGGAATGTAAGTCTTATCCCTCAAATTTAACCCTTCATCTAGAATGTAGGTCTTACCCCTGTAGTTTAACTCCTCATCTAGAATGTAGGTCTTACCCCTGTAGTTTAACTCCTCATCTAGAATGTAGGTCTTACCCCTGTAGTTTAACTCCTCATCTAGAATGTAGGTCTTACCCCTGTAGTTTAACTCCTCATCTAGAATGTAGGTCTTACCCCTGTAGTTTAACTCTTCATCTAGAATGTAGGTCTGTCTTACCCCTCAAGTTTTGCAGCTCATTGAAATGTAAATAATTTTTGTTAATTTCCTTTGACCTCCGAAAGTCTTTTTTTTTGTTTCTCAGTCCTTTCGGGATGTTTTGGCACGGAAATATTAAAAATTATTATATTATAATAAATATCACTACAAATGATAATGACCAAACGATCATTTCAGACCCTGGAGAACAACTGGATTATGATTGCTTAATTCATATTTCAAAAAGTTTCAGGAATACAGTTATGTTGGACTAATAGACGAGTAAGCCATACTAACGTAATCAGAAAGGTCGTCAGCGATTGGCTAGCCAAGTGGAATGTCGTCACACAATGACCAATCAGTTCTCTTGCTTGACATATGCACGGGCTTCTTTTACTGCTAGTTTTTAGCCGTACGCGTTCAAATGTCTACTTTCTTTCACCACTATGCCAAATAGGTAGAATGCCAATATCCGCCATCTTGGCTGTCCGGACCCACGCATCACCATGGCGATGGTGGCATTGATTTTGATTCGTTAGCTGCGAGCATTTAAGGCGTTGCAAACCAATCGGAGGCGAGCTAAAAATAGTTAGCTACTGTAAACAATGGCACGTGTGTATACGTACATGGGAGACGTTCGGTCAATTCTTTCACTTCCTTTCCCTTGTTTACACGGATGGTAGGGAATCTGACCAGCTTGGACCCATCCTTTCCACCCCTGTCATAACAATCAGCTACAAGGCAACCAGCACGCATTTTAACCGCTTAGACATATCTCGAAGTTACACTCATCAGCTGATCCAGAGGCCATCTTGGATGTCGGAAGAACAAAACAAAAACATTCTGCGACGTCATGCGCATTCTACCAATACTGATAAATGCAATAAGCCCCCACCCCCCCCCCACCCCACGCCACCCCTATCACACGGGAGCTCTTACCAACTATAATAATCAAATTAATTTTAAGAACGGGCACTTGCAAAATTGAATAGACCGGTCAAGGCTCGATGAGAATCTTACAGAGTCCAAGTTTGGTCCCGAGCGAGGCGGGCGACAGATATAATTATCCTCCTCTCACACCCTCGTTTTCCCAGCTGACCTGATACTTCATTTCTAAAGCACGAAAAGCCGTCTACCTTCTTTCATTCCAAAATCCCAACAGTTCTGCCGTCTGTCTTTATTGTTTTAAAATGAAACCATTAAATCTATACAAGAAACTGCTGTAAAATAGTTCTGTTGCACCAGAGAAGTAAAACAGAATATTTTAATTTACAAAAGCATGTAGGCCGAGTTGAAGACACGGAAAAAGTTGTTCCACTGTTCTGTGTCAATTTGATGCTAAGATATTAGAAAGTCTCTTCAATAAAACACATCATTGATCTCTAAGCGCCAGGCTGAAGTAATTCATTCCCTGTATTAGTGCAATGTTGCTGTAACTCTTGAGAAAACCACATAACTTTTCATAGACTGACGCGCTTTTAACCAAAGTTGTATCAAAGAAAAGAACAGGCTAAACTTTCTAACATAACAACTCTAGAAGGGGATACACTTTCGGGCACACCTCTTATTTCGTTGCCCTCCGCGTAGCTAAACGTAAATCACAGGAGAGGGTAACGACTGGTCGCCACGGTGCCAAGCAATAGCTATGATGGCCAACAACAGTGGATTGGGGGGGGGGGGACGCGTAAACGTTTCTTTACAGATGTGGAAATCTGAAGTTCCAGATGACGTCATCATTTCTCCAAGTCTCAGTGGACGCTAATTTGAATTGGGTGTGAAATTGATCAAGTTGTAACCTCAGAGGCCATGAAATGGCGAGAAGGGTGGATTCGGAGGGAGGGGGGGGGGGGTGAAGGACCTCACTACAGTCATGCAGTTGGGACAGATTTAGAGGTGGGCTGTACGAGTCATAGAGAATATTTAAAACATCGTAGGGCACGAGGAAAAAGACCGTAAGATTAATGCCATTTTTTTTATTCGTTTATTACACAGGGAGAGACTTGGTCGGGGGGTGGGTGGGGGGGGGGGGGCTTTGGGGGGCGTTGTGAAAGCAGAAATGTCACTAGCAAGGGCAGCAAGGAAATATCTGTTGGCATTTATTTGTGTCACAAATTCAGTCTGTAATTTAACATGACAAACACATTTTATTGACAATACAGGCGGTGACATTCTGCGTGACACGGGGATGACACAGAACTGAGATTGTGTTGAACATTAGTCAGGGTCATCCCTGGAGTCATGTTAGGTCAGCGTGTCTTATAGTGGATGTATTGTCCATGTCATCATGACCCCGTGTAGACGTCCAATGTTCATGATATCGTGTGTCAGTGTGTATGTACTGGGGTATGAGTAAGTGTGTGTACGCACCACATTGCTGTGTCATTTATCCCCAGCAGCTGATCTCTGTGTGACATCCAGTGCCTGCGATATAATCTATCTCTGTACAGGTCAGAGACTCATAGAAAGCTTCATATTTGTGTACTTTGACTTGCTCAACTGCCGAGTCTCTCATTGTCTAACCTCCGGTCCAGTCGCTCAAACGCTCTTTGGCCACACCCTCCCTAGGCGTTCCACCCATCACATTGTCCCCCAGCGGCTGTTGGAGCCGTGAAGTTCGTCGGGAAGCCGTGAAGCTGTGACGCCACCCCACAGATTAGCCAGTCACGCTGAGGCCGTGAGCGACCAGAGCTCAGAGATCATGTCCAAGGTGACGGGTTTAATCATTCCTGTATCCCAAATCTGACATTGTCACACCCGGAGGTGTCCAGCTCATCATATGGATGATTGAAGCACGGTGAGACCGGATAGCGGCACGGAACGGGGAGGGGGGGGGGGGAGCTGGTGGAAGAGATTTCACATTCCAGATTTGGCAGATTATATATGGTACTGTTACCTTGACCTATCAACATTTCATGACATTTCAATAACCTTTTGTTTCGACATTTAAACGTTCTCAGACAACTCGGCAAGGCAGCAGCGACATTGTGTGTCAGGGTTTAAGTAATATAAATGTCGTGCTGGGTCACGACTTGAAGAGACTTGTTTTTTTCACGGTCTCGTTGATTATAACCAGCGTAAATGTCCTTGAACTGTTCTCGTGAACAGTTTGTTTTTGTAACACCTTTTCTTAGAGATGGAAAGAAAGTGGGGCAAGATAGAATAAATGGATAAGTTAGGAGTGACGGTGCAATTCTCGACCCCGTGATTTTGATGGGCTCTTGCAGGGGAAGAGAAGGGGTGAATAAGGAGATAGTTTAAGACGCTTAGTCGCGTTCAGAAATTCGTACATAAAACGTAGAAAGCACGAGGGTTTAGAGATTTTAGTAATGGTTTTGACATTTTAATTTGACCTTGTCTGTTTCTAGTACAAGGCCGTGACCGACTTCCATGTAGATCTATTAATACTACGAGCTGGGCTCGAATGAATGCACCAATCAAATCTAGGCATTTGGACGGTAATTTGCAGCTGGCCGCACAGTATATAAGCGTAGCCATTCCTATGTTCAGGACTCCATACAGAAAATTCCATCTGTGCAGGCGTCGGCGTGATTCTGCCAGAAGAATCAGAAGACTGTTTTTTATGTCTATGTCCATTATAGGCATTGAGATGAAGCCATGTGCTCGATTGTGATTTACCCACTGCTGTTGTCTGCTGCTCCCTGGTTCCTTACCAGGGACCAAGTGTAAGTGTTTGTCTGTTGGTGATTCCAGTGAACGAGGAGCTGAACGTAATTTTTCCAGTAGGACAGGATTGCCGCACATACTAGAAGTGCTGCCCAAGAATGCAAGACAAAGATGTATATTAACTTGCAACTAGATCTAGTATGAATGTTTGGCATACACAACTGTGAATTGGAATTGATTTGTCTGGATGAGGCTGGGGATTGCCAGCCCATCCTAGAGTAGATCTAACTTAACTACGTCAGTTTGTATTGACGAGCTTGATCCATTATAAGCGGTAGGCACAAATAGCTGAGATGACATTGTCGCCAGAGACATTAGTATATTGCTTGATAGATAGTAGGCAGACTATATCTGAGAGATAGATAATTCATACTTAAATTGTTAGTGAGTCAGAATGATCTTAATCTTATAGGAATCTAGAGGAGACTTCTAGTGACATATTATTGAATTTTCATTTGATGCTGCTGATGTTGTCTTTTTAGTATGTAGGAGATCTAGACAAAATTGTTAGGAATTTTAAGGTAATTAAATTTGTGGCCCTGCAGGTCTGTTGATAAAAACTTATTCAGATTGTTCTTAGTGTGTGGCATGGTACGAAAGCTTAATTAGTAAATACCTCTCGATTTTAAAATGCAGTCATAAAACCAATAATTCATAACACCCACTCTGTAACACTATCACCCAGACCAGACTTGTAACACTGGAGAGGGACCCCTTAAAGAACTTAAATAACGCCATGCCATTTAGATCTAGATAAAGTATTCTAAAACCTATTGCATTTTATTCCATTATTTAATATTGTACTGTTATAACATTGTGATTTCAGGTCCTTTTTATTTTAGGTTATAGGCAATTTGTATTAATATAATATTTTGGTTCAATTTCATATGGTGAGCTGATCATCCCATTGACCCGACGACACCGGCGAGGGACACCATCCACCTTACAGATCTACCTCAGACAGAAACACATTTTTTTTGGGCTTGGAACGAGCTATGGATTGAGGACATCACCATCTGAATTCCTCAAAAGAAAGTTAAGTGAACCATCTGTTTGTCAGTCTTGAGGAGGGCGAGGTACTTTCCGCTCTGTGTTTCCAGGCTTTTTTCCATTTACTATATGTTTAGTTTAAGAGCGGGAGGTTGGTTGGGGTCATAGTATAGCATATCTTCTTTGCCATTACGAAGGATATTGGAGTGCCTTGGTGGCTATTGATAACTCGGGGGGATTTGCTTCACTGTGAATAGTTCTATTAGGGATCCATTATTCGTATAGATTGTGGCGTTTCTCTTGCTTCCTCACATTTCTTTAGGAAGATGTCTCTCCTGTCTTTTTCTTAAACTTTCTGTAATATAGGTTAGGACTTGTAGGGTCTGTTATCGTTCGTCTTTCTTGTGAGTCTAGCGTCCTGTTTAGTGTATGTTTTTTTTTCCTTCCTTATAAACTTTAAACTAGTATACTAACATTGCTATGTTTACAATATATGCCTGAGGTGTTTCACGTGCTAAAACCACGTTGAATTGTAATCTGGTATTGATATGTGAGAGAGAGAGAGAATAAATTTTTGGTCACGTGCTAATTTCACGTCGAATATAGAGAGAATAATTTTGCAGTGGTAACAGAGGACACTGCGTGTGCGCGTTTTGAGAAGAGAGAGATATTTCAAATTTGTCGCGTTGAGAGAGAGAGATATTTTTGATTTGTCGCATTGAGAAAGCGATACATTTTTGACAGTGATAACAGAGGACACTGGTTCGTTGCGTTGAGAGAGACATAAATTTTGAGAGTGATCACTCAAGACATTGATTTGTCGCATTGAAGGCGATACATATATATTTTATTGCTGTGGGAGCAACGGATAGACGGCACTGCCTTACTAGAATTCATATTCAGAGAGAGAGAGATAAAATTTTTGCAGTGGAAGTGACACTGCCTGCAATTTACAGAGAGAGATAGAACATTCTTTTCGCGAAGCAGTGCTAACGTAGGACACTGAATTAATATTGAGAGAGAGTAACTGTTATAGATAATATAATTGATACCGCGATATACCGTAACAGTAGGTAAATACTTACTAATTGTGCACACACTAGCGTGCCAGTGTTTTGATTCTATACGAATCTATACGGGTAACAGATTTTAATACACATTATGGCCGAGTTTCTCAAATACATTGAATCTGCCAAGGCCCTGGGTATACCAGAAGAAGAACGCGCCTCGTGGTGCGAACGACAAGTACAGCAGGACCGAGACCGTGAGGATCGGGTAGCAGCAAGAGAAAGAGAAAAAGAAGAAAGAGAAAGAGAAAGAGAAAAAGAAAGAGAGAGAGAAAAGGAAAGAGAAAGAGAACGAGAAAAAGAAGCAAGAGAGAGAGAAAAAGAGGCTGTAGAGAGAGAAAAAAGGGAGTTTTCTTGTGCTGTGATCACACGGAATGAGGGGGGGGGGGGAGGGGAGGTCAACCTGCGTGAAACAGTCAGTGAGACCAAATACTAAAGTTCACTTGAAATCCTATTGTGTGGGGATCGAGATGAAAATTGGTGAAATGTAAAAACAACAACACTACTCTGGAAAATAGATAACTATAGATAGATAGATAGATAGATAGATAGATGGATAGATGGATAGATAGATAGATAGATAGATAGATAGATAGATAGATAGATAGATAGAGATAAATGAATAATTATATAGATAGAAAGAAAGATACCAATCACCCTCTGTAAGATCACTCTACTACCACACGCTACCAGTGATTCCACCATTCCCCCATCCCGCCACCACCAACACATCAAGGAAATTTGCCATGAATCTCTCACCCAGCACTAGCAATGAACAACACATTTAGCCTACGTTCAAAGACCTCTGTAATTCATCTGGCCCCACCCACAGACATGACCTGTGCACATAGGGTCACACCCACTGACAGAGCCTGCAAGTCATCAGTTGATGTTGTGGTACACCCCAAACTCTAGCCTATGGTTGTAACCGGTGGATGCTGAAGTCAAATTACAGACCAAACAATTGAAAAGGTATACAGATTGTACAAACGACATTACTATAGGCTATAGACAGACTCATGAAAAACAACAGGCAGGACAGAGTAACAGACTGATAAACAGGCAGACGAACAGACAGACAGATAGGGAGACGGACAGACAGACAGGACAGACAGAACAGAGAGGCTGACAGACAGACAGACAGACAGACAATCAATGATGTCCTCCACCATCCCTGCCTCATCTGTAACCCCTTGTTCTTCCCTATTCCATTGTTCAATCTCGTTGCTAAAGATTTTCCTGCACTGACACATCCTCCCACCTCCCCTTCCTCTCTGTCCTTCTCCTGTTTAACCCTAAATCTATTTCTCTATGTCCATTTTGTTTTCTTTCCAGAGCATTTTTGCAGCCTAGACACGTCCAGATTTCAAGAACTAATCACCAGAAAGTACAAAGAAATCACCATTAGCCAAATGTCGGTGGAGTTCACCATTTTTCTACATTAATATTTTACATCGTTTTAGCCAACTGCAGGCAGCCACAGGCATGTCAGGCCGAACACAATGATCTAGAACTTTCTGCTGGTCTCAGAATGGCAAGGATAAAAGTGAAATCACACCATCAGCAATCATGATTGTCAGTCAGATTGAAGACAAGTAACCTAAGAAAGGGAGAAAAGCCAGAATGAAATATGTCAGAAAAGTGCTGGAGCTCAGACTGACGTAAGGAAGAAACAAAATGAAAAAACATTGAGGAAAATGCAGGAAATCTTTTGTCGTCAGCTGAACCAAATCAATGAATCAATTCAGTGGCCGCGTCTCCTCCAGCACTTAATGAAATATAAGCTTTCTGTCCGGACACATTTTTGAATTGCTCAAGTGATGATTCTATTAAACCATCACATTTGAGTTGCGTCAAACCAGACAGAGTCTACATTTGGGGCTTTAATGACCCGCTCAGACACAACTGTTCGTCACTTCTTCTGATTTTCAGATCTTCAGAAAAATTGGAATCGACGGCCAAGTTTTCATTGAGAGAGGAAATTGTACAGAGCCCGCGGAGTTGAAAGTGCTGGTTAAAGGAGAGTAAGTGAATCAAATGTGACGTGAACTAGTCCACATTATTTAGATTTGATCGTCTCTTCACCAATTCATAAAGACAGGTCGACATGCATGGGCAACGTGGAATGTGCTGGAACATTATTATCGGCTTCATCTCTGCGCTAGAGTTGTCCTATATATAGCACGGCCTTGACCTTCATACAGTTCCACTCAGGACATTTTTGTGTCTATCAGAAAGACCCGATGAACTAGTTATGTCAGTTCGCATTTATATGTTCTTTTATTCTGAAAAAATATAATCTGGACTCCACGAATGCCGCTACTGCAATTTACCCTAAGGAAATATAACTTTTCTTCGGATTTGCATTTTAAAACTTGACCCCCCCCCCCCCCCCACATACACACACACACACACGCCCAATCCATCAAAAACAAAACAAAGCAAAAACCTGATTCATACAAGGAATTAGTTTAGTTTGCATTAAAACTGACATTAAAGTGGAAAAATGACCTGGATTGAACATAGACTCTTTCAATTCACCAAATGTTATAGAATACTGTATGTTTTACTGCAGGGGAAAGGGAAAGAAGAGGGAGATGAATAATTGCAGATGAGTATGAAATATCTCACAGTGCACGGAGTTCACATTATCGCCTCTTGGAAGTAGGAGAAATATCTTAAAGTGCATGAACATCGGACATGGGTAGATATCCCAGTTTCCTACCGCAGCTGCGGTCCAAATGAGGGAAAACTTCAAAAGAAGAACGTTTATCTGACACATACAGTTTTTCTGCACTCAACTTTTCATTACTCCATTACTAAGATCAGTCGTTGAAATGTACAGGTCTCACCTTAAGGCATCACTGAAACTGCTGTATGACTGCAGGACCGAGTTACCCGTGCAAAAGCTTTAAATAGCCAAATCTTGAAACATTTGTCTAGGTTCACCATGTTCATATTATTATGCAACCGTTTTAACCTAGACACAAACAACAACAACAACAACAACAACAACAACAACTCCCTCTTCTTTCAACGATACAAACTCCCTATTCCCCCGCCCTTCCTCCTTAATATGGTTACGTCACAATAGGACCAAACTCTTCTATCATCCATTGATTGTGACGCAAAAATTCTAAATTCTGAGAGAAACATTTCAGTTTCCTGACAAACAAGTTCTTTAGGTTCAGGAATGTTAGAGTTATTCAGCTATGTTGAGAATCAGTAAGGAAGAGAATGTCTACGTTTCCAGGCGAATGTCTGTCTGTTTGTTTGTCTGTGTGTCTGTCAACGTTGGAATGCCATATATGTCCCCTCTCTGAAAGCCAGTCCTGTTTCTGCTTCCGAACAAGCATTTTCTCACACTTTTGAGATTAACCAGAGCGCGGATGTCGGTGAAAATGTGGTCAGTTGAGCAAGTTTTCTTTCCCGTACATCGCACTTACACGCCAGTACTATTGCCCAGAGTCTGATGACGTCATTGTGTTTGTCATTTCCATGAACATCCACACGACACAACTCGGCATTTCTGACCCTTGCAGGTCATGAACATTTTGTTCAGTTCCACAATTTCTGACAATTTAAACCATCTGACAAATTCTACACAGCCAACCTACTAGACGTTTAGCAGATTCAATTCAATGGAACATTTTCTTGTTGTGGGTGAGTTGGACAGGACAAACTCAGACATTCTTGATCCTGTGCGATCCATATCTTCCAATAACCCATTCAGCCAAATTAAAATACTAAAGATATTCCATCAACATTGTCTGCGTGTGTGTGTTGAGCGCTGTGGGGAAGGGGGGGGGGGGCGTGAAGCTCCAGAAACACGGAGAGAAAGAACTGAGAGGAGAAAGTTTTTCTCTGCCCAACATTTTCTGTCTTCTGTACAAAATCCTGGCCAGCGATTCCACCAGCTAACTTGGGCGACATCGGGGACAAACTTTGCGGACGCTGAACCGATTCCAGTCACGAGTACCTGAATGTTCAGATCAGCGTTTCTCAACCAATTCTGTTCCACGACCCACTGCCAGGTTAAAAAACAACAACAAAATCAAAAACGCACTGCCCTCCCGCCCCCAATGATTGGACAAAGTTAGTACACAGTAAAGACAAGACTGTACAAACTATTTCTAGAGTCAGTACGACTGTAGACATTCAAAAAAAGTTGTTATTAAAACTACATAAATAAACAACAATTTATCCGTACTACCGTTTACGTATATTAAGTTTACACTACGGAATTAAGCTGTCCATGAAGTCCAAGACCCACCAAAATATTAACCCCCCCCCCCACCCCCCCCCCCCCCCCGATGACGACACGGTACCCAAAGAAGAAAAAGAAAGCAACAATTATAACATCATTCTGCTTTCCTTTCACTTCATTCCTTCATTCCTTCATTCCTTCATTCCTTCATTCCTTCATCCTTATAGCCTTAATCGTCGTCAACAGTCAGCTTCCATCTTTAAACGACTGGTGTCTGCTCCCTCCCCCCCCCTACCCCCCACTCCAGTTGATGTAGCTTGTGTAGATTTCTTCCCCTTGAAAAGTCTCTTTTCCTCTGTCCTCATTAGTTTTCGTTTTACTTAGATAACATAAGCGATCAGTTTTCTTCTTGGCAAGGCGACGGGTGCCGTAGCAGAGGTCGCGGGTTCTAATCCCATCTTGATCATTTTTCTTTCTTCCTTCTTTCACTCCCGCTTTGCTTTTCTGAGCACTATTTATTCACTACAACCTTGGTTCGCCTGATGATTATTTTCCCTGAAAAGTTATTTTAGTGCTCTGCCTCCACACAAGCTTCTGCTCACATCTATGACCTTCCTTCTATGTTGAAGTGTTTCATCTTCCTGGCCAGAAACATTCATTCATGACAGAATAACTGCAGTAATCAGTCCAGAACTAGTTTAGCCACACATCGATCCCGCCCATCTGCCCGACTCGTATTGCTTGAAATTGACCTCCGGCTATTCATATATTTCGTCCGATTGCGTGCAATGAATTTGGAGCGTGAGTGTGGCTTTATGAGGGGAAATCGTTATGTAACGGAGGGGGGGGGGGGGGACTTGGGGGAAAAAGGAGATTCGTTAGAACAGAAGCCATGCAGAAATGTTGTGTGTAAGCTTTGGGGAAAATCATAACTAAATAAAACGATGAAATGGCTGAGAGTTGACCCGGACGCAATAAATATGACACGGGCCGAGGTATTTCTTATGCTTTTCTGATGAGCCTTTTAGCGGCCAATTGCAGAGTTTGTGTAGGCAACCTGGCAGCTCCCATAGGCAGCTTGTTTCTGGCAACTCTTGGCCAATTTCCTGCCTGGATTAGCTGAGGTGGATCTCGCTAGCAGAAAATTAGTTTGTGCAGCAGATTCAATTGATTCTCTTTCCCTGTCCAGTTCCACGGACAGTTTCCTCCATATCGCCAATCAAATTCGATAACGGAGAAAAAGCCAAAAAAAAAAAAAACACAAAAAAACACCGAGCTCTTTGAGAATGAACATCAGATGACCTTCCTGAGCCGTACCCACCCCCCCCCGTCCCTAAAACCCCTGGAGATTTCCTTACTGGAAATAAAATTGATATTAGGAGCAGAAATCGACTACAGTTTTGACGTCAAAATGTAAAAGCCACGTTCAGCCCTGGGGAATACTACCCCCCCCCCCCCCCGCCGCCCCCCTCTTTCCTAGCAAAGCGAATCAAATTTTGCAATTAAGAAATTAAATTACCCATAGAGAACTCTCGAGCTATGAATGTATTCAGGATTCAGATTTCATTTGGTCTATATCTTATCAATAAATATCGGCCATTTTCTGATGTTGACATTTCGAACTGCCTTGAACTTGTCGGAATTAAACAAAATTGAGAGAGAAACACGCAGCTATTTACTCTGATGGAACTGGCAAACATACTCAGTAGGACAAACTCTTCCATGGGGGGTGGGGGGTGGGGAGCGTGGGGGGGGGGGGCGTTGATTTATAAAATAGTTTTTCTTTTTCGTTTTGATAGTTTTTTTGTTTTTTTCTAACACAGAGTTTGCAAACTTCCACCTTGATCTTTTTCTGTGTTTGTTTGTTCATTTTAAGCGACTAATTTTCTACGTCATTTCTTAATTCCAGGGGTGGGGGGGGGGGGGGGTGAGGACT
>OZ007570.1:74623420-74763420 GCA_963931925.1 Onchidella celtica | reverse complement strand
GACTTCTCTCCTCATTTCCTCCTGATTTCCTCATCATTATTTTGTGACTGCAGCTTTTTGGTTTTTTTTTTTTTAGATATGTTTAAGGAATCAAAGTAGTCTTGTATATACCATGGTGTATCTGCCATATTGTTGTATGCGCCATTTCGCCCATTTTGAGGTTTTGTCATAAAAGTGGTACTGTCACTCCTGATGTCAGTACGTATTTAAAAAATGTCATTCAAACCGGTTAAAAACTTTTCGAGATAATGTGTTGGTGATGTAATCTTTTATGTGTTTTAGCCCTTCTGCCGATCAAACGTATATCTTCATTTTCTCGAAAAGGCAAGAAATGTACATACAACAATATGGAAATATCCAACTACATATTGGAGAAAGGGGGAGGTGAGGGGGGGGAGTGGGGGGGGGGGGTATCAGGTTTAACGAATGTGATTGTGTTTCACGTGCGTTTCTTTTCTTTTTAGTGTCGTGTAGTTAGAACAAAAATACAACAACAACAAACAGCACCGACAAGTGAGAGTGTGAGGAAACCGTCACTACCGCGGTGGAGAAAAATAATCTTATGACTTCATTTTGACTTGAGCAAATGCGCCTGAGCTGAGCTGGATACCTTGACGTCAAGATCGCTCATAAAGTAGGCATTCTATGTTCAGGGGTGAGTAACCAGAGGCTGCTACACTGCCGCACACAGGCGGGTAGACAGACAGATTGAAAGACAGACGGACAGACAGAGAGAGGGTCTGACAGACAGACAGACAGACAAACAAGCAGGCAGACAGACAGACCCGAGAGAGAGAAAAAGCTGATGAGCATGAAAAATTGAACGGTATTGGACGATATGCTAACTGCAGGTGGCGGCCGACAGATTCTGATGTATCTCTCTATGTGCGGGTGTGTGTGTGCGTGTGTGTGTGTGTGTGACCCATTAAAACAACCTAATTGAATCTGATTCAGGTTTGTCTGTGCAGTCTGCCCAGTGACAATGTAAAATTCCCATTCTGAACCCTTTCATATGATTGGATTGCACAAACGTCTGAACATGACATTGCTGGCACTATAAGAAAACACGTCATTTCCGAAGAAGAAGTAAAATGTTCATGTTACCATGTTCAATCTGGAAACTGCAAATAACGACAATTTCTCTCCCAAAACCGTACTGTCCCCTGCCCAATTGTCTTGCCAAAGCTTGTGTAAAATGTATCAATTCTCAAGTCTGTTCAAAAACAAAAATGAAAATTTCCATTACAAAATTGCGTGATCAAATTCTCTGAAAGAAAAATGCATTTTTTTTGTGTGTGTGTGTAAAGTAAAGGAAGATCAGCATGAGCAATTGAACCCGACATAAAAAGACGGCAGGTTAAAAACGCAAAACGGCATAACCCAGTTTCCCTGGAGAATGCCCCCCCCCCCCACCCCAGTTATCAGGTTATAATCTAAATTTCTCAGGAAAAATGTCCAAATGTCTACAAAAACAACTCCCAAGCAAGTGATGTTGCCAGATACAGCACGTCACCTCTGGAGATGTTGCCTTGCAGCACCGCTAAAGTGGCACCCAAAATCTGTTTCTGATATTTCCCGTTGTCATTTCAAGTCCAAGAACTGACCACTGACCAGTGAATGGCTGCAATGAAAAAACAAAAAGCTCGCTTGACTTTCGGGCAAACTTTTGTGTCCTTGCGGATGTGTTTTTGTGTCAGTGGGAGGCAGGAAGTCCAATTTTGTCCATAACTTTAATGAACAATGATCATTTTGTTTCTAATTATTTTTATCTCTGTTTGTTTAATTGATTTGCCTGGTGGTAGTGGGGGTGAGGTAGAGGAGTTGGTTGGCGTGGTGCAAGGAATGGTTTGATGAGAGAGCCAATGATACACTGAACCGCAGGCCCCACAGATACGTCAGCCGAATGACCTGACCAGTCCGTTCTTTGTGTACCTAGTGCCTGCCCCCCTTCCCAAAAAGAAAAAGGCGCTGAGATTGTACACGTAGAGACTACAACAGTCAGCCCAGACCAATAACTCCAACATCAAAGACGTCACAATCTCCCGGTTCGTTTTTACTGTGGGGGGGGGGGGGAGAGAGGAAACGGGAGGAGACAGGAAGAAAAGGCGCGAGCTCCTGGACAATCCATCAGCCATGTAAAAACTCCAGTACACGTCACTGAAAATGAGTCGCTTATTGGTCTGTTTCATCATACATTGCCTCATATCTCCTCTCCACTCCCACAACCACCTATTTACTTGCGTTCAGCAGGCAGCATGACTGTCTACAACCACGTTGGCCCCACTAAAAGATTGGCAACAAAACAAACAAACAAGTCGACGACGGTACAAACAATTCGGTGAGTCATCGCCAGGGAATTAACAAATATATAGAAAACAAAATTTGACTGAGAATTCTGAATTTTGTAGGCACATTTTTCTTGTTCTTGGCAGTTCCACGAGTCTGGTAGCCGAGGGGAGTCTGGTGAAATCAGGTCACTCTGTAGACTCCAGAAATATTCATGTGTGGCAGCTTTCACGGTTCGCTCTCTGCCAGTACACACTGACTGTATTGCAAAATCACGATAAAGTACGAGCTCGCGTGTGTTTTTGTGTGTTAAATGCTGCGTTCTTTCAATGTGCGGTGCTATGGAAAAAAAATAATGGGTCCTGTATAGACGCCCCACCCCCACCCCCAAATAAACAGAAGGGCGCACACAACATTTGGCGTTGCTTTGTCCATTTTCCAGTCTGTGGCGACCACGAGAAGCTTTCAGTCATATAATACTGCAATCCAGAGGGAAAGATAGAACATTATTTCATTCTATAAAACGATTAAAACGATATTAAAAAAGTGGACTGGAGCTAGAATTGGCGTAAACGTTTCCATGAGACAACAAAGTTCCCAGAGCGCCACAGCCATACGTCACTATCGGGGAGCTCAAGATCGACAACCGTACCTAAAAATATTTCAGGACCAAAAATTGTGTGTGTGAATGACAAAATCAGTCACGCAATAACATTTTCTCCAGGTCTAACTCTAACTAACTCCACCCCAAAAACTTTGTCAGAGACTGGACAGGAGATGCCTAAACTGTGATTTTGTCTCCAGAGTTGGCATTTTCCTCTTTCGCCCGTAGATAAATCTGCCATACCGCTGATTATCGCTCGTGCCTAACTTTCCGCGTACTGCCTGTCATTCGCTGCTTTCCGTTAGTGACATTAATTTTAGCGCCACTTTTGGCGCTTCTGGTATCCGAGGAACTTTTTAGTTTTGCAATATTAAGAACTGAATAAACTCCAGAAAATAGTAAACATAACTGCCCGGCAATTTCGTCAACTCCTTGTATGTGGATAAACCAAGAACAGGGTTAACAACAGCCTGCAGGTCCAGCGGCGGAATTTTTAGGAATAAAAGTGATTTCTTAATGTTCCATAGTTCATCTTTCCAAATTCAAATGAAATAACAAGAAAGAGTCGGGGAAAACCTGGCAGCATTTTGTTACGGAAAGTTCTGGGACTGTTGTAGATTTCACAGTTTAGAGAACTCTTCTTGAACATGTTCTGGTATTATTTAAACTTTGAGTTGTGTACTTTGGATGTGCTGACCTTTCACCCCGCTAGTTGGGGTTAAGTTTACACCCATCCCCCGTCCACCCGTCACTCACACCCGCCATTCCCGGGCTCTGATGCTCGGACCGCTCACTCAGTCACTGCCAGTGGGTCAACTCCTGCAGAAGGGAGGTAATTCAGTGCATATCGGAGTGCTGACATAGCTCAGGCTGATGTTTACACAGATCATACAACAGACACATTGAAAACATAGCCAGTGAGCAACAGTCAGAAATACCCCGCCCCCTCCCCCCTCCACCCTCCCCCCTCCACCATCAGTTCTCCTGCCCGAGGTCATCTCAGAAACACACCCCAGGAAATAGTTAGCTCCCATTGCCCCCCCCCCTCCACCCCCAATCATTTACAGAATTGTATCATTCAGTTCTTCCTCTATAACGTCATTGCCTCTCCCCTCTCCCCACCCCTTTTGCAGTACACACACACACACACACACATACACACGTCAGATGTACCCACTTCCTTCTCCCCCCCCCCCCCCCCCCGTCAAGACATGCTTCACTGCGGCATGTTTAACTTGGTGTGTGCCAGGACAGAGGGTAGAAGAAAGCACGTACGGTGTGTGTGTGTGGGGGGGGGGAGGGGTGGTGGGTGGGTGGGGTGTAGACATATCAAGACAAAACTAACAAAGATCCACAGCAACAGCTACAGCAGATCAGCATCCTAACGTCAACGGCACTGACGGATTTCTCTCTATTTCTCCCTGCACGAGCAAAGTCACTGGGGTCAGCGAATCTCACACTTTCGCTGTCCCTGGATTCCTGTCAGTTCGTGTGTACATTCGAGTTGGACAACTGCAGCCTAATGTCTCACACAGTCTCAAACTTACACACACACCCACACGTCTATGTATCAGCCTGTAGGTAGAGCTGCCACACCCACACGTCTATGTATCAGCCTGTAGGTAGAGCTGCCACAGCCACACGTCTATGTATCAGCCTGTAGGTAGAGCTGCCACACCCACACGTCTATGTATCAGCCTGTAGGTAGAGCTGTCACACCCACCACCAGAAAACTGGCAAGTTTATACATCAAACAAATGACGCAATGGAAGAATAGAATGCAGAAGAAATGATTTTAAAAAACCCGCTGGAAGTTCACGTTCGCCCTAATCATTTCTCCACATCTTCATTTTAACTGTATCCTCTGTGGACATGGGAGTATCCAGAGCGTGGGTGTGAGAGAGAGAGAAAGAGCGAGGGTGTGTGTGAGGGTACATGACTTTGTGTGTGTGTGAGCACGTGTGTATGTGAGTGTTTGCACCAGGACTGAACTGAAGTTTGTTATGTTCTGTACATGAATAAAACAGGTGAGAGATGGAATTTACCCAGTGAACAATAGACGGAGGGTGTGGGTGGGGGTGGGTGCAGTGGGAGAGGGGGCGGGGAGGGTTCTGGTGTATTCCTGTCTCCTGTACATTAGAAACGATCATGCGGAGTCAAAGACGGCAGGAAAGAATATAAAATACCTTTTGCTCGGCCTCATCACCTTTCAGAACTAGGTCATGAATTCATGCCACGTTTGCTTTCCTCGGCGTTTTTGTTGTTTTCTGTTCCTTGTAAATTATCTTCTAGAGGCATTCGGCATTATACGCCATGTCGGTCACTGACAGTGATAAATAATTTATTATTCTGCTCACTCCCAACAAAAACAAAATACACCTGTAAACGTCTGTTAACTTTGATGCGTCACGTTCGACTCCAATTCGGTATTGTCGCTGGGTAGTCGAGTTATCCCTCTTTGTTCTCACGTGCTAGATGTGATTTTTTACCTGGGGTTTTACAAGCATCACCCAGTGTCAATAGTGACTGATCAATGACAGATTTCATAACAACACAGGTCACATCTGACATGCTATAGAAAAAGACAGTACCGCTATATTTTGCATTTTTGTATTTTGTATTTATTATACTTCTTTGGCCCCAATCAAGACAAAATAATAGAAACATTAAAATGAATACAAAAACTCAGAATATTGAAGGTTTACATTTGGTCAGTTGTTCTATTGGATGTGAGTGCTGGACAATCAACAACAATATTACAGGAAAACTAGAAGCAACAGAAATGTGGTTCATGAGGCCAGGAGGATGCTGAAAATATCGTGGATAGAAAGTCCAACCAAGAGGTACCGGAAATGGCAGACATGAAAAGATCACTCATCAAGACACTGAGGAGGCGACAGAGGAAATTCATTGGGGATGTTTCTAGAAAAGTAGGGGTGGGGCAACAGTCTGACAGGCAAAATGGAAGGGAAGAGAAGTCGAGGACGCCAACGCGCAACTTTCATCAATCGCCTGAACACATGGGCAACCAACACCACAATGAACAATAACTCATTCACGAGGGCCTCGAGTGTAACAGTGGGATGGAGAACTGTGACCGCCAATGTCTGCTCCAGACAAGACACTCGCTGATGATGATACTTCTTTAATCCCATTTGGGAAATTTGCCATGGAGTCACTGCGGGTCAGTTACCACTGGACAACACAGGTCGTCGCCACAGTGCAGTGCCAGTCGGCCGGTTTTGTAGGGGGGTGGGGTGGGAGAGGCAGAGTGGTAGGGATACATTTAATTATGCTCGATCAGCGGCGTTGTATGGCCTGCTCTTCTCGATTTCTAACTGCCAAGGTATTTTTAACGTGCGCAACGTGCACACGGGCTCTCTGCATTTTTCGTCTTTATCCCAGAAGACTAGGTGCTCGATATTACCTACCATAGGATCAGGGACAGGAAAATATTAGAAAAATTTCCAAATTCCAACATGCCTGCACCGACCTGGATTCGAACCCGGTACCTTCGGCACGAGAGGCGAGCACCTTGCCTCTAAACCACCGTGTGCCCAATGTAAAGACACCAATTTAGGTCACGATCACGTCTCAACATCATTATATACAAATGTGCTCTGTCTGTCTGCCTGTCTGTCTGGCTTATCACTTTGTGGGGCTACAAGTTTCTTTTGATCCTAGGAAGTGGAAATTGAACAGAGAATAAATACCAGAAAGCAATTGCCAACTATATTTTGCGCCTCTTGTGAAATGTTGGTTTTTTGGCCTGTGCTGCCTTCTCCCAGACCACAACAGACATTGCCCGATTTACCGTAGTATTTCAGACCTCACTCTTACCAGAGTATTTATTTATAGAGAGATTTCACTTCCGCCAAAATCGCGAAACCAGATCGCTGCGGTAACAAGAATAGGCCCATTGCGCATATCGGCCATCTTTGTTGTAAGGACCGACGCATAACCATGGCGATGGTAGCACTGATTTTTTTATTCGTTAGCTGATTTGCACTGCGAGCACTTCAGGCGTCGCGAACCAACCGGCGGCGACCTAAAAGTAGTTCACTACAGTAAACAATGGCACGTGTGTAGGCCACTACATGCACAACTATGGGAGATGTTCGGTCAATTCTTTCACTTCCTTTCCCTTGTTTACACGGATGGTAGGGAATCTGACCAGCTTGGATCCATCCTTTCCACCCCTTTCATACCAGTCAACTGCTATGCAACCAGCAGGCATTTTAACCGCTTAGACATGAAGTTACACTCGTCAGCTGATCCACCGACAATCTTGGGTGTCGGAAGAACAAAACAAAAGCACTATGTGACGTCATGCGCAATGAGCCTATTGAAAAAGACCGACTTCACCAAAGACATTGCGCACATCTGTTCACCTGTGGTTTGTTCATAGTTTTTGGGGCTGCTTGAAACTATTTAGAGCCGTTTATAAGTTCTTACGCCCAGTAGAAATGTACAGACGGGTATTGTTTACAGCAGTCATACATCACAGCAGTTCCCCTACCCTCCCCACACTCCTTTCCTCACAAAGTCAAAAACAACTGTCGGTCTTCCCAGCACGGACTTTCCACCTCCTTTGGGGGGGGGGGGTGGGGTGGTGGTGGTGAATTCTTTTTTTTGGGGAGGGGGGGAGGGGGCGCATTTTATTGGATCCATTCTTTAAAAGAAAAAAAAAAGGTGTTGTTATGTACATGTAAAATGGAAACGCCGTGCCTAAAACTGTTCAATAATCAAATTTGACCGTCACCGGTTGGGGCCGGGGGGGGGGGGGGCTGTTCAAATAAAGTACACTTGCCCACATTTAGTATCGTCCATGGAAATCACCAGTAATGTGCAGAGATGTGGGGTGTTTTTTTCTTTGATTCCTGTGTTTTAGTGTTGTTGATTCATTCGTGTGTTGCATGAAACAGAAACTCTGCACGACTGGACACAAGACATCACTCCGTACTCAGGTCTCCTGATGAAATCATGGCCTTGACCTTCAAAACCTGACGGCCGTCTTTCTCCAAGAGCAGCTCACTCCCCCCCCCCCCCCCCAATCCAGAGACCAGACCGGAAGATGGGAATTTTGTGTTTATCCCAAATGTAAACGTACGCCATGGCTTTGTCCTGAGATCTCTCTGTGCTAGACGCCAGTAGGGGGCAGCAACTTCTTCCCCTTGTTCTTATTCTTTCTATTTTACTTCTCCCTTCTCCGTCCGTCTCTACTAGTTCCTTTCCCCATCACTCCTGAGTGAGAGCTTCATCAGAATCCCCGCTGACTAACGAAGTTCCCAGTCTCAAGTTATTACTTTATTTGCACCATATCAGCAAATCTCACCTTCTGTCTGCATGTTCTCTCTCTCTCTCTCTTCTTCCCTCCCTATGAGTCAAGGAAGAGATTTCATGTTGGGTTGTAGTTGTGTGTGTGTATGTGAAGTACAAGACATAATAGTTCGCAATTCTCATGTGTCTCAATCCTGGCCAGGTGAAATACGTCATTGGTGTCTCCTCATTCCGTTTGACACATCTATCTGTCTATCCTGTATTGGACTGACTGGCCCATGTACACTCCAAGATCCGGGCGCGTTCACTGCGTACTGTATGTAACAGAATGCAAATTGCACATCCCTGAGGGCCCGGTCAAATTCAGTTCGCACCTTTTGTTGTGAAAGCAAATTGAGTTTCTCACACAAACAGAAAATGGTGCGTTAACCATAGAACTATCCAGAAAAAGGTTCACGTGGGTTTGAATGGAAACATTTCCCAGCTGGCAGATGCGGGTACTTGGTAAAACCACCATTGTTATCATTTCACGTGTCCCTAACATTAATTGCCGCCTTCATGATCGGTTACAGTCAATGTGCGTCGTTAGAGGCAACAAACTTTTTAATGCATTTCTCTTTCCTTTCTCCTTGACAACTTTCTGTTTTGTTCCATCCAATGTCTGATATCTGTGGATCATTTGTCATTCATCTCCAGCGCCAACGGCTCATGTGTCATTTGTTTCCATCAAATGAAGCAAAAATGATGGTCGAACAAAAACGTCACGAAAGTTGTCAGATAATTGTCACATCCTTCCTGTGGGTATTACCACACACACACACCGTGTATCCCCGTCAGCGAAGAGCTACAGTCCTCAGTGTGTCGGCGCCTACAATATCTCAGCCCGGAGTTTCCAGTCATTAAAAAAGTTATTTAATCTCCACTGTCTATCAGAAATACTTCCATTTCACTCCCTGGTCTACTGTCGTCTTTTGACGTCGCTAATGCTCGAGAATGCATTTTTTTTTTTGACGGGGTGGGGGGGGGGTGTCTTTTTAATAAAGTATCAGGTAACGAACGAAACTGATTAATATAAAAATGGCATTCTAGGGCAGCGCCATTCTCTCCTGGTGCAGAGTTGCCTTTCTTGTACAGGGAATTCACCAGTTGATCTTGAACTGTTTTTGGTTGTTGCAAGTTGCTAGTGACCTGTGCAAGTAAGAGAACTGTGCTACATTAAAGGTTCTTTGTCTAGGACCGGCAGCTACAGATCACCCTGGGTGGATATCCTGATCGGGAGGGGAGACAACACAGTGCTGGACGTACCCGGTAACTCCCACACCGCGTGTCACAATCGCATAGTCAGTTTGAGATAGAGCTTGAGTTAAGGGTTAATGCCTTGTCACAGCTAGATCACGGTCATGCTGTACATTTCGCTGAATCTCTCAAGTATGAATAACAACTTTGTGAACAAACAGCGGTCAAGACATTGAATATTTATTTTTTTTAAAACAAAACTAACAAGGATATTATTATCTAACAACTGTTTTGTAGATCTCTACATCTTCCACTTTTGCTCCAGAAATATTTTTCAAGAAAGCCATCTAAGGTGAAAGGGGACAGGGTGGTCAAGAGAAAGCGCAATTATAAAAGGGGACATGCCAGAGCATGGGTGCTGAACCAGGAATTAGAACCAGGAATACACTCTCTCCCCCTCACCCCCTCCCCCAAAAGAAAAAGAAGAACGGCCCTTCCCGGTCAGCTAGGAGCGCACAGGCAATTTGTTGCTGTCGTGTTGCTGCTGTGTCTTAGTTCTATGTTTCCTGTTGATTCTGCAAATGAGAGCCCGTGTCGCACGTGCATTTCTTTTCATTCACCGGTCAGATTTGAGAAAACTGCCAGACTTAACGAACACGACGTTGCAGGCCAAATCTTTCATGGACTACAGCAAGAACAGCTAGTTTGAGGGCTGGAGATAATATGGAAATTAAGAAGAAGAAAAAAAGAAGAAGAATGAGAAGATGAAGATGAAGATGAAGACAGGCCAGAGAGAGAAAACAACATCAAGAAAAACGAAAAACAACAACAACAACAACCCAAAAAAGGCGACAGTACAAAGGGCAGAAAAACCTGATAGAACAACCGATCCGCCCATGCAAGGGTCTAATGTCTAAACGTTCAGCATTCCAGTGATTGCAGTAAAGAAAACTAAATCAGCAAACATTCCTGTATTACAACTACAACAACAAAACAACACGACTGATACAGAATCCATCAAGTAACAACGACAATAAACAATATCAAGATGTTAATAAGGTAATACAGCTATTCTCTCTGCGAGATGCTGGAGGGAAAGTTGTCATTAGATCAAAGCCTGCCTGGATTAGCTCACAAATCAAAGCTGTTCATATAATTTGAGCCGCCATAGCTCAGCTCACTCACACATCAGAGAGATCAATGTAGAACATGTGTTTATTAATCAGTTTGCTCTAAAGGTGTGGCCCGTGTGGCTGGCTCAGATGAACATGCGCTCTGGCGGAGTTAGTGCCCCTGCGTATCCCCCTAGAGTTCTCCCGAGTTGGAGCCACACAGAATCTTCGCCGACTACCCAACTTCCGGGTCTCAAGTTTCTACTTTATTTGCAGTAAATCAGCAAATCTCACCTTCTGTCTATATTTTCTCTCTCTCTCTCTCTCTCTCTCTCTCTCTCTCTCTCTCTCTCTCTCTCTCTCTCTCTCTCTCTCTCATTATCTACAAGTTAATTTCTGTATACCTGGCTGTGTGATGTCCCTATCGCTGACAGAATTACACCTGGAAGGAAAAATCTCTGCCCTAGAATAGTCCGCCCGCCACTCGGATCACCTCGCAGTACGCTAAGACCTCCATACAGTAGGAACCTTCGACATTGGCAAATTTTGACAGCACACCCCCTCTCTCCCAACACACACATACACTTTCCCCATGTATGTTTTTCATATTCCTGCATCACCCCAACTCCCCAAACCTGTTCATTCATGACCAGAGTTAAAAAGCGCATGCACGTCTCTCCTCCCCAGGTACGAGTTCGGCGTTGTCTTTTTGATATGTAATAACATTTCTCTCTCACACAAAAGATCCTCACCTTGGGTATGCCACACCCATACCTTCCCTCCCCTCGCGTCCTCTTTGTGCTTCCCCCCCCCCTCTCGCAGCAGCTACGGGATTCTTATTTCCCCTCCTCCTTCCGCATCCCCCACCCCCTCCGTTCCCGCCACTCAACACCTGTAACTATTACACCCCCCCCCCTTCTACACACTACAGACCATACTTAAATTCATTGAGACCAGTCAATGGTTGGACCGGCTGTCGCCACAGATCGACCCCCCCCCCCCCAACTACACATACCTGGTTCATACCTGGTTCTGTACACACCGACCCACACACCAGTTGTCACACCGATATCACAGCTGTTGTGATCACCTGTATATCCCACACCTGTACCGGCCACGGCTGCCACCACCACTGTCATAACCACCACCACCACCACCACCACCACCACCATCACCACCATCATCACCACCACCACCACCACCACCATCATCATCACCACCATCACTATCATCACCATCACCCTCACCACCACCATCACCATCTTCACTACCATCACCACCATCATCATCACCACCACCACCATCATCACCACCATCACTATAATCGCCATCAACATCACCACCACCATCACCATCTTCACTACCATCAGCACCATCACCATCACCACCACCACCATCATCACCACCATCACTATCATCGCCATCAACCTCACCACCACCACCATCACCATCTTCACTACCATCACCACCACCACTACCACCATCACCACCACCACCACTACCACCACTACCACCATCACCACCAACAACATCTTCACCACCATCACCACCATCACCATCTTCACCACCACCACCACCATCACCACCACCACCACCACCACCACCACCACTACCACCATCACCACCACCACCACTACCACCACTATCACCATCACCACCAACAACATCTTCACCACCATCACCACCATCACCATCTTCACCACCACCACCACCATCACCACCACCACCACCACCACCACCACCACTACCACCATCACCACTATCAGTAGTAACCAATATTGTCACATGGGCTTTCCTTTGTCGCTCTTTTTTCCCTCTTAATCTGGTTTAAATCTGAAATTATGGGTGATTAGAATGCAGTGTAAAACACATTTCCTTATATATTGGCTTCATAACTTTACACATTCCGTTTGTAGGACACGTATTTGGTCGGGGGAAACATTTAAATTTACTTTAATGTACATGTATTTATTCTAGGGGGAAAGTTTCCTATGAAGCAAAAGTTCCGGGGGGGGGGGGGGGGGGAGTTTACTTCATAGTCTCTGGTCCAGAAGAGATAAGGTGCTATAAAGTATCTGTTCCCCCCGATCTTTTACTTCATAGTAAACGTTCCCCCCTCCCCCCCCCCCCGAAGTACAATGTCAATCCCCCCCCCCTCCCAAAAAAAAAAAAAAAATGTATCGCTATTTAAAAAAAAAACTGCCAAAAATCATTCTTGATTCAGGATCGGGATTCGAGGACTTTTATTGGGACATTTCATCGAATTTTCAAGGCCTCATGTGAAAACTATCAAAATTGTCTTTTTACGTGAAATGCAAAGGGAAACTTTTACTATGTATTATTTGTTCCGGGGGAACATCCACTACGGGAACCAAACTTCGTCACACCGGCCTAAAACCCCACAGAGACCCCAGTACACATCGGCCTGGACCTGTCACTTCAAAAAGAACGGAAGCTTAAAAACTCTCACTGGGTTCAAAAGTTGGCACCGCTTGGGACAGATTTTGTTACTTTTATTATCATTATCCAATCTTATTTAGAATAATCTCACGTGAAGAAAAAAATTCAAAAACAAAAACGTTCACAGTTCTGACAAACCGGAGTTAGTAAAATATTTGAACTGAGTCCAAATGTGCAAGCAAGAGACAGACCGGTCATCTTAAAATTTGTTAAATAAAAAAAAAAAAAGCCCAAAAAAACTTTTAGTCATGTTTTTTATTCTAATTCTTTTTTAAGTGCTTGTATCGCTGTTGATTGATATTTCTCACCTCGGGCTTTGCGATATACTAACATTTTTCGTCGTTTTTTGTTTTTTTTTGCCAAGGTTGTACCTAGCGTTGTTGCCGCCTACACATTTTGACTGTGTCCTTGTTAACGTTTTGTATTATTGCTGTTTTATTGTTTTTGAATTTAATGTCAACCCGAGGATGTCTGTCATCTAAAGGGAAGTTACTGAAGTCATTGAAATTGCCGCGTCATTGCAACCTATTTAAAAGAGGTCAGTTCACGGGTCAGTCTGGCTTGTCATCTGTTTCCAGGGAGTGGATGAGAGCTTGGGTTTAACATTGCTTCAGCGTGGCAGCGGCCACATTAGCTCTTCCACATTTGTGTGTGTGTGTGTGGTACTTTACTGTAGTTTTGATTCTCAGAGCCAATTAGTAGACGATGACGCTAGCACTCAACAATTCGTGATTCAAAGTGGTCAGCAAATCAGCCAGTGTAGATCAGAACATTTCAGATTTTCCTTCCAAATCGCCTGAGTAGAACTGCCTCCAAACATTCGTCCCTTCTCGGGCAACTTTGGGCTGACCCAGACCGCAAACTGATACACTTCCGGTGCCTGTCACTCGTGTTTGACTGAGCGTGAACACACACAACTGAGCACGCATCTCACGTCCGCGCGTAGTGCGTGCGCCACGCATGCGCAGTTGATAGTATGCAAGCTTGAGCGATTGTTGTAATTGGTTGCCGGAAGTTTGAACTGGAGAGGTTTGACGAAGCGCACAGAGAGGGTTAAGCTGGAGGTAGTGCTGAACTGAGAGAGTCATTTGTGGTCATCACATTTTGCATCTTACGTACTTGAGATGTGACCCCAAAAAAACAAGAAAAAAACCTTCTGAGACATTTAACACTAAAGGTATCAGTTATAATAATTGATACTATTTATAAATGATCAAACTGTTCAACTTCCCAGGATGTCCACCAGAAGTGGCAGTTGAAAAATACAAAGACATTAATTATTGGCAATCAAACATCTTCATATAATGTACGTCGACCCGTTGCCACTTCCTCTGTGCTCAAAATGTATCCAAATGTTATGCGTAAATGTGACATGACGTAACACTCCGGAGAGATCAGTGGTGACATCAGACAATGTCCCGCCCTTCCATGATGTCATGACGCAAGAACAGAAGGTTTGAGATCCTCCAACTCTTTAAGGGTCCTTAAGTTTTTCCACCTGCGTCAGGGCAAGGCCAGGTTAGCGAGCGTGAACAACTATTGTTATCAAGAAATTGGAACATCCAGCAGTGTCTTCGCATCACAGTCATTTGTCTTACGACTTTGGGCAAGACTTATACTGTATGTGCTGTGTTGTCAGATTGCTGCTCGTGATGTGATTGAAGACAACGGGAAAAAGCCGCAAAAAAAATGAATAAAAAGATTTTCATCATTCTACTACCAGTCCCCTCCCCCACCCCCCCCCCCCCGGCCCCCTCTGTTCCATGTGTAGGTTTTGATTCACCAGCCTGGTCTCTGTGAAACCAGAGTTCAGAATTAAAAGAGCTACAATCCGCCACAACTTAGAAAATGACAGTTTCGGTTGCAAAATGGAAGTTGTGGACTTAACAAGGTTCTAAACAAATCGATTTCCTGTTTCACGTCATGTTTGTAACTTTGGTTGTCTTTCACTTGGAGATTTTGTGTGTCCAAATAATGACGACGTTTGATCATTGAGCAATTCAACATTCTCCGGGCAGGTAACACAGTTAATCTGGTATAACGCTTGACATATTCAGTAGGTCTCAAACTCCCGTCTCGGGGTACTTCTCTGTAATAATCAATCAAAATGATCAAAAACAGCGCGAGACAATTTTGAAAAGTAATCCGGACTTTTCCATGCATTAATGCCTTCACCCAAGGCGGGAATTTGTCCATGTACCTCTTTTATGGAGGATTGGGGTTGGGGGGGGGGGTGGCTGTGACTTGTTCCTGCCAGACACGACGTGCCAAATCACATCATGCAGAGCTCACGTGAACCATCAGCAACATTCAGGCAAATCCTTCACGTATGTTGTTGGCCTGGCGGAAAGGTTAAAGGGGGCAGTTGACCCCCCCCCCCCCGCCCCCCCTTTTGATCTGAATTGTGAGCGAGTCCGTACATGCTGTTATATCAACATGTCTCGGTGGCCGCTGTGAGCGGGGGCTGGGGGTGCCCTGGCCGTTTCTTGCGGTGAGAATGTAAGAGAAAAGAGGAACCATTAATTTGATGGAAGAAATTATTGTCAGAAATGGCCGAAATTCTAACGACTTCAGGCCATGGAATAAAAAAAAAAATGTCCCGTGTCTGAAATCCATGACAGAAGTTTCCAAACTTTAAAGTTACCGGTTACAAAACTAACGGGCTCTCAAGAGACTGTTCGCGTGATTGTATGTATGAGTGTGTGTGTGTATATATGAGACATTCCCAAAAGGTGGGTCTAGGCGTAGTGCGTGTTTTTTTTTCAACTCTGACAAGTGGCAGAAACAAGGAAATTGTATGTACGAAACCAAGTTTGTAGGACTGAGAAGTGACCAAATATACAGTGTGAGATAGAGGAAAGACAATGAAAAGAGAAAACTAATTTTGACCGAGGAAATGCATTGTTTTTTGTTGTTGTATCCTGAGGTGAATATTTTTATATACGTGAATCACAGAAAGTGAAGAATAAGGCACCCAATGGGTGGACAAACGAAAAGAAAAGAGGTGTTTAAATGTACGTGAAACATGTCAATCTATTTTCATTGTGTTTTTTTAAATAGAGGAGGTTTCAAAATGCAGACTTGTACGTAACAGAGTGGGTCACAACATCATTATTTTTGTTGGAGTAATACCAGGTCAGCTGGCCAGAGTTAATCATGAAAAAACACGCAGACTTTGATTATATCAGTTCTATGAGTGTGTGCAGTGATTAAAGAAGCTCTCTGTGACAGAAACTTCCTGCAAAAGGCCAGACTAAGGCACTCGTACACATGTGGGTCAAATGTTACTCACAAGCCTTCTCTCAGGCCTGACAGAGTTCAAAATTCCTTCCACACGTTTGTAGTTATAATATACTGAACTGCGCCAGACTAAATCTTCATTGTACTGAAAACAATTATTACATCGTCACAGAGGAACGGGAGTTTTCGATGCAAACATGTGGGTCAGCCCAAAGAAAGCGATCGTGTGCAGGCTGATGATACGTGCGAGCGAGCGCATGGGTAGCTCGATGGACACACCGCGGAGAATTTCTCAGTTGGAAAGATTTGCCGTCATTCGGTGTGTATTTCTGTGTATTAAGTTCCAAAACTGCAGCATACAAATAGCATAATGGGAAATATTTGTCTTGTAAACGTCAATTTTAAAAAAAAATTTTTTTTTGTACACCATGTACGGGGGAAGGGAGGCGGGGATGAAGGTAGTTAGTTTTTTCAATTACGTCACCAACAATTGTGATTCCTCCCCCCCCCCCCCTCCCCCAATGCACGACTTCTGAGCATGCACATACAGTTTTTGGCCTAGGCAAGTCTACAGGGAACTACTGCCTGTAATACAAAAACCAGAATTGAACCTCTTGGGACAACAGAACATTGTAATGGCCGTTGAACTTCCTACAGAATAATGACCGAATAAAATTCAAAATGTCCCAGCAAGACAAGATCTGTTACGTCATATCCTGCTACAAACCGATACAAGAAACAAGTTTGCACAACATCAGTTCTTCATCTGGACCGTGAGAGAGAAAACTGCCAGAAGAAATTCTAGAGGTTGATGTCGCTACCGCTATATCCGGTTGTCAAGCACTTCCGGAGAACCAAGGGGGGCCAGAGCTCGTGCTGAAAATGTGCAAGTCATACAAAAGCAGACCCAGCGCTATTTCTTCACTTTGGATACGCTCGTGCCTTCATTTAACTAGTCAAACACCATCTTTGACGCACGTGCCTTGGAGTAACTGGACGGCTTAGCGTGGGTCTTGAATGGAATCACTTCACTCACAGTTTGAGTGGGGGGGGGGGGGGAAGAACTAAACACTTCCATAAATAGGTGGTCTAATGGCGGGGACACCCGGAAGTGGATGGCTTCCTCACGTGACAGTTGTTATTGGCATTTCAAGTGTATGTGTGGAGGTTGGGGGGGGGGTGCAAGTTGGCCGTTATCCCGCCATGTTTGGACACGGGACTTAATGGATATCGAACAGATTTCAAATCCCAAGGGAGGGAACCCACGAGACACATAATTGTTGACCCTTGTACTTGTCAAAGACCCCCGAGACAGCCCGCACCATTGGCCAAGCTGCGGTGAAAGGCCAGCCGGGCGTGCTGCACTGTTTGCTCACAAGACAAACACCACGGCTCATTAAAACGGCATTTCCACTACTCTAGTTCAAGCCGGATTGCTTATTGGATTCAGAAGAAAAATAAAACACAATTCAATGAAGATTTACAAGCAATTTAACGTCCGTTGATTGGGGTTTTGAACAAAATTTCAGTTGACACGAGTGTTCGATTAGCTGCAGCTTTTCGGTTCTTTTCAGTTTGTTGCTTTTGAATTCATTTTGTAGTGCAGTCTGACGCAGTTGTTGATGTTGATCTCTGCGGATCATTCAGTACTTGAAAAGTCTTAGAAATATGACATAATGGTTTGCCATAGAAATCTACATGTAGACTGATTTGGTCAGGTTGCAACGTCAGGCTGGCAGTGTGACACAGGGAGACATTGATAAGCTCAGAAATGTTCCTCGTCTCACAATCAAGAGGGGGAACCTATCGAGTTCAGTGAAGAAGAGACATACAGACAGACCAACTACAAGGGGAGGAAACAGACAGAATATTCTCACGGACACAGAAGAGGATGATGCCACATGTCTCAAAAATTATATCCACAAATAAAATATGTTATGTTGTTGACAATTCTATTGAACTGCGTGGCCACCAATGTCTGACCTAGAACGGTCATTAGTTTTGCAAAAAACGTCCCTGATCTTGCCGTAGTGAATGTGGTGACCTGTGTAATAGTGCACAGCTATGGCGCTGAAATATGAGTTTAGTGTGGTCTTTCTTACCTGGCTTACTTACACCAAACAGACAGACAGACAGACAGAAAGACAGACAGATAGACAGTCAGACAGACAGACAGGCAGAAAGTCAGACAGTCAGATAGACAGTCAGACAGACAGACAAACGGACGGACAGACAGACAGACAGACAGACAGACAGGCAGACAGACAGACAGACAGACAGACAGATAGACAGTCAGACAGACAGACAGGCAGAAAGTCAGACAGTCAGATAGACAGTCAGACAGACAGACAAACGGACGGACAGACAGACAGACAGACAAACGGACGGGCGGACAGACGGACAGACAGACAGACAGACAATCAGACAAACCTCCCTGGCCCACCACAGATCTACAACCGCTCTCTTTGAGATTTATATTATGGGCGGGCAGGGGACGAGAGATTTGGGGGGTGGGGGGGGGGGGGGGAGGAGGCGAAGGAGGAGAGGGGAAAGATGGTACCGCTTGTCCAATGGAAGTGATCAAAGTTACCGTTTTGGTCCATTTTTTCTTTTTTTTTCTCAGAGATCTGAGAGCGACAGACATGGAGAGGGGAGGAGAATTGACACCGTGAGAGGGGAAGAGAGGGTGAGTGGGGGAGAGGTCGATTCATCTGATCTTCAATGTTTGGCAAAAAACCTTTAGCGCGTGATCACACACTCCCACGGATCACTGGGGGGGGGGGGGGCAGTTAAATGAAATCATTTGGACTGATCGTATGGCGGACGGACGGAAAAAGTGGCCCAGAGACGCCAGACATGGATCACTGTGGCAAGGTTAGTTTCCACTTCCTCATCAAGTAACGCTCATAACATTTGACTGGACTGTCACCGCAAGTCTCTAGACCAGGGACGCACTTGGAACTTGCTGTTGCTTTGCAGTCGCGCCTTAGCTTGATGTCCTTATCGACTGTGCAACCTGTCCGTGTCTCCCATGTGTCTTTATCCGTGTCTCCCATGTGTCTTTATCCGTGTCTCCCATGTGTCTTTATCCGTGTCTCCCATGTGTCTTTATCCGTGTCTCCCATGTATGCTCATCCGTGTCTCCCATGTGTGCTTATCCGCATTGATTCGTCTAGATTTAACCCCCCCCCCCCAAAAAGCCAAAGACAGTCATGATAAATTTATGTGGATGCCTGGCCCTTTGGCTGCCTTGGTGTATCGGGACGGGGGTGGAGATTGAGGCTAAAGTATTCATATCTCTAATACTCAATGGACAAACTCCAATTTCTTTCAACACTGACTAGAAGACAGTTTAAGGGTTAAAAAGAGAAGGGGAAGAAAAAAAACAGCACGACATCGATTCCTGCCACTAACAGCTGCTCATGGCGATACTTGGCCTATTTTACTGGAGTCGATACTCTCTTTCGTAACATCGATATCTGCACTACCGCAGGAAATGAATGAGGCCCAGACGAGGCGGCATCGAGGAAGAAAATATCGACCTACAGGTTAAAGTTTCACATTTCTTCATGGATGTATGTACCGAGACAGGGGGTTCATGTCCACATCCCAGGGAAAATAGGTGGAGGGGGGAGCAGGGAGAGGGTATCAACATGTTCTTGATTGTTCCGTACAGATAAAACATAAAAACGTGAGTCCAAACTTTAATATGACGTCACATCACACACAGACTTACCCCTCCCGGCTCCATCCAAACCCCCTTCCCGGGATGCCTGACGTCATTATTTGATCATCAACAAGTAAATCATTGAATGACGCCAGCATAATTCGTCCTGATCACTTCCGCTAAATCCTTGAACCAACATTTTTGTTGTATCTTTTCCGCCAACAAAGGCTAAAGGCTCCAATAGCGCCGTCTACAGGGCTAGACAATCCTGACATAAGCGCTCTTTGTTCCACCAAATTCTGATCTACAGACGCTAAAATCGCCGACCTAATTCCCTGTTCTCTTTTGTGGTCACTTGAAACAGCAATAGCGTCTAATCGGCCTAGGGGACGGAAATTCATTAAAGGATCCTTATTTGCCTTGTCACCGGGTAGAATAACGAAGTCTGTTTAGCCAGTTTGAGCATCCAGGCCGGACTAAATACCCGTGGGTGTTTCTAGTCGAGTCTACACCGTCAGAGTGATATATTACACTGTAAAGAGGCCGTGTTTAGGGCTTCTGTGTCCTCACCAGACAAAACTCACTGACCCAAGTTATTATCCTCCCCGTCCCAGAAGATCCAGATTAAAGGGGAGATAATGCACGGATTCACCACTAACTCAGCGTGATCATTACAAGGGGACACAACTGACTCTTCATCTACAGTACATCTAAACTTGCTCATGTCTGTCCGTGTGTCCAGTTTTGAAAATCTTACAGTCCATCATCCAGCTTGGATTTATAGTACACCTCGAAAGAGGTGACATCCATTTCCAAGGAGGGGGGAGGGGTACTCGTGAGCTTACGGTTTGACTGAGTTTTCATGGATACAGGAAAGGATAGGTAGAGCACCAATCAGCGTGGAGGTATCTACCACTATTTTAGGAAACACCGAGAAAATCAAACGTATCCCCATTTGACTTTCTATTCTTCCCTGGTCTCACAAGAACTATGGTCTTTTCAACTTTTGACCTATCTTACTCTTTCCGGTGAACATAATCTGGGTCATGATAAAACAGAACTGTCATTTCTTTAATGGTAATGGATGCCTGACTTCTTCTGCGCGAGACATTCAAATCAGTCTTCGGGGCCTAATCCCACCCCACCCCCTTTCCCAGGCATGACACATTTATGATGTCATTTCCCCTGGCATTTGTTGTGCCTCAAGAGAAATACACGCACGTATCAAACTGGGTCAGCCATGTAGTTTTGTCCCAAACCTCACGATATTTTAGTCAAAAGGGAAAAGAAATCAGTATTGTTCTCATCTCCCAGCGGCCTGGTCACTAAATGTGGACTTTGTAGCAGTGTGATGTTGCTGACTCCATCATCCCAGACTCTGCTAGTTACCTAGGGCGCACACCAGCGGACTTGGGTAAGCCGACTACTCGTATGGTGACGCCCTATGAGTTGGCGGCATATACTCGGGATCGCATTTAACTCCAATGTCGTGACGTCATCACCCAACCAGCCAGCTGACCAAATCGGTCTGAGCACGCCGAGGTTTAAATGACCTTATTTTCAAGCATTATTACAGGGTGCAAACTAGAAAATCCTCTCCTTCACCCACTCGTTATTCACACTCCACTTACCCACACTTGGAAATGAAGCTTGTTACAAGATGTACAGGAATAAAAATTGGCATAACGCCTCGCGCACAACTCGGGGGAAGGGAAGAGGGAGGTGGGGGTGAGGGGGGGTGTGGGGTGGGGGGGGGGAGGGAGAATAGGGGACGACTTCAATGATAACAGTGTCATGTAAATTAGACCATCCAATAGCTGGTGCAGGTTTTTGCCAGCCTCATTACGTGCAGAACGGAGGAGTCTTGAAAACTCAAGGACTGCATTTACATGTAAAACTGCCCTTTAGTACTGACATAATCTTACCTACTACATGATCAAATGAACACATTTGTAAATTATTTCAATTCACCGACCGGAGCAAAATAACTATGATCAATGGCTTGTAGCAAACCTAGCTCTGCTGTGGCCTAGATCAAGATTCAAGTCATGTTAACAACAGCACTTGGATTCCATGCACAGGCTAACAGAACTTATCATTACAAAACAAGTTCCTGCAGAAAACACAGAAAACACAGACTTTGCTGTGTAAAAGTTGTTCTTCGACCTGCAATTTGGAAAGAGAGCTAAGAAAGAACTTTCAGATCGTAATTTTTCATTTTACTACGTGAAAATGTAATGTGTCACATTGTCACATTTCAGCGGCGCAAAAAAAAATAAAAAAATTGTAAAGTAATAATATTAAGACCGAATGTTGTTCAAACTGGGTGTGTCCGCGTAGCTTATCATCAAAATTTGAGGCCGTATATTTATAGAGTTTCATAATTTTGGGTCACTGAGGTTTAGGTGTCTGTTATGATCACATTCCAGCGTTATTAAAATAAGATCTAGTTTGTGGCAATTTTCTCAGTAACTTCTAATTCCAGATTCACAAATCAACAAGATGTTTGACATCACCTACCAGTTACCTGATCATGCCGAATTTGCCGTGATGACTACATCTCTCAACTTTCACCATCACAGCCTGGAAAAACTCGACATCTTCAGCCAAAGGTTTCATTTCAGTGTCAGTGTAAAACTAATCAAAATCTATATGGGGCATAAAAGCTGAAATTGTGTAACACTTTGTAAAACATTGATAGGCTGTGAGATGGTGGCAGAGCACAAAAGCTGACAAAGTGATAGGAGTTTTACTATTGATCTTTCCGTGGCACCAGATGTTACAATTGTGGTAGCTTCTTCATAGGGGTGTTGTGTTCAAGTGGTGAAGGTGTTCCTGTCACGTGAAACTTTCTAGATCAGAACACACCCCTCCTCTCCTTCACACACACCCCCTCCCCCCCCCCCCTGCGCACGAACTGTGTGTCATCAGGCAGAATTATTGGGTGTGTGTGTATGTGTGAGGTGTGTGTGTGTTTGTGAGTGGGGAGGGGGGCGGCGGTTGAAGTTAGTTTTCTTGCAGATGCATATAAAACTGACGGACAAAGCTTGAATGAGCGGCGGACTGGTGTTGGCTGTGGACATGAACTGGTGTTGACTATGGACATGAACTGGTGTTGGCTATGGACATGAACTGGTGTTGGCTGTGGACATGAAATGGTGTTGGCTATGGACATGAACTGGTGTTGGCTATGGACATGAACTGGTGTTGGCTATGGACATGAACTGGTGTTGGCTATGGACATGAAATGGTGTTGGCTATGGACATGAACTGGTGTTGGCTATGGACATGAACTGGTGTTAGCTATGGACATAAACTGGTGTTGGCTATGGACATGACCAGCCGTGTCAGAACGAGATAATTACAAGTGAAATGACGAAGTATCAAAAGTAAAAACTCACAGAATCTATGACGCCACAACTAGACTTGGAAGAAAGTTTAAACAAGGCGACAGGAATGACTTGTATTCCCCTTTTCCTCTTCTAATTTACTGTATGCGGTTTCTTGATTGTTTCTGACGAGAGTCTTTGTATATAGGCGTGTCTTTCATAGTTTATAAATATAGGTAAAGCTGGAGAACAAAACGGTGGAACTTCAAAGGGCAGCGAAAACGGAGAAGTAGAACATTTCCCTGACTGTTCTGTAACTTTCTAACCCTTGGAGTACAGAACATTTCAGCTCTGTGGCATGCTTCTACTTCCCGCCCATCTGCCAAACAAATTCATGGTTGTACTGGTGCCCAGGGTTGACTGGCCAGCAGGCATGTTTGAATTGCCGTCTCTGAGGTTCCTTGGTTGTCCGTGAACCATTTCCAGTAACTGCCAGATAAAACTTGTCATGTTACGTGCAATTATCAATGACAGTCTGACAGTGGAAAACATGGATGTTACATTTGACAAATTGCGCCCTATTTGAGATCTATCAGGGCGTGAGTCTCACAACCTCCAGTGACTTGTTTGTATGATGACTGGAACAAAAGAACAAAATGCCAAGGTCAACGACACACGTCATGATTAGTCAACTGTAACTTGGCGTGAGTTTGTCTCTCCGTCTCTACAAATAACCTCCCCCCCCTCCCCCTCCAAAATCAGTCCATCAAACTACACAAAAAGAGTTCCCATTTGTAAAGCCACACAGAAAGACTAGAAAAGACGATAAGACAAACCAACACACATAGAAATCTGTGTGAAGTCTGAACGTTGAGTCAGTGCACCAGGGCAAACAGTAAGACAGAGATAGATAGATAGATAGATAGATAGAGATAGATAGATAGATAGATAGATAGATATATAGATAGATAGATAGATAGACAGACAGACAGACAGACAGATAGAAAGACAGACAGACAGACAGACAGACAGATAGACAGACAGACAGAGAGACAGACAGGCAGACAGATAGATAGATAGATAGATAGATAGATAGATAGATAGATAGATAGATAGATAGATAGATAGATAGAAAGATAGATATATAGATAGATAGATAGATAGATAGATATAGATAGATAGATAGATAAATAGATAAATAGATAGATAGATAGATAGACAGACAGACAGACAGACAGACAGACAGACAGATAGATAGATAGATAGATAGATAGATAGATAGATAGATAGATAGATAGATAGATAGATAGATAGATAGATAGATAGACAGAATGGCTGAATAACAGATAGAAATAGACAAACATATTATGCAGACAGACAGACAGACAAATAGACGGTATGGTGGCACGGAGAGATGATTTGTTCAGTTATCGTCTCCATTATTGATTAAATCATCAGCTGACGGATTAATTTCCGCCATATTTGCCCACATACAAAATCTGTTCACTCAATGGCACAAAAACTTCCTCCAGCCAGCAGTTAATTACACATTCATTTGGGTTCGGTTAGAGAGGATTTTCTCCCCTACATGGCGCCCTACGGGCCAAATGACAAAGTCATGTCCTGTGAGTTCTGATAGCCATCTGATCACCTTAGATAGCCATCTGATCACCTTAGATAGCCCGAGCATTCATTGGAAGAGAAGGGCCGGACCTCGATAATGAAGGCGTGTATATTAATTTGGACTGAATGGTAATCCGTAAATAGATCATGAGATTTCAGTCCTGTTGTCTCGTGCCGACACTAGATCCAAAGTCTACCACCCACCCAGCGGTGTCACCCCCCTGTCTCCACCCCACTTTGTCACCTGTGTATCAATCTTGAATATGTCACATAATTATTATTTGATCAACAACGTCCATGTCACCTACGCTGTGCTCTTCTACGGGCTAATTTTGTCCCTTTCACCGGGCAGACATTTGAAAGTCATAAGATAATAATTCACAAAACTATTACTCATGGAATAAACGTTTTGCATTGTACTTCCTTTTTTGTCAAATCTAAGCTCTTAGCTCCTTACATCCATTCTTCAACTTTCATTCAGTTCACCAATAGAAAAAACAAAGAAACAACATACTACAGATAGGACATCAGTCAGAAACATTTATCCCATAGTTCAATGGTTGATTGTTGTTACTTGTACGGGCTTCTCGCCGCATACGTACCCATTCCTAACCTCGTCTTTATACTCAACCCTAAATCGTATCGAACCCTAACACTGCCCCTCACCCTTTCAGCAGAAATCAGGAGAAAAAAAACAAAACAAAAAGAAAATTTGAAAGAATAATTAATTAAGGCTGTTGTTAAGGTTCTTTCGGAAGGAGCTCTCCAGTTCTGGAGTCAAAAAAAGCTTTCAAATACGTACCCCTAGCGCAAAAATCCTGGGGTCCGTACGCAGAGGAAACAACAGTCTAAATGCTTTGGCAGTGGGGCACATAGAGTTTACAGGGCATACCAGGGCAGTTCCAACATCAACAAGTGCATGACAAGATGCGGTCCGCACCCAGAATTAGAAATTCGTTCAATGAACTCAGGCGTCGTGACATCCCTTGGATCGCAACCATGTCGCTTAAACCCTCTCGCCTCCTGCCAGGTCAGGGTTCAATAAAAATAAATGTGGGCAGTTTGTGGATTCTTCTTTGGTAGCGTCTAACTGTAAGCTCTTATAATGGTCAAGTTGGTGTGCAATCATAATTCACACTTTCACGCCGACTTTTGGTAGTTGTAGAGTCTGGGCAATAGAACAGCGTTTTTGTCTTGTTCTTGTAGTATATTTATATGTAACAGAGATATTGCATCCACCATCACAATTAACATGAACACAATGTGCAACTTCTTTGTCATCATAGATACAAAAAAACCGACATGTGGAGAAAAGAAAAGGGTGGGGTGGGGTGGGGGGGGGGGGCGGATGTTAAACATGTACAAAATTGTCATGTCCAACAGTTGTGATCACTGACATGGCATGAAAGACAAGAGTTGCCTACCGTGACAGCCACAGAAGACCAAGTGATCCATGTTTAAATTTCACATCAAAAAGATTTGAGAGCTGGAGGATTCTCGTCTAGTGACAGATAAAACTTTTACTTTGTATTCCTGCTGTCCCTTCATTTATTTAGTTAGTTTCTTATTGACTGATTTATTTATTCATCTGATAATTGTTATGTATTTATTTATTTACTTATCTATGGATCTTTACTGGAATGTGAGTTGTAGAATGACAGTAAAACACGTAGAGTTTGCATTGAGTGGGCTGGAGCGCTGTAAATGTATTATTTTATTGATATTATTAATTATGTATAAAACTTGCGTGTCCTTCGTTTGACAATTTTTATTCTCGTTTTTGCGACTCTGTTTTTGTATGTCAGCACAATAATGATAGCTTTTTACTGCATTCATTTCAGACTTGAACATAATTATTACACAGGCTGAAAAATTTTCACATTTCTTTTTTATCTTCTTTCTGATCCAGGCGCGAGCTCAATTCAGATGTTGCGTCATGAGCCTTAGATTGTACGTCAGAGAGCCAAACTCTCTTCCAGGAGATGGAAGGGGGGGGGGGGGGGGAGGTAGAATCTTCTGGGGACAATGATCGGATGGCAGATATTTCCAATGACATGTATTTCCCCACATAGCGACTGCTCGGTCAGCGGAGAAATTCTACAAGGTTGCAGCAGCAGTGCTCGGCCACGGTCCAACTGTGGGAAAAATAATTATATTAAAAAGACTCTAGTTTGTTGGAAAGTTCCGCCTTAGATCCAAGAAGGTTTCGGTCCTGACAGACGTCGGTGAAAACAAAAAACCACTGCCGTACAAAGACTTACGTCACCACTGTGGGCTGAAGGGTCAGTCAGCTGGTGCGGTCAGTGTCCCGGGAGTGCTGAACGTCTCTGTGAAGCATAGACTACATGTGTCGTGTACAGACACTCTCAGATAATAAATATGCAAAAGCTTGTCTGTAAGTTTGCAACTTTAAAATCTATTTTGGCCTTCATCAGTTTGACACCACGATATGGATCCTCCTCCCCCCCCCCCCCCCTTTACATCTGGGATCCGAATGTAGTATTGGGAAGGGTAGGTACGGGGATGGGACTGTTCGCTTCACACAGGTTCGGATTGATCGCGAACGTCCTTTGTCCCATGCTGAGGTATCCCCTTATATCCATGTCCACAGGGACATGTCGGCATGATTCTCGGATAATTCAGCATATATGCCAGATTGTCCCCCCGGACAAGATAACGTATGGTAAAGTGTCCCCTCTCTTAGACCAGATTGTCTCCCTTGTACAGTCTGACAAGAGAACTCAAACTAACAAGCATTTGCAGCATGCCAGGATGTTCCCCCTCTCCATGCCAGAATGTCCCCTCCCCCATGTAAGAATGCCCCCCCCCGCCCGCCATACGCCAGACTGCCCTTCCTACCCTTCACCTCTGCCTCTCCTGACATTAATTGTGTCCAGCCTGTAACCTGTTACATGGCTCTGATTTAAAAATCAGTGAATCATATCTTATAATAAAAAATTCAATACAAAGAAATCTAAACGTAATATCAGAATTATGTCGATGCCTGCGAGATGAATGGAACTTGCTGGTCACGTTGTAGGTTTTTGTGGTTGTTTTAAAGTCATTTTCTGGTGGCAACAGGCAGCGCCAAACGTGTCTCCGCGGGTACGGGTGGATATTTACATCTGCTACTTTGATATAGACCGAGAGCTGCTGAGACCTACACTCGACTACACTCAGTGACGGTGAAGCCTTGAGGTCTGTAACTCCACAGCAAGGAAATCTATTATTGGTTGGACCGCCAAGTTGTAGCTCGAATATGAAGGTTGTGTTGTGGAGTCTTTTCATCAAAAATATCGATTTATTTTAATGGAATAATTGTGCATGGGCAAAATAGTTGAAATAATTCCTCTCAGTTCAGAAATGTCGATGCTCAGTTTGTAATTGTGTGGTCTATCGCGATTCTTCACCAGAAAAATAACATAATGATAATTTTGACTTTAGACCTGGTTCTGTTTAAATGATGGATGTTTTTTTTATGAATGCCGTTCTCATTTTGTCCTGTGATTTAAAATCCCTTCCAATGAAATGATATCTCTCTCCCCCCCCCCCCCCCTCGGGCTCAGCCAGGTAAAGACAACATTACATGCAAAGCTTGCAGCAGAGTGGAGTATTCATTGTTTGCACTTTGTTGACATTCCCAGCAGTTACAGCGGTGATTTCTATTTAAATCAAAGATAATCTAGTCATTGGTACAGAATTGAACAATGAGAAAGTAGGTCAATCAGCTTTCATCTAGTTTCCTCTAATTCTTTTTTAATTTAATTTAATTGTTGGAAAGGTTTTTCTGACGAGCACCTGTGTAGACAAAGGGCCATGTGTCTTGTATGTTCACATCATGTCTCAGAGGTGCGCACAGGGTTGCTGTGACCACAGCGGTTTCCTGCTTGAGACCTTGAGTGTGGAATTCATTATCATAGAGAATCAGAGAAGCCAAACATTTCAAAATTTCTACCTCAGATCTGTCTGCCTATTTTAAATAATGACGCATGCGTAGTGCAAGTGTGCATTAGGATTATTATTAACGCTGGCCGTACAGTTGGGGATGCATGCACGAGCCTGTGTGTGTGTATGCGTGTGTCTGTGTGTGTGTGCGTGTATGCGTGTGTGTCTGTGTGTGTGAATGTGAACATGGCCATTCAAATATCCCAAATGTCCAACCAAATTTGTAATGTCTGATCTCGCTACCCCCCCACCCCCCCCTCCCGCGCCGCCCCCCCCCCCCCAATCCGCCTCCCACCCCCGTCCCCAATAGAACTGACAGGAGGACAAATGCCCCCAGATTTCACGAGCACGTCAATTCTGGCCAAAAACAAACCAAACGTTTCCAGCAAAAACATTAACTGGCGATGATTTATTTTCACTCTGAGCAATAAGGCAAAAGAAAACAAAACAAAATGGCCCACGGGACAGAAAATCAGATGAAATCTTTCAAAGAAAAAGGAAAAGAAAGGAAGTCTGTACATAAATAATTTCATTTGATTCAACGGCCGTCTGCTCAAATAACTAGGTTAGTTCCCGTCTCTTTCAGTCTAATTCATGAAAAATATAGCTTAATACACTTTGATTATTAATGTCATTATTGTATTTGATGTTCCAGTAACAAGCTGAGGAGGGCAGAGATCTTGATGTGCGGGTCTGCAGAAATCCACAGCTCCACATTGATGAGAAGAAAAACTGCTGTCTTCCAGCCGATTACTCTGCCCTCCAGCTACACATCCATTACACCTCCAGCTACACATCCATTACACCTCCAGCTACACATCCATTACACCTCCAGCTACACATCCATTACACCTCCAGCTACACATCCATTACACCTCCAGCTACACATCCATTACACCTCCAGCTACACATCCATTACACCTCCAGCAAGTCTTTGCTTTCCTTCCTCCATCCACACCTCCCACCCCCCCCCCCCCCCGTTACACTGCCAGGTTATGCTAAATAAAACACCATCTTCAACATCATCACCATCTTCATCCTTACCAGCCTTCAGAAAGTGTAGATCTTATTTATTACTGTCCACAAATGTAGACAAAAACCAGAGAATAGCAAGACAAAAGAAAGAAACAACAAGTCCAGGGTATGTCCATCTCAACATAGAGCAATACTGACGTCAACTTACTGAGGCCTGGGGAATAGACTGGACACAAAAACTGCTGGGGCGCCAGCAAGTGAAAGGAAACATTGGCAAAAATTGACACAAACAGAGAGACAATCAAAGAACCAGGGAGTCTAGGAAGATTAAACTTGAACAGGTGACCAAAAAAAAAAAAACAACAATTTATTGTTCACAACCAACATTTGCTGTAGTAGTTGGACGTCCTGGCAGGTTTCGGATACTTCAGAACTGCCCCTCTGTCACTCACTCACACAGACACACACGTACGCAAATACACACACACGCACATACACACACTACCATACGCACATACACAAACAAATACACACGCAGGCATACAGAGAGAGAGAGAGACGTAGGGAGGGACAGAGAGACAAAGAGAGACAGATACAGAGAGAGGGAAGAGCGACAGAAACACACACACACACACACACACACAGAGGGAGAGAGAGAGAGAGAAAGGCAGTCAGACAGTCAGACAGGTGCAGAGTCAGAGAGACAGAAAAACAGAGAGGGACAGACAGAGACAGAGAGACAGAGAGAGAGAGAGAGAGAGAGTCATAGTAAGAGACAGAAGGAGGAAGTCAAGGCAAGTAAAGACTGACAATTTGCATTTTGCAGAGTTGTCCATCTGTCTTCAATTTCTAATTCAGTTGTAGTTCACTGTAGCGTTTTGTTGTTGTTGTTGTTTTGTATATAAATTTTAACAATATCAAAGGAACGGCTGACTGTTCAAAGTATGATCGGGCATCAGAGTCTGACAGATTGATGTATTGATTGGTTTATTCATTTGTTTATTGACTGCCAGTACAGTAAAAGTTGTTGCTATGTAGCTTTCTAAAAACTCTGTTCACGATGCTTGTTTTCCCCAGAATCCACAGTGTCTATAATTATTTACAGTCAGGATTTACATCAAATTTAACAAATTGCCAGATTTTATCTCGCTCCAGAGAAAAGGAAACAAATGATCAAATCTTCTGGTGCGTCCAGACCTACACATTAATCCTGCTTTGTCTTGCATCAACTGCCAGTTGTCTGAAACACCGACCATGTGCATGGAAATGGTTGTCTAAGCTGGAAAATCACCTCCTCTATCAGCGCTGGAATACTCACAAACGATGTCTGTAAAGTTTACTATCTAGCAAAAGATAATCATTTGCTGGAGGAAACCAAGTGAAGTGAACAGTTCACCCCTGGTACCAGTGGTCATTAATTTTACCTGACAAAGTCTTGGAATTTCTCATGGACCACAATGCTAATGAATAACCCGGTCGTTTTACAGAGGTTCAGGCCAACAGACTAGAAGATCATTGTTCAGTACCACGAATCAGTGCTCAACGCTTTCAGACTAAGAATCAACATAATCAGTTTGGTACCCCACAAGTCAGACACGGTCTAACTGCCATGAATAAATCTACATAAACAAAAGTGATCTGCAAAACTGACGCTGAGAATTCCTTGAAATAATCCAGTTTGAGATGGGCCAATGAAATTGTGGGGCCAATGAAATTGTGGGTACATAGTCGTGTCATGCTCAGCGAGGACAATTTGAAAGTGAATCCCCGCCTTTCCCACTCCCTTTGGCTGCCGGACATCATTGGTTTACCTCCAGACAGAAAGATACACGGAAAACTCTCATTCTGGGCACGGACCGCGGCACGTCATGCACACAGTAAGATATCTCTGCATGCACAGGATGCGGTCAATCAAAAGTAAGAGTGAAGACTGAATGATCAAATCTGTTATCGAAAATATTAATTTTTCTAACTATTTGTTGCAATTCTGATGGAAGCGACAAACAAGCGCCTGCTTTCTACAAGATATGAAGAGCCAGTCAAATGTCAGGCCAGCCCTCTACACAGCTCAACCCCCCCCCCCCCCCCCGCCGCCGGGCAGGATACAAATTTGATCTTTTTTATTTCATACGCCAAAAATAGCCGGACATTGCCATTCCTCATTGCTGTAAACCCTGGCATTCCAATCCTCATTGCTGTAAAACCTTCACATTCTGCATCCCTTCCAAACTTCATTTTTTTTGCCCCCGGGGCCTGTGAAAGCCGTGATGAAAACTGCTGTGTGTGTTCACCATACGGATCAGGTAATTGGAAATGGGCCGTGAGCAGTGAGGGGGAGAAACCGGCAGTCAGCAGGGAAGGTTTTATGTCCAACATCAAATCTATCTCAGATGACGGTGCTGCAGTTTCAGATCTAAACTTGTGGCCAATAGGCGGGGGAAGAGAAGATAAGAGAAACAGGTTTAATGCGTTCTCTGGGTGTATCGAGCTGGATCTATAGTCACATTCCCAGTGGGAACACATGGAGAAAACATTAGATCAGCCCAGTTATGATGACAAATATTATCATTAAAGAAGCAGACACGGTTCTTGAATCAAATGTCTTCAAGTGATCTAAAATCAGTGGACAGACACTTCGGGTTGTGGAGTCAACGGGTGGATGGATGGATGGAATGATAGATGGATGGATGGACGGGTGGATGGATGGATGGATGGATAGATGGATACAGGGAGTAAGAAGGAGATAACAGACATTACAGATGGGATGCACATAATGGATGAGGAGAAAATGAAATTGAAAGAGTCGAGTAAGTCATATTTACAGAGATAGCCACAGAAGATTGTTTTTTACCCTCCACAATTCGCCTCAACAACACATTTAGGCTACATGTATGCCACAGTCCACTGAGGTTCCTTACCATGTCACTTCACGTATGCCTGCTATCCACTTGTGAATGATACGTGAGATACGCGTACCGTGTATGTGCTCTTGAACACTCTGTGAAAGAGATCGTCCCTCCTGGGATGGTACATTTATTCTGATCATGTCATATCTTAGTCTTGTATTTTACCATCAGTTTTCTAGGATGTCTACAAGTCAATGGAAGAAGTTTGGGAAAATAAGGAGTAGTTACGAGAGGACATTATCAATGCTGTGTTAATGTTTGGCAACTTCACTGTCCCAAGCTGGCCATTGGGATGACATGAGATCTCTCACTTTGCCTACAGACTGCAAGTTTTGGTGTGACTAATGAAAAAAATCCTGGCCAACTTCGTTTCCCATTAGTCGTAATGGAAACTGTGGCCATGTGTGCATGCCAGATTGCGCTTCTCTGCCTCATTGCCTGGTTAGCTTTTAGCAATCTCTTTCAAAATTTATTTTACACACACGACAGGGAGCTGTATAAAATCTATCAGGACACCAAAACAGTTTTCTGTGGGACAGTTTTAAATAAACATTTCCAGCAAAGTGATTCTCTCGGGCTCTCACAGGACCAATTTCATTTCTAATCAAGTAAATCTCCCGCCCAAGTAATTAGTTATGGCGCACCTTGATGGCCATGTCTGATGTAATTTACCGGTGATTTATTTTGAGGGTAAGTATTTCAGTACCAGACAAAAGCCATCTCTACCGAGCTCAACACTCCCCGCAGGAACATTTTTATTGAGATAATTCTGAGATTGTGGGGGATAAAATAATAAAATGGGATCGAATTTGTGTGGTTTATAAACAAACTCTCAAGGCTACAGTCCATCCGTGGGGTGGGGTGGGGTGGGGGGGGGGGAGGAGAACAGAGCTGTACAAATCTGCACCACTGCAAGTTTCACACACATAACAACAAATACAAAAACGTAAATCAATGAAAATCTGTTGCTGTTGTTATCATTTTGTCAGGATATTTGCCTTTAAGAGTGACCTACCCCTCGTTCTGAGCCATGCTCTAAGAGACTGACTGACTGACTGACTGACTGACTGACTGACTGGCTGACTGACTAACTGACTGACTGGCTGACTGACTAACTGACTGACTAAATGACTGACTGACTGACTGACTGACTGACTGACTGACATCAAAGTGTCCACAACTGACACACTTTACAGAGAAACACTGAGAGAACCACGTATGTACATTGACAGCTTTTGGTCCGGGGAATGTGCTTCTATGTGGAAGTGATCTAGAGCCATCTCGGAGTGAATACACCGGATAATGGAGGTGGTGCAGGCAAATCATGGACAATTTATGATGATGGGATTTACATCTCAGGCGGACAGGTAAAAAAACACAAAAAGAAACAGATTTTCTCACACAACAACGATTTTAGCCCGTGCTACTAGGTCATACAACCTGGTTACAGAACGCCATTTTTACGCTAATTTGGTTACAGAATGAAATGTCTAGGAACTCTATGGGTTAACTAATCCAGCGTCCACGAATGTTGATGTTTTACAGAAATGCAGGACAAATCAATCATCGTTAATACTTCATTTACATTATAAAACCCGTATTTAATTTGCATACTTCAAACCGTTTTGATATAATATCATCTTTAGTTGGTGGTTGGTGATAGGTACAGGTACGGGAATTGGGAGAGAAAGAGAGACAGAAAAAGAGAAAGAACATGAGGGAGCGAGAGAGAGAGAGAGAGAGAGAGAGAGAGAGAGAGAGAGACAGACAGACAGACAGACAGACAGACAGACAGACAGACAGACAGAGAGTCGGAGAGATGGACAAGGAAACAGACAGACACAGAGACTGACAGACAGAGAGAGACAGGCAGCGACAGAGAGAGAGAGAAAGAGATGACGCGGAGAACAAACAGACCAGAGACCCACCCACTCATCGTGCCCCCCCCCCCCGCGCCTTTTCTTCAGAACTTTAAAATAAATTTTGTCTCTAAGTTTCGCTTTGCTGGACGAGAGGACAGCTCTGCACACACACTCAATATACATTTCTACATCTGTACACAGACACACCAGACTTGGAGAAGGGGGGTGGGGGTGGGGGTGGGGTATCACGTCGGTAACAGATGGTGTCATCACGCATGGCGGTTTATGTAGTAAGTATTCCACTGCGGTGTGTTCACGGCCCGGGGTGGGGTTAGGAGGGGGGGGGCAAGAGGCGTGACGACCTGTGGCACAGACTAGTTTAAAAGGTCTCACCTGGGACAGACCCGGCTGTGAGTGTCGGCGTGACGAGAACTAAACATTTGGGTTAATAGCTGGTCCTTTTATTCTGACATTGTTCTAAAGTGACCCGCCATGCTGGCAGTGCGCTCAGGTAGGCGATCCAGGGATTAGTGTCAATGAATGCAGCAAACACTCGGTCACATTGGCAATGCGCAATTTGCTCACTCAGTCGTTTATAGCCGTTCATTCATTCATGTTTTTTTGAACGTTCTCACAATAATATCCTAAACCTCCTCCCTTGGGAATCCGCACTCAAAATCTGTCCTCCTTGTCTTCCCTCGCCTCTTGCGATAATAATTTTAATAGACTATTAAAAATTACGAACCAAAATTGGAACATAAATTTAAACAATATCATGTCTTTAATGACAAAAAGGTAAGCAGACAGACAAAGGACAGACAGACAGTCAGGTTGGAGAGTTCACCAGGTGGATTAGTAGATAACACAAACACACACACACACGCACACCCATTACTCAGCAGACATGACGAAACAAACACATCCACCACTTCAGACAAACAGACAGACTTACCTGTCTGGCGCTGATCCTCCCGAATTCACGCCTGTCCCAGCACACAGTCAATGCGCACACGACAATACTCCAGCACACAGTCAATGCTCACACGACAATACTCCAGCACACAGTCAATGCTCACACGACAATACTCCAGCACACAGTCAATGCTCACACGACAATACTCTAGGATACAGAAGAACTCAACTAACGTTTGTTATTGGCCCTCGCCAATGGTCTCCAGTTGTTTGTACTCGCGCCCACAGAAGTTGTGTCAGCCTTTACTCCATGGACACACCCAAGAATCTACAGGACAGATCATAATAATGAAGAGAATGAGAATCATAATAACAATAACAAAGGAGATGTCTGTCATGTAGTGCACTTTTCCTGACGGTTCAGTGCGCTTTACAGGGAGAAAAAGAAAACAACTATCCACTCTCATATGCATACAAACATTCACAGCCAACACACGCCACACTGACTGCAAATATACTACATTCACACCCAACACACGCCACACTGACTGTAAACATAACTACATTCACAGCCAACACACGCCACACTGACGGCAAACATAACTACATTCACACCCAACACACGCCACACTGACTGTAAACATAACTACATTCACAGCCAACACACGCCACACTGACTGCAAACATAACTACATTCACAGCCAACACACGCCACACTGACTGCAAACATAACTACATTCACAGCCAACACACGCCACACTGACTGCAAACATAACTACATTCACAGCCAACACACGTCACACTGACTGCAAACATAACTACATTCACACCCAATACACGCCACACTGACTGCAAACATAACTACATTCACACCCAACACACGCCACACTGACTGTAAACATAACTACATTCACAGCCAACACACGCCACACTGACTGCAAACATAACTACATTCACACCCAACACACGCCACACTGACTGCAAACATAACTACATTCACAGCCAACACACGCCACACTGACTGCAAACATAACTACATTCACAGCCTACACACGCCACACTGACTGCAAACATAACTACATTCACATCAAACACACGCCACACTGACTGCAAACATAACTACATTCACAGCCAACACACGCCACATTGACTGCAAACATAACTACATTCACAGCCAACACACGCCACACTGACTGCAAACATAACTACATTCACAGCCAACACACGCCACACTGACTGCAAACATAACTACATTCACACCCAATACACGCCACACTGACTGCAAACATAACTACATTCACACCCAACACACGCCACACTGACTGTAAACATAACTACATTCACAGCCAACACACGCCACACTGACTGCAAACATAACTACCTTCACACCCAACACACGCCACACTGACTGCAAACATAACTACATTCACAGCCAACACACGCCACACTGACTGCAAACGTAACTACATTTACACCCAACATACGCCACACTGACTGCAAACATAACTACATTCACACCCAACACACGCCACACTGACTGCAAACATAACTACATTCACACCCAACACACGCCACACTGACTGCAAACATAACTACATTCACACCCAACACACGCCACACTGACTGCAAACATAACTACATTCACACCCAACACACGCCACACTGACTGCAAACATAACTACATTCACACCCAACACACGCCACACTGACTGCAAACATAATTACATTCACAGCCAACACACGCCACACTGACTGCAAACATAACTACATTCACAGCCAACACACGCCACACTGACTGCAAACATAACTACATTCACACCCAACACACGCCACATTGACTGCAAACATAACTACATTCACAGCCAACACACGCCACACTGACTGCAAACATAACTACATTCACAGCCAACACGGGCCACACTGACTGCAAACATAACTACATTCACACCCAACACACGCCACACTGACTGCAAACATAACTACATTCACAGCCAACACACGCCACACTGACTGCAAACATAACTACATTCACACCCAATACACGCCACACTGACTGCAAACATAACTACATTCACACCCAACACACGCCACACTGACTGTAAACATAACTACATTCACAGCCAACACACGCCACCCTGACTGCAAACATAACTACATTTACACCCAACATACGCCACACTGACTGCAAACATAACTACATTCACACCCAACACACGCCACACTGACTGCAAACATAACTACATTCACACCCAACACACGCCACACTGACTGCAAACATAACTACATTCACACCCAACACACGCCACACTGACTGCAAACATAACTACATTCACACCCAACACACGCCACACTGACTGCAAACATAACTACATTCACACCCAACACACGCCACACTGACTGCAAACATAATTACATTCACAGCCAACACACGCCACACTGACTGCAAACATAACTACATTCACAGCCAACACACGCCACACTGACTGCAAACATAACTACATTCACACCCAACACACGCCACATTGACTGCAAACATAACTACATTCACAGCCAACACACGCCACACTGACTGCAAACATAACTACATTCACAGCCAACACGGGCCACACTGACTGCAAACATAACTACATTCACACCCAACACACGCCACACTGACTGCAAACATAACTACATTCACAGCCAACACACGCCACACTGACTGCAAACATAACTACATTCACACCCAATACACGCCACACTGACTGCAAACATAACTACATTCACACCCAACACACGCCACACTGACTGTAAACATAACTACATTCACAGCCAACACACGCCACACTGACTGCAAAGATAACTACATTCACACCCAACACACGCCACACTGACTGCAAACATAACTACATTCACAGCCAACACACGCCACACTGACTGCAAACATAACTACATTCACACCCAACACACGCCACACTGACTGCAAACATAACTACATTCACACCCAACACACGCCACACTGACTGCAAACATAACTACATTCACACCCAACACACGCCACACTGACTGCAAACATAACTACATTCACACCCAAAACACGCCACACTGACTGCAAACATAACTACATTCACACCCAACACACGCCACACTGACTGCAAAATATAACTACATTCACACCCAACACACGCCACACTGACTGCAAACATAATTACATTCACAGCCAACACACGCCACACTGACTGCAAACATAATTACATTCACAGCCAACACACGCCACACTGACTGCAAACATAATTACATTCACACCCAACACACGCCACACTGACTGCAAACATAACTACATTCACACCCAACACATGCCACACTGACTGCAAACATAACTACATTCACACCCAACACACGCCACACTGACTGCAAACATAACTACATTCACAGCCAACACACGCCACACTGACTGCAAACATAACTACATTCACACCCAACACACGCCACACTGACTGCAAACATAACTACATTCACAGCCAACACACGCCACACTGACTGCAAACATAACTACATTCACAGCCGACACACGCCACACTGACTGCAAACATAACTACATTCACAGCCAACACACGCCACACTGACTGCAAACATAACTACATTCACAGCCAACACACGCCACACTGACTGCAAACATAACTACATTCACACCCAACACACGCCACACTGACTGCAAACATAACTACATTCACAGCCAACACACGCCACACTGACTGCAAACATAACTACATTCACAGCCAACACACGCCACACTGACTGCAAACATAACTACATTCACACCCAACACACGCCACACTGACTGCAAACATAACTACATTCACACCCAACACACGCCACACTGACTGCAAACATAGCTACATTCACACCCAACACACGCCACACTGACTGCACATAGCACAGAAATTCCACCAACGGTCCAATTACGTATTAAGTGAAGGGTTTTATAGACTAGTTTTAAACCTGGTGGTGAATTCCAGCTCCTGGATTCTTGCTGGAAGTTCTGCAGTCCTGACGATAGGAATAAAAGCCAAAAACGGACGATCGAATGTTTCCAGATTATAGTTTGGCTTAAATGTGAAATTGTTGCTGGTACCAGATCTTAACATACTCCTTGATTTATGAATAGGCCCATTGCGAATGACGTCACAGAGTGTTCTTGTTTTGTACCTTCGACACCCAAAACGGCTTGTGGATCAGCTGACGAGTGTAACTTCGAGATATGTCTAAGCGGTTAAAATGCCTGCTGGTTGCATTGCAGTTGTCTGTTATGACAGGGGTGGAAAGGATGGATCCAAGCTGGTCAGATTCCCTACCATCCGTGTAAACAAAGGAAAGGAAGTAAAAGAATTGACCGAACGTCTCCCATGAGCGTGAACACACATGTCATTGTTTACTGTAGTGAACTTTTTTTTAGCTCGCCACCGATTGGTTCGCGACGCCTGAAGTGATCGCAGAGCAAATCAGCTAACGAATCAAAATCAATGCTAGCCTAGCACCGCCATGGTTAAGCGTCGGTCCTGACAATTAAAATGGCCGATATGTGCAATGGGCCTGTGAAACACAATCTGAGAGATATGATGGAACAAGGGAAACTTTTGAACATTAACATGAAACCGCGATTTTATATTCTATTCTCACTCTAACTGATAGCCAATGCACTTGTTTTAAAATAGCTGTTCTGTAGCTACGTTTTGTTACAAGACATAGAGCTAGAGATATAGACTGTCATTAGTGAGGCTCGGTGGACCTGGGAGATGGTCCAGGCATGAGAGATATGAGAGATATAGACCGTCCTAGTGGGGCTAGGTGGACCTGGGAGGTGGTCCAGGCATGAGAGATATGAGAGATATAGACCGTCCTGGTGGGGCTAGGTGGACCTGGGAGGTGGTCCAGGCATGAGAGATATGAGAGATATAGACCGTCCTAGTGGGGCTAGGTGGACCTGGGAGATGATCGACCTGGGAGATGGTCCAGGCATTAGAGATAGGAGAGATATGGACGGCATCCTCAAACACAGACAAGTTCTCGTCTCATTTTTTGAAATATTCAAAGTTGGAATTATTCTAAAGCCATGCGCACCGCGGTGATGGACATTTAAATTGACCCACTGGAACTGAAGCCTAATCTGTTAGCTTTGGTGTAGGAGTTTTTGGTATCCACATCAAAACTGTTTTACCATTGTAATGATTATGCATTTTCGTTTGATGTTCCACTTTCAGTGATCAAATTAAAATCATTACATTTCCTGGCGTTTGCTAAATATGCATTTATTTTGCTTATCAAGTCATTTTATGTAGATTTCCTAATATAAAATGTAAATTTCCACATTAATATAATAAAGCGCAGGAATGTTGTGGAAAATACGTAAAATAAATTTTTTAAAATGGTCTGTATTAAGGGCAATTGAGATCTTCCAAAACCAGCAGTTTGGGGAAAATTGAGGATACATTCGTGTGTTTAGATCTTGGCAAATGCCCGGATCTCATCTGTTTCCTGATGCATACACACACACACACACACACACACACACACACGCGCACACACGCACACACACACGCACACACACTTGCAGCTAGGGACTGGACACGAACATCCTCACAATGACAGGATAACGCCCATTTCCTACATACAAAATGAACGCCGAAATTTCAACAAATCCGAGATTAAAACCAAAAAACACACAAAAAAAGCTGTTCTATCGCAGGGATGAGACAGGAAGTAGACAACAACAACAAAATAAGAAAAACAAAAACACCCAGGCTGGAGCCACACCCAGGCTGGAGCCACACCCAGGCTGGTGCCACACCCAGGCTGGAGCCACACCCAGGCTGGTGCCACACCCAGGCTGGAGCCACACCCAGGCTGGAGCCACACCCAGGCTGGTGCCACACCCAGGCTGGAGCCACACCCAGGCTGGTGCCCCACCCAGGCTGGTGCCACACCCAGGCTGGAGCCACACCCAGGCTGGTGCCACACCCAGTCTGATTTCCCGACTTGAAGGAGTTGCGCTTTCTTTTTCAACTCTTCAATTCACACTGTGTAATCAGGCACCGCGGAGTCAATGCAGACAAGAATGCAAAATGCCCAACTTTGAGTTTGACACTTTACCTCTGAAGCTGACGGAAATCTAATGTCAAATTAAAGTTACAATTTTCTGTACCGACCTCCTCCGGGTTGTATCTTAACTACAGGTTTTTGTTTGTACCCAGCCCCCCCCCCCCCCCACCGCACGCGCCCATACCCCCCCCCCCTCCCCTCCACACTCCTCAACTTTCGCCATTGGCTGTGATGAGAAGACTAGATCTCGGTGTGTTTACTGAACTGTCTAGATGTTTCATTAGGTGTGGCATGATGACATGGCGGCGGCGATGATTATGTTGGATGATGATGATAATGATGACGACGGCCGTGGTGACGAACAGTGAAAAGGTTGGTATAATTTGTTCACTTCATCATCTAATATCCAGCATGGAGAGGGAGTGGGGGGTTATATCAAGAGTTTTAAGTGCAAGTCGCCCCTGCTGAAAAGTGTGGGTGTGTGTGTGGGGGGGGGGGGGAGGGGTAGGAGTTCTTTGATCTGAATGTTGCTTTCGTGTGTATAATATTATTTGCAGATTCTTATAGTGGGTAAAGTTGTAGACAGGCTGAACAGTGGCAGCAGCGACAGCATCATCAGACGTTGTAGCTGCCGTGCAACAGGAGGTATCAACACTGTGGTAGATTTGTAACTGAAGTGATTAGCAATTGGACTAGTGATGGTAGTGAATAGCTTAGTATTGTCATCATAACAGCGATATCTTATATAAAAGGTATCTCTGATCATTTGATTATATATTTTGGTTCATATTATGTTCGATTAAAATCTGTACGTGTCTAGCTGCACTAATAAAAGTCAATACAGTTACCTAGACAGAGGAAACCATCATCCACCCTGCTGCACATCATTTTCCTACTTCATTTGTACACAACTTGAACTTTACTGTAAACACGGTAGAAGAATGACAACAGACAAAGATGAACCGACTCTCCAGCCAAATACCAAAGATTCCAGCCGCCGACTCTCCACTGATTCACTTTTTATCTGCCTGTAAATCTTTTAGAAAATCCGACATTCTTTGAACCAAGGGGGAGATAATTGCTGACTAAATATTTGATGCGTAGGAACAGTCGGGAAACTCAAATTGCATAATAACTAATTTCGTCTCCGGAAAACTATCCGTAATTTTCAGCTACACGGGAGTCCCGGTTTGGCCGGAAACGGCAGTGCGGCCGTGTGAGAATTATAGAGGGGGAATAATTTGGTAGTGGCGGGCGGTAACTGGAGTTACTGCCAACAGAAAGCAACATTTGGGCTGAAACAGATGATTTTTTTTTTCTATTGTGGGTTTTGCGTGCATCCTGGGTGCAGTAAGGGAAAGATTTTTACAATTTGAAATCATTATTTTTCTTGTAACAACAGGGATATACAGACAAGTCTGCCGGAAGGTTAAAGGTCAAATAGATCTCAGACTATTAAAAACGGTTCGTTTTACCTTTTTTCAAAACTAATTTCATTCCAGAATTTTTTATTTTTTTTTGGTGACTGCAGGATTTTATTATCCGTTCTTTCATCTGTGAGTGGTGGCAAATGTGGGGCTTTGATGAGGTGGCAATTCTCTACTTCATGGCCTCGCGTGTCAGAATATTCCACAGTGCAATTCTCCTACAATTTTGTTTTCGATTGACTGCCTGGAATGGAGAGCTAGAGAAATTGACAAGATCTAACAGAGAGTATAGAGAAGTGAAACCATCCTACTTGAGCTGGGCGGGGAAAGATCCCAGTCAGTGAAATTACATCTAACATGAGATAACTGCATATTTGAGATTATAACTCAAGTTCCCCGGGAAGTGCAGCCAATCAAATATGAAATGTTAAGCTGTCTAAATTGTGTAGATTTACTCTCAGTTTCAGAATTCTCTGGATCAGGCCAATTTTTAATCTCTTTGTTTAAAAAACGCATCTTTCTTTCTGAGCTCTCCCATATTTATTCTCCAATTTATCTCAAACGTCTGGATCCGACTCTGTCGTACTCTACGCCCCTGGTTGTCGTCAGTGCAATATTTACTTGAGTCTAGACCAAATCCGCATTGAGTTTACTTCAGATCCTTCGCTTTTTTGTCGGGGGGGGGGGGCGGGGGGGGGGGGGGGAGGGGGTATAGAATTATTTTCTGTATTAAATGTATTTTTGGAATACCAATCCGAGCAGATACAATAACATTCACCACTGCATGAATATTCTGTCTGACCTTACACGTCTAGTGACATACGTGTCATTGATTCTCCCCATGAACCATTGGATAATACCTTGTGGTCGTCCAGTGTGGATTGTAAAGTTTTACCTGCCCTTTCCATCAACTTCATAATTATGGCTGTGCTGTCTATGGCATCATCTATACTTGACCTGGGCGAATGGAGTTTTTTTTTCTTGCTTTTTTTTTTCTGTATTCAATTACAAAAAATTACAACAATAACACTAATAACTGCACCATCTTTACCCTCTCCCTAAAGGGTTCAAACCATCATAACGTCCTGGACACCAGCTGAGTCCTGATTAATTATTATTCTACACACTGGCAGGATTTTGAACCAGCCCCGCCCTCTCACATAGAGCCATCTAGTGTACTTGAGCTCTGCCTATCAAATGTAAACATTGATGTGCCTCCACATCTAAATCTGAGATGAACCAAACAGAAGTCAAAGGGACAAAACAGCAGAATGTAAAAAAAAAAAAAAAAACGACAATAAATACACAAGAAAAAGACAGAGAGGAAGAAAACGTGTTGAAGGCAAGATCGAATCACTAGATAGACAGACGGGCAGGTTGGCAGGCAGATAGATAGATAGATAGATAGATAGATAGATAGATAGATAGATAGATAGATAGATAGATAGATAGATAGATAGATAGATAGATAGATAGATAGACAGACGGGCAGGTTGGCAGGCAGATAGATAGATAGATAGATAGATAGATAGATAGATAGATAGATAGATAGATAGATAGATAGATAGATAGATAGATAGATAGATAGATAGATAGACAGACGGGCAGGTTGGCAGGCAGATAGATAGATAGATAGATAGATAGATAGATAGATAGATAGATAGATAGATAGATAGATAGATAGATAGATAGATAGACAGACGGGCAGGTTGGCAGGCAGATAGATAGATAGATAGATAGATAGATAGATAGATAGATAGATAGATAGATAGATAGATAGATAGATAGATAGATAGATAGACAGACGGGCAGGTTGGCAGGCAGATAGATAGATAGATAGATAGATAGATAGATAGATAGATAGATAGATAGATAGATAGATAGATAGATAGATAGATAGATAGATAGATAGATAGATAGACAGACGGGCAGGTTGGCAGGCAGATAGATAGATAGATAGATAGATAGATAGATAGATAGATAGATAGATAGATAGATAGATAGATAGATAGATAGATAGATAGATAGACAGACGGGCAGGTTGGCAGGCAGATAGATAGATAGATAGATAGATAGATAGATAGATAGATAGATAGATAGATAGATAGATAGATAGATAGATAGATAGATAGATAGATAGATAGATAGACAGACGGGCAGGTTGGCAGGCAGATAGATAGATAGATAGATAGATAGATAGATAGATAGATAGATAGATAGATAGATAGATAGATAGATAGACGGGCGGGCGAGCAGACAGACAGACAGACAGACAGACAGACAGACAGAAAGATAGATAGATAGATAGATAGATAGATAGATAGATAGATAGATAGATAGACGGGCGGGCGGGCGAGCAGACAGACAGACAGACAAACAGACAAACAGACAGACAGACAGACAGACAGACAGACAGACAGACAGACAGATAGATAGATAGATAGATAGATAGATAGACAAATAGATAGTAAAACAAAACAAAAAACACAATTACTACCTAATCTATGGTTGAAGGGCTGAATGAAGAAAGTACATCCTAGAATGTTCTAATACCACAGAAAAACTGTCAATGTGGGAGACTGAAACATTTTAGTCTCTATAGGTGCGCCAGGTTAACACAAGGACGATTAGAACGTCGCCCATATCTCGGCCACATTTCCACAGCCAGCACAATTCGCCCATTCCTTCAGCAGAGAAAATATTACCACCGATAATTGACTTAACTGAAGGGGAAATCTGGCCAAATCTGATGTGGTAAAAATAACATTCTGTACTGTTCACCAAACCTGTTCATCAATTATCTTAACCTCTTCCTCCAACCTCTCCTCTCCTCTGGCACACACCCACACCCACCCACACACACAAACACACGCTCACACACACACACACACACACATACACACAACTGTTTAAACAGCCTGTGATCGAAAGTTCCAATAACTGAGCTCAGTTATTTAAATCTCAACAAAAATGTCAAACTAGAACTACTAGAAAAAGACAATTTCTCAGCATTTCCACTTAATTTATTTCCAATTTCTAAATGACGACAGTTTCCAACCTGAGAATGTCGAGCTACAAATGTTTACATTTCCGTCAGGCCCAGCACTAGTTTATTCTACGTCCAGAGTAGCACGTTTCCAGGAAATAGCTTGTAAATATTTTATAGTTATATTGAACAAATTGCTAGGACAAATTTCTAACACTTTAAGATCTACTGCCAGAGATGAGACACCGCAATACAGGTCGCAGGAATGCTAGAGGACGCTTTGGAATGTCAAACTTTGGCTTTAACTGAATGGTTGTACAAAATGAAGACAGAAATTGGCATTACTCTGGCCAGGATTTTTCCATTGTTTTTCCCATACATTCAGCGATGTGTAGGTGATTAGGTTGGGTAGAATCTCAATAATTTACTTGGAAGTTGTTTCTCTGCCAACGGGCCATTAATAAGGAAGTGAAAAGCACGATTCCTGGCAACTCACAGCCTCAGAAGATGTCTCAGGTTCAGACAAAAGAAGATTTTGGCAACAATAATAGGAAGAGCTCAAGTGAAAAAGCAGACAAGCCAGATTTCAGATCAGCCATATCCAGTCATTTTAATCAAATTATTGAATATCCCCCAAAAGATAATAATTTATCGTGATTACAAACATGGTTATAAACGGAAAAAGAAAGTTTGCTGACGATCACATGACATCCAGAAAGGTTTAAGAAACGCATGAGAGAAGAATTTTGGACTTCCCAGACATTTTAAAATTATGACGTTGCTGGATTTTGACTCCAGCCGTTCACAGATGTGCAAGTCGTCAGAATGTTTCAAGTGTCCTGTGTAACCCGGAGACTGCAATATTTCACAGACCAGAAAAGTTGCACTTGCAAGAAAATTAATGATCACATTCGCCAATTTCCCACTTGACTCAGACTTCACCAATAGCAGATGTTGTAATCTCTCTCTACCACCGACTCCAGAACTGAAGTGTGCACCCACTTATCCTCCCCCTCCCCCTTCACAATGCCAGGATGATACTATAATTTTGCTTTACGCCAAGCTAGGACTGGGGTATTTTCGGGTACATTCACCCGGGAAATGTTTGGGAAACGGTCACAGACTCCACCCAAGTACAGTTATCTGCTCTTGGTTAAAACCGATGACACCACACCATCAATACTGAGCATTTCTCTCTCTCTCTCTCTCTCTCTCTCTCTCTCTCTCTCTCTCTCTCTCTCTTTCTGTCTGTCTGTCTGTCTCTCTCGCTCTCTTTCTCTCTCACTCCCCCTTGCCATAGAACGCCATACCACACACGTACATAACACTGTACAGCCAACACGAAAAGCGCCATGCAGTGTTGCCTGGTTCTCCTAAGTTTTTCATCTGACAAATCCTCTCGTGAAACGTCCCGGGTTGCCATCAAACCAGTAGAGGAGGGTACGCTTCTGACACTCGCTATGTAATGGATAAGCTAAAGGAAATGGTTTGGAAGACTTTAGTCAACTTAATGATGACACACATGTAAACACCAGGCGCCAAAGTTAACTCGACCATTCACAGATTCCAACACCCTCGTCTACCCGTATCCTACCCGTCTGCAGATTCTGGGTAAGAGAGAGAGTTTCTCCCCCCCCCCCCTCTCCCATCCATGTACGTGTCTTGTAAATGTAATAGTTTTACAAACCTGAGTCTATTTAATGAACCTGAGGCCATCTTTGCCCCTTCAGCCCCCCCCCCCCTCTCCCATTCATTACACAGAGGTTTTACATCCTGTCAGTATGAGAATACTGCTGGGCGGAACCGCTGGAGGTCACGCCTGGTAGAGAGCATCCCTGCATTCTTGGCTTCTGACAACAACACTCAAGTCAACTCAAACTTCAGTATAACAGAGCAATGTAAGACTGGGCGCGCAGTGGTGGCTTTGTCGCGTCCCAGTTGGGTTTGCCTTTGATAAACTGTTAGCGAATGAGTGGAGATGCCAACACATGCAGGACACAGACACACTGCAGAGCTGAGAGCAGTATGAAAGCAAAGACACGCGTGCAAACATGACAGGAAATCGCGTGTGCGCGCCTTGAGTACGGTAAGGGTTAACAGTTTGAATGGAGCTTTATCTCTCAACGCCATCTATTTCATCATGACTTTTTGGCTTCTGTCTCTCCAGATTGCGTAATGACGACACACAATTTAGTTTGCTGGCTGGTAAACACAAAAACTTTGCTTGGGCATCTGTTACACTCGCCCGTCAGAGCGCCAGTCGTGAACTAGGTCAACCAATCGCTGGATGTTACATTATACAACTCTTGCATAGCTACAAATTGGTCCCAGTTCTCTGGCCGCTCCAGCCGCCTGGCACATTGCGAAATAAAAATTTGATGTTTGTCATCTTGAACGTGAGCTGAGAGTCATGTGTGTGTTTGTCGGTATGTGTGTAAGTGTGTGTGAGAGAGAATGGAGAGGGGGGGGGGGAGGGTAGTGTCGACTGAAAAAATGATATACACTGTGTAAATCCTGTTTTGATTATATTTGAAATGAAATGTATTTATTATCTCTTTCTGGTTCCAACTAATAACTCAGATGTAATTGCCTTCACTGCCCTTTAGGATAGGAAATCTTTCCAGAACCTGCTGGTTCAGCATCAGTTCCTGGCTAATCAGTCCATCTATATATACAATATGTACTGACATAGTCGTGATATTTGTCTCTATCTGAAACGTTAACTAGTATTCTCTCTCTCTCATGCCATGCATTCCTGAAACCCCCCAAACCTTGCCTGCCCTAACCTACACACCAATTTGCAAGAGAACATTAGACTGAGTCACTGGTACACGCTGAGGTCTATGATGATAGCACTGTACACCACCAGCCATCATGACATTTTCTACCTCTCTTTAACGTGACCACAGATTCTCTAGCGTGTCATGCAAAAGAACGTACGCATCAAAAAGGAAATATTACAGGAGGTGCAAAAAACATTTTGGCATTCTATTTTGTGGATGGCCCAAAAGAAAATATGAACTGTAAGAAACCAGAACGTTGAAGAAAAAAATAATAAAAAACGAAACAAACAAAAAATGTATAATTATGTCCATATTAAAAAAAAAAATAATTAATGGGGGGGGGGGGGCGGGATGCATGCAAATTTACATTGGTTTTTGAAACGGGGAAATGCAGCCTATAGCTTTACCCAGCGGGGGCTCCACATTGATGTTAAGACAACCCTGGTCAAAATGTGAATTAGCAATGACGCAATGATGAGATTTTTGTCCATTTAATACGGCTGTTCTGTCTCACCAACAGCTGACACACAGATACACACTGACACACGATATCAGACCGCTCACCCGTGTAGATGTATGCATGGATAGACTGCCTGTGTTACTACATGCTGATACATGCTTAATATTGCATTCAGACCAGTGGACAATCCAGCGCTCCACGGCTAATTTACCACACATTTCCATGCAGCCATGGGACAGTGAGCAGGCCAGCACGTCACGAGAACGCCACAGAGCGTGAATGAGGGCATAAAATACATTAGATGTCCATTTTCAGGGTCAGATCTTATCAACTCCCCCCGCCCCCCTCCCCCGCCAGCCACCTCCGATAATTTTCGCTGCCCATGGAAATGAAGTAACAGAACAGCTTCGACGGTGTTCGGTGCAAAATGAAGATACATGTATAATTTATTGTATCGTGAGTTAGAATGAGCTCGAATCTGGGTACGAAATTACTGAATGTGAGGCTTTAAAGTCATTTCTTTCCTGTGTACATGAACACACACACACACACACACACACACATAAAAAATTCGCTGTCTTCTCTCAGAGATGAAAGAAAAATGCTAAACTGAACCACAATAATAATAATGATTAAAATGATAGTAACGATGATAAAGAACATTTCTATAACGCTTCATCCCTACCACTGCAGCTTGTCACAGCTTTACCGTCCTTCTTCAACTGACATTCAATTCACCAATACACAGAACATCATCATCATACACAGCTGTCAGAAACCGTTGTGCTTGGTTCTATTTCCATCAATCCAACCTGTTTGTTTTAATCCTTTCTCTGATGAGTGACGTCATGCCAGGCAAATTATCGCACTGTCCGAGAGTGAAAGAAACTGATAATGTCTGAAATTTCTTTTTCTGGACAAATGACCACTAATGTTTTAGTGTCCGTCTACACCAGAGATATCTTAGACCTCTACACCGGCAAAACACGAACTTCATAATGGTGAAAATACGAATATCAGAGTAGCTGGGGATACAACCGCGAAGATGTCGGGCGCCGAGTGTGAGCCTGTGAGACAAAACATTTCATCCTACCTGACGTAGATCTTTGCTCCCTTTTGTTTGATCCGCCTTCCAACAAGTTAGAGAAACAGTAACAACAACGCAATTTGAGTGTGGTAAAGTATGTAACAGCGTGTGGCACGGCCCACCTGCTCTGTACCATTGGCCAAGTCACCAGTCACAGCAGTCTAACAGCTCGGATTACAGTCAGTTTAGGATATAAAGTTTCAACTCCTACCTGGGAAACTTTGGGCGCTCGCGCAGATGGTGAGAACTCAAACAATGACACAAAGTGTGAGTTTTTCAGACCCTCCGAACTGGAGCTCCAAGTACACAAATATCCAATGATGTACAGTGGGAAAGAAACTTACCTTGAACAAAGAAATATTTCTAGTCCAGAACACAAAAACCACAAAGGAGAAAATGCCTGAGCTATACACTCCAATTACAGAAACAGCTAAAGCTGAAAGCTGGGAGGGCATGCATGCGCGAAGGGCCAGTACTCACTCCGCGTACACACAAATACATCCTCACATCCACATGTGTTTCTCATCTCTCTGTTGCTTGTGCCCTGTAATGCTCACTAGCGCGCGTGCGTTTCTCCCGCGTGCTAAAGGTGTGTTGGCTGTCATCTCTGTAGGCTGCCTGGGAGAGATGCCACTCACAAGTTTACCTTCAGCTTACAGAAACAAAACCTCACCCCCTCTTTTCCTCCCCTCTCTAGACATCTCTAGGCTGCTCCACGAGTCTGGTTGATTCTCTCAAGTTCACTTAACTTCGATGTCTGGACTCGTCAATCCAAACCGCCTACTTACTCCGGGGTTATTCAATATCTGATCATTCAATCGCGGTCACTTCAAAACTTTAACTTGACTTCCTGACTCAACTTTGTGTCAGTTGGATCAGTTGATGTCACTGACTGACTTGGCCCAATTCCCACTCAGGTTTTTTTTTTTTTTTTTGTATGTGCAAGATAGATCACTCTGACTCACAACGGAACACTCGCTACTTGCAGTGATGTGCGTCGGTTTTTGGGGCTTTTTTTCTCGTAAGTAATTTCGTTGTCACTGATACCATTTTATAAGAAGGTTTTAGCGTTTCTACGATCCGTAATAAATTTAAATATTTGATGAATGGCTGTGATGATCTGTAAATACGGAACCCGTCCATCCATCAGCTTTCTGACGGTTTCATGTTTTATATATTCGTGTTGTATGAATAATTGGGCCGTGTTTTACACGTTTCTTGAGAACAAAATCAATCTTACATTCATGCAGGGACTGTCTCGGAGTCCAGCTGGCCAGTTCTACATTCAATTTCTACTTTTTGCCTTCAGTCGCGGGCGGCCAGAAAACCACAGTCTCTACGCCTGGACGTGGCTAAAAAAAAAGAAAAAATGGATCATTCCGGCTCGTCCATGCATGTTTTCTACTTGACCAGCTCGTGAGATCCATCAAGGCAAGACAAGACACGAGAGGGCAAGACAAGATGACGTCTGAGATCTGACACAAGTTGTAAGGGAAAATGTCTGCACCATGAGCCGTTTAAACTGAACATGAAAACCTGAACGTTTAAGTGGAATTATCGTGTAAATCTGTTTCATGGAAGTGCATTGTCAATGAGTGAGTGAGTGAGTGAGTGATTGAGTGAGTGAGTGAGTGAGTGAGTGAGTGAGTGAGTGAGTGAGTGAGTGTCTCTTTTGGCCATGAGTATTTAGTTTAAATCATAAACCGCCCAGAGGCCTGAGATCTGAACTGGGCAGTGAGCGAGGTATAAGTGTACATTATTATTATTGTTATTGTTATATTATTATTATTATTAGAGTAGGGGTGTGTTTGCACGCGTGTGAGCATTCAGGGCTGACTCCAGCACACAACAACATCTGGACAGTTTCCAAACATTACTGCCGGCCAATCCAGTTTTCCACACATTACTGCCGGCCAGTCCAGTTTTCCACAAATTACTGCCGGCCAGTCCAGTTTTCCACAAATTACTGCCAGCCAGACCAGTTTTCCACAAATTACTGCCGGCCAGTCCAGTTTTCCACAAATTACTGCCAGCCAGACCAGTTTTCCACAAATTACTGCCGGCCAGTCCAGTTTTCCACAAATTACTGCCGGCCAGTCCAGTTTTCCACAGATTAATGCCGGCCAGTCCAGTTTTCCACAAATTACTGCCGGCCAGTCGTTTTCCACAAATTACTGCCGGCCAGTCCAGTTTTCCACAAGTTCTCCTGTCGGTTGTGACATGGCAAATTTTATGACATGATCAAAATCTATGCCATGAACAGTCACTGAATTCACTGACCTGTCAGCCTTGAGTGAACAGCGAACACTTGTCTCAAGTACCATGCTCAAATGACGGATGTTCGATGCTTCACGGATACTTCCAGAACTGACCCGCGATACACGTCTGGCATAAAATTATTGTATTTATCTGTGTGTAATCAGCGTGTTTGGTGGTGTAAGCTTCTTAAGGGAGGGTTTCAACAAAGAGTATTTATTATCTCTCGGTGTCCCAGTTCTAATTCATATCAATTACACAACACAGAACAATAATTTCATTTATTTTTTTAAAAATGTATTTGTCTTTTATTTTTTAAATTTCGCATGTTGAATTTTTTCCCACGACCTGATCGACACAGTAATTGCATTTTAAATTTTAGCAACTTGAATCAACTCAAAATCTGTATGTTTAACTGCACGTCTGTTCGTGATAAGTCTTTTTATGACTGTAATGATGACACATGACCACATCGACAGTCATGCTAGAACAAACCAAGTGTACCAGAGACTGAATTATTCCAGGTAAAATCATATCTTGTCCATTTTTAGTTATCAAAAAAGTTAAATGTTCAGATCCAACATGCTAAACATGATTTTACCTGCAGATGTTAGATCAATGTAGGCACAGATTCCATCATATTTACTCGTTTCGTGTTTTATGTAAAATGTAAAAATGTTAGCACGGTCCATTAGCGCCGTACGTTGGAAATTACATTTACAATGATCATTGTTTTCATTGTGACTGTGACCATACTAGATCTACAATCTACCCGATCATCCAGCCTTATGCACTACATCGGGTCACAATACTTCTTACTGAAAACTAGTTGAGAGAAGCCCAGACTATGGAATATTCGACTCTGCCAAGTAACAGTGTCCCATGTCCCAGTTGTCTGCAGCTGTGAAGAACTAAGAAATCCTCGGTATCCGATGACTTTAAGCACAAGGCCTGGTTTGATCCGAGAGTGAGGAGTGTACAGCGAGCAACACCTGCAGATTGACCTTACCTGGCAAAGGGAAGCCGAGAAAATGTCTGTCTGTCCCGCCATCACATCTCTACATCATCCCCCCTCTACCCCCCCCCCACACACACACACACCCCGGCCAAACCATCCACTACTCCCACATTACCGCTGTTTCAAGTTCTAGGAAAGGTCAAGTCTCCACAGGAAAATCGACTGTCTGTGCTGCAGATAACGGAACTCAGCACATTTCGGGGCTGAGATACACTGACCGTCTTACAAGGGTAAAAACGTCTTACACGGGTACAAATGATTTACACTGGTATATACGACTTACGCAGGTACCAATGTCTTACACGGGTACAAACAGCTTACACAGATACAAACGGCTTACATGTGTACACACGTCTTACACATACAAACAGCTTACACAGATACAAACGGTTTACACAGATACAAACGGTTACACGATTACAAACGGGGTACACAGATACAAACGGCTTACATGTGTACACACATCTTACACAGATACAAACGCGTACAAAAAGCTTACACAGATACAAACGGCTTACACAGATACAAACGGCGTACACAGATACAAACGGCTTACACAGTTAGAAACGGCTTACATGTGTACACACGTCTTACACAGATACAAACGGCTTACACAGATACAAACGGTTTACACAGATACAAACGGTTACACGGTTACAAACGGGGTACACAGATACAAACGGCTTACATGTGTACACACATCTTACACAGATACAAACGGCTTACACGGGTACAAACGGCTTACACAGATACAAACGGCTTACCCCAATACAAACGGCTTTCATGTGAACACACGACTTACACAGATAGAAACGGCTTACACAGATACAAACGGCTTACATGTGTACACACATCTTACACGGATACAAACAGCTTACATGTGTACATAGCTCTTACACAGATACAAACGGCTTACACAAATACAAACAGCTTACATGTATACACACTTCTTACACAGATACAAACGGCTTACACAGATACAAACGGCTTACATAGATACAAGCGGCATACCCAGACAGAAACGGCTTACACAGCGTACAGATATAAACGGCTTACACGGGTACAAACGGCTTACACAAGTACACACTGCCACAATTTGGCCCTCACCAGCTGCTCGGGCTGTTTCTGTCCTACCACAGTGTGACTGTTCTCGTGTTGACGTATTTTCTCACATCTCTGTTTACTCCCGTGTTCCTGCAGGAAATGAGACGTGCAAGGGTTAATTTGAACAACTCACGGATAGGAGGAAAAAGGGGCCGATAGGCGTATGGTATCACAGGTTTGGACCTAATTTTATTCTGTGGATATGTAGTTCTGTGGATGTGTCCTACCGTGCTGTGGATAATCCTGCTGTAAGCCACAAATGTTTCCTATGGAGAGCTGGGATGAAGCTCAGACTTACAGAACAGCAACATCCAACAATAAACACTGGGGGAAAGCAGAAACCGCCAGGGCATCAAATGTCAGAAAAGGTAACAATGTGGAAAAGATATCGTCTTGCTGCTACATAGTCAAGCTGGGGGGAGGGGGGGGGGGGAGGTGAGACTGTGTCTTTCGTCCTACAATTCCCAAGATGCAGCAAATCCATGATATCTGGAGTAACATATCGTCCAGCCCCCCCCCCCCCATTAACAGACCTGCACACCTAGGAACCTCTACTATGTCTCCCCCCCCCCACCTCCCACCGCCCCCCACCAAACCAAACATACAGCTACCAGAGATGATGAAAGTAAAAAGCATCTAAAAGCCTATTAATGTCAACAGAATGTATGATTAGCCGCCAATTCTCTGGAGTATTTCAAGCCTTCACGTTCAATGTCTATCAGCAAATCAAACATGATGCGAGCAGACAAAAACTTCTCGGAACTGCCAGATTTTTCATCACTGACATGCCAGTTAGTTCACAGTTAGCGTTGTCTCGAGCATGATTGATTCTAGCGTGAGCACTGCACACCGGAGTGACCTGTCCACGCATGCGACGTTCACAAGAGTCCAGGTACCGCCATGTTGAGTATAATCCAGATCTGTCAATGACAGGTCGGTCTGTACAGGATTTACAAAGACTGTGTCCCAGAATGACGTCACTCAGATCCCGATCTGCATATTCTTTCGAGGCGAGTCCTTTCCTTTATCTATGGGCAAAATGTCTGTCTTGCTGATCGACGGGTATGACGTCACATTGTCTGCTTGAACAAGAAAGTTTTAGCTCTGCTGTTTTGTCTCACGATCCACATTTCGTGGGTACCGCGTCAGATGAGTGACTGCTCAATGTTCTGTCAGACCAATTAGTCTGGTTGTTGTTGTCTTGTGAGAGCCGATGGTCCCTCCCCCCCCCCCCCTCCCCTCGGCGCCCGGACCTCCTCCAGACTGTACACCGACCAACAATTGACCTTTAAACTGCACCGGTTTCTACATTAAACATGGGAGTGCCGAGAGAGAATCAGAGTCCAGGAAATGTCCAGGCTACTCAAATCTGGAGGTTCCGTGAGTCTGTCGGTCTGAACAGAAACAGTGACTCTGACTAAAGGTTAATTTGTCTGCTACCGCCGTACCTGGCCCAATGACCACCCGGTAGCAGTTCACTCCCCTGGTTACATCTCCGAACTCCAGTCTTCCCGAGTCCCTGCACTTTCCTGAGCATCAGACGACGACTAAAATTGTTTCAGCCACGCTGGGCATGTACGACGCGGTGACATGGATTTGAGAGTTCCATTGAATATCTATCTATCTATCTATCTATCTATCTATCTATCTATCTATCTATCTATCTATCTATCTATCTCAAACCATCTATATTTGAAAGTGACTCTGTTGGTTTCCATCGTAGAGAAGTGCGGCCAGATATAACAGTGATTGACAGAAAAAGAAAAACAGTCAAGCTAGTAGAAATATCGATACCATTTGATGCTTATATTGATAAAGCTTACAAATCAAAGTTTGATAAGTACTACCCATTTTCTTTAGAGATAACGCCATAGGGTATCATTGTGAAATCATTGTGCTAATTATAGGCAGTCTCGGAAATGTCCATAAGAGGTTTACAATAATAAATGCGCCGGTCTTAATTATTGTCCACTTTTACCATCTATTTATGGATATATAAGCCAAGAGCCAGCAGTTATGTTCAGTCATGTAACGGATTAATATTTACAATGCCATTCTATTGTTTCCTGTATGGGTGTCAGGATTAGGATTTGAATTGCCGTGCTAGGTCACGCATTGTTTATTACATGGCATCATTGATTTTAGCCAGTGCAAACGTCCTTGAACTATTCCCGTGGACAGTTTGTTTTTGTAACGCTTTTCTTAGAGATGGAAAGAAAGTGGGTCAGGATAGAACGAATGGATAAATTAACAGTGACGATGCAGTTTTCGACCCCGTGGTTTGGGTGTACCTTAACAGGGAAAGACGGGGCGAATAAGGAGTGAAGAAATTCGTACATAAAACGTTTAGGGTGTAGAGACTTTGCGAAAGGTTTTGACATCCTAGGTCTGACTTTGTCTGTTACTATTAATAGAATCTATTGGCGCTGCGAGCGGAGCTCGAAGTGGATGCACCAATCAAATTTGAGCAGTCACGTGAGTTGCAGAAGATAAGCGGGAGCATCTTTATGCTACCTCACTTCCATGTAGATCTTCCAGCTACGAGGGTTGTCGGCTAATACGGTTCAGCCAGAGAGAACCAACAGACTGTTAAGTCATGTCTATGTCCTGGATAGACAATGAAAATAATCCACAGCTATTTTCTCCAGTTCCCTGAAATCGTTTCAGGGAACCAATCGTAAGTTTCATCAAAATGATTCGAGATGATGTGAATCTGACCCTAACTTCCCAGTAGAAGTGCGATCAAAGGAATGCAAGACCATAAAGTTTTACTTGCAATTAAGATCTAGAAAGAGTGACTGATATACACATTTGTAAATTGTAATTGATGTGTCTGGATGAGGCTGGGGATTGCCAGCCCATCCTAGAGCAGATCTAGATCTATTTTAACTACGTCAGTGTGTCTTGACGGTTTGATCCTTTATAAGCAGTTAAATGAGTTAATATTGTCGTCTGAGACATAAGGATATTATTTGTGAAGTAGTAGGCAGTCTATATTTCTGAAGATGAATAATTACTAAGTAAACTGTGTATGAATCAGAATGATATAGAGTTTCAAATCTCTTAAGGATCTAGAGGAGATTTATAGTTATGTATTTTAGTATTTTCATTTGATGCTGCAATGTTGTCTTTTAATATGTAAACGATAGACGAAATTGTTAGGAATTTTAAGTAATAAATTTGTGGCCCTACAAGGTCCTTGATATAACCTACTCGAAATTGTTATTAGTGTATGTGGCATGGTATGGCAGAGTAATTTCTAAAACCTCTCGATATTTATTAAAAATGCAGTCGAACACGTAAATTTATAATTAACCATCCCCGTAAAACACGAGCACAGTAATCCCCATCTGTAACACCCTTCTTTGAACTCGTAACACTCGAGGACCCAGCTCGTAACACTGGAGAGGGACCCTTAAAGAACCTTAGATAACGCCATGCCACTTAGATAAATTATTTAACACCTATTGTATTTTCTATTCCATTATTTAATATTGTACTCTTGTAATATTATGTTTTCAGGTCTTTTATTATAGAGTTTAAGCAATTTGTATTAATCTAATATTTTGTATTTCAATTTCATATGGTGAACTCAACATCCCATTGACCCGTGGATACCGGCGAGGGAACCCTTTCATCATCCAGTTTTACCTCAGACAGAAATACAGTTTTGGGCTTGGAGCTATGGATTGAGGATATTTAACATCTGAATTCCTCAAAAATAAAGATAAGTGATCCATCTATCTAACAGTCTTGGGGAGGGCGACGTACTTTCCGCTCTGTGTGTGTGTTCCAGGCCATTTTACTATTTACTATATGTTTAGTTTAAGTGCGGGAGGTTGGTTGGGATCATAGGTTAGCATATCTTCTTTGCCATTACGAAGGATATTGGAGGCCTTGGTGGCTATGTAAAATAACTCGGGGGGATTTGCTTCTCTGTGAATAGTTCTATTAGGGATCCATTATTCGTATAGATTGTGGCGTTTTTCTTACTTCCTCACTTTTCTTTAGGAAGATGTCTCTCCTGTTTTCTTCTTAAACTATCTGTAATATAAGTTAGGACTTGTAGGGTCTGTTTTCGTTCGTTTTACTTGTCAGTATACGTCCTGTTTATTGTATTTCTTTTTGCTTATTATAAACTTTAAACTACTATACTAACATTGATATGTTTACAATATATGCCTGAGGTGTTTCACGTGCTAAAACCACGTTGAATTGTAATCTGGTATTGACATATGTGAGAGAGGAATATAATAATTTTTGGTTCACGTGACAATTTCACGTTGAAGATAGATCTAGAGAGAATAATTTTGCAGTGGTAACAGAAGACACTGCGTGTGCGTGTTTTGAGAAGAGAGAGATTTTTGAGAGTGTTTTGAGAACACAGAGATATTTCAAATTTGTCGTGTTGAGAGAGAGATATAGTTTTGATTCATCGCATTGAGAGAGCGATTCGTTTTTTGACAGTGATAACAGAGGACACTGGTTCGTCGCGTTGAGAGAGACGTAAATTTTGAGAGTGATCACTCGAGACATTAATTTATCGCAGTAAAGGCGATATAATATAGTATTTTATTGCAGTGGGAGCAACGGATAGACGGCACTGCCTTACTAGAATTTATATTGAGAGAGAGAGAGATAAAGTTTTTGCAGTTTAAGTGATACTGCTTGTAATTTTCAGAGAGAGATAAAGTGTTTGCAGTTTAAGTGATACTGCTTGTAATTTTCAGAGAGAGATAAAGTGTTTGCAGTTTAAGTGATACTGCCTATAATTTTGAGAGAGAGACATAGAACGTTCTTTTCGCGAAGCAGTGCTAACATAAGACACTGAGTTAATATTAACAGTCAATAACTGTTCATATAATATAATTGATACCGCGATATACCTTAATAGTAGGTAAATACTTACTATTTACAGACTTTAACATATCATGGCTGAGTTTCTTAAATATTTAGAATCTGCCAAAGTTCTGGGCATACCAGAGGAAGAACGCGCCGCGTGGTGCGAACGACACGTACAACAAGACCGAGAGCGAGAGGATCGAAAAGAAGCAAGAGAAAGAGAAAGAGAAAAAGAAGAAAGAGAAAGAGAAAAAGAAGTAGAAAGAGAAAAGGAAAGACAGCATGAACTCGCAATGAAAAAGTTAGAGCAACAATCGCTTGTAACACCCACTACTGCCACCAATTCTTATGCTACTAAACCAAAACTACCACCATTTAATGAAAAACTCGACCGGATCGACGCATATTTACATCGGTTCGAGTTACACGCTAAATGCGTCGGATGGCAGCAGGCGATGTACAGTTCATGCCTGTCCAATTTATTAACAGGTAAGGCTTTAGAGGTATTTCACAGCCTTAAAGTAGAAGATGCCAACGATTATGACAAGCTTAAAACAGCACTGCTTAAGCGATTCCAGCATACCGAGGATGGCTTCCATCAAAGATTTCGCTCATGTAAACCTGAGCCATCTGAAAATTTCTCAACTTATGTCAATCGGTTGAAACATTATTTAGATCGCTGGATTGAGCTCGCGAACGTAACTACCGGAAATTATTCCCAACTTTACGATTTGGTCTTAAAGGACCAAATCTATACCGCATGTCATTCCGATTTAGTCGCCCACCTTAAAGAGAGGGCTCCGACATCCTCTGAAGAAATCACATCGTGCGCCGAACGATACGCGTCCGCCCACCCAAATCGTCCTTTGGCAAAGCCTTCAACTACAACACCGTGTTATGCCAACGTAGGCAAAGGAGCGCCAACCGGACACGATCGTTCAAGGCCGACTCGTCGTCAGGCCCCAAATTCACGCTTTCAATCAGAGCCGCCTTTTTGTAGACAGAGAGATTTTTCCGAATCGAGGTAATGTATCCCCGCGTCGAGGATACCAGAGTTATTCTTTTTACGAGCCTCGCCCATATTATCGTGGCAACTATCCAGGCCAACAATATAACCGGCCTCAGGGACCGCCGCGACGAGTGCATTTTGATGATAATCATAATTATAATAGACCGCAGAGTCTTCCCTATCGTGGAAACGATCCTAATCGTACTATATGTTATAAGTGTAATAGGGTAGGCCACATACAGAGATTTTGTAACGTGAAATTGGAATCCGCAAATGCCTGCTCGGTTAAACCTACACTTTATGAGACTGACGGTCATTCTGAATCTTCATGACAATCAAAGACTATTCCAGTCATGTCCGCCCTACATGAACTGGGTGAATTAACATTTTACCAGGGCCGCGTGAACGCGATTCGCGCTTCTGTTCTACGTGACTCCGGATGCACGACTATCGGCGTTCGACAGTCACTAGTCCGTCCAACACAATTTTTGGACAAGGAGGTAACTTGTATTACTTTTGGCGGATCTGTAGAGCGATTCCGTCTTGCAGAAGTTTATATTGATACACCTTTTCTCACAGGTATTGTTACTGCATGTGTACTACCTAATCCGGTGGCTGATATAATCATAGGTAATGTACCGCAAGTAAATAAGTTTCCTATCGGTAACTTGGAAATTTGGAATGAGGATGAGAGTGTTGCTTGTGCGACAACACGCTTACAATCGAGTCGACGAGCAGACAGTCCATTGAGTAATCCTACTATTGAAGTGAACATAACGTCTAGTGCATTTCATGATGAGCAACATTCAGATCCCACATTGAAACATTTGTTTGCTAAGGTTGATCCTACCGCACCGGATACCTCTAAGTTTCTTATTAAAGATGACTTATTATATCGTAATTTCCGGAATAAGCGAGAGGCCATTATGCAACTTGTAGTACCGAGATCTTTTCGTCGCGACATTATTCGTCTCGCGCATGACACTTCCTTGGCGGGTCACCAGGGAAAGGCAAGAACTAAGTCTCGAATACTATCGCAATTTTTTTGGCCCAGTATTTACGCAGATGTAAACCGGTTCGTATCAACATGTGACGTATGTCAGAGACGTACTCCTAAAGGAAGAGCATCGCGAGCTCCTCTGCAGGAGATGCCAATGGTATCCAGACCATTTGAACGCGTTGCCGTAGATATAGTTGGTCCCCTACACAAGTCAGACAGAGGACATCGTTTTATACTTTCTGTCATTGACTACGCAACCCGTTGGCCAGAGGCCATTCCGCTAAAAGACATTTCAGCTGATCATGTCGCTGAAGCTCTTATTACTATTTTTTCGCGTCTTGGGTTTCCAGTTGAAATTTTATCGGACAGAGGTCCACAGTTTACCTCTGAGCTTTTTAAGAAAGTCTTGGAGTTGATCGGGATTAAACAAAGATTGACATCTCCATACCACCCACAGTCTAATGGCTGCTGTGAGCGTTGGAATGCTACCATGAAAAGTATGCTTGCACGAGTTTCCGCCGACAAACCGAGTGATTGGGATCGACAACTCCCCGCTATTCTTTTTGCATACCGAGAACTACCGAACGCATCGACGGGTTTTTCCCCCTTCGAATTATTGTATGGTCGTAAGCCGCGTGGTCCAATGGCCATACTCCATGATTTATTCGCCGGATCAGACACCGACGACAATGATACGCGGTCTGCATATCAATACGTTGTAGACTTGCGCCATCGAATACTTAACGCATGTCAGCTCGCACAAAAATCTTCGGCTGCGCATGCCAGTCTTTATAAACAATATCGTGATCAAGGTAGCCGATTGCGAACCTTGACCGTCGGAGACCAAACTCTTGTTCTCCTTCCGGAAACGAAAAATAAACTCCTTCTTACATGGAAGGGACCTTTTAAAGTTCTAAAGAGACTTTCTCGAGTAAATTATCTTATCAAGATTCGAGGACAGGACAAAGTCTTCCATATAAATATGTTAAAGCAATACCTGTCCGACGATGATAATCGACAGAATAATCGCCGAAATGTGGTTGCTCAGGCCAATGCGGCCTTAGTTTCAGTTGACGATGATGATCCTATCAAGATAGAGAATTCAATACCCGCACTTCGATCTTCTGAAAACACTTCGGATGTGAATATAAATCCAGATTTATCTGAATCGCAAAGACAAGATTTAAGAGATTTGCTTAACGAGTTTACTACTGTCTTTACTGATCTACCAGGTAATACTTCTTTGGTACAGCATGTTATAAGATTAAAGACGGATATACCCGTCTTTGTGAAACCATATCCGCGTCCGCTGCACGCACAAGAGACTATAATAACCGAGGTACGTAACATGTTTCACCTGGGAGTGATAGAGCGATCGACGAGTCCATATAACTCACCCATCGTCTTAGTGAAAAAAAAAGATGATACAGTGCGTTTTTGTATTGACTATCGTAAACTTAATGAGGTTACGATATATGACGCTGAACCGATTCCCAACCAGGAGAATCTTTTTGCTCAGTTAGCGAGGGCAACGATTTTTTCTAAAATTGATCTTTCCAAAGGCTATTGGCAAATTCCGCTTGATGAGAATAGCAAGCAATATACCGCTTTTCAGACTCCGTTGGGTCTTATGCAGTGGCGCTATATGCCTTTCGGGTTAGTTACAGCCCCTGCTACTTTCGCCCGTATGATGACAATATTGCTCCAGGGTATGAATTCCGTATTGTCGTATTTTGACGACATTTGTATTTATGAAACCGATTGGTCGGGCCACCTCGCAGCCCTACGACAAGTTTTTATTGCTCTTCGTCGAGCTGGCCTTACGGCGAAACCCAGTAAGGTATTTTTAGGATATAATGAAATTAATTTTCTGGGCCATACAATTGCCCACGGCGTTCAGACTCCTGATGACAAGAAGATAACTACCATCTTAAAGCTCCAACCTCCTCGAACTAAGAAAGAAGTTCGTAGTTTATTGGGCTTTCTTAACTATTATAGGAAATTCATTCCAAATTTTTCTTCGCTTACAGCTCCGTTATCGGACCTCACAAGAAAGAATTTTCCTAATAAAGTGAAATGGACAACCGAATGTGCTGATACACTTCGTACCGTTCAACAATTGTTTTCCACTTCCCCCATTCTCATACTGCCAGACATAAACCACATATTTATTGTCCGCACTGATGCGTCGGACAAGGGATTGGGAGCTGTGTTATTACAGGAACGAGACGATACCTTGCGGCCATGTCTATACGCCAGCCGCAAGTTGCTAGATAGGGAATGCCGCTATGCAATTATCGAGCGAGAGTGCCTCGCTATCATTTTTGCTGTGAACGCATTTTCGCGATATCTACTCATGTCTGAATTTATAATTGAAACGGACCATCGTCCGTTGTTATTCTTAAAGACTAACAGGGCTAAAAATGCTCGATTAACGAGGTGGAGTCTTGCACTCCAGGAATACCGGTTTGTTATCCGGTCTATCCCGGGCGGTGACAATTCCCAAGCTGATATTTTGTCACGTCTCATTTAATTTCCTATTAAAGAGTGTTGTGTCTTGTATTGGGGTTGGATAGTGCTTGTCCCCCTCAATTCTAGACGGTGGATGGATTCACATTTATCTTGTTCATTACTTTATGAACCAGTTTTACAATCCTTTTTTTTGTGAATATCCTTTTTCCACCAGCGTCATTCCTGACTGTGACCTGAACTTCTGGCAAACCTGACGCCCTTGTCAGCGGGTCAATGAGATGGACACATGGCAAACCAAGCTACCAGAGCTACTGCTGCCATTGGATACCACAGTATTTTAATTAACAATATATTGTGTGTGAATGTGTATATAAGCAGCAATTGTGTGTGTTGACTATATAATTATAAGCCTATTCCTTCAGTAAGGCTTCATTATTTGATAATAGTTATACTTTAATCCAGCAGTATACAGTGATATACTCATTATTATTATAGATGTTTCTGAGAATTTTGATTGTGTGCAGTAAGAATATTTAAATAGAATAAATTCTATAGAACGTGGCATCAATAATTGTATGCTTTTTGTCCATCCAATATGCACGTTCTTAGTTAGATTTTTCTTCTCAAGCTTAAGTCTCATCTTTCTACAGTACTACTTAAGCCCCTACCACAATAACTTTGAGATTTCTTGGATCTTATCGTGTAAATTTTATTTAAAATTTTCACTGGGGTGGGGGATATGTCAGGATTAGGATTTGAATTGCCGTGCTAGGTCACGCATTGTTTATTACATGGCATCATTGATTTTAGCCAGTGCAAACGTCCTTGAACTATTCCCGTGGACAGTTTGTTTTTGTAACGCTTTTCTTAGAGATGGAAAGAAAGTGGGTCAGGATAGAACGAATGGATAAATTAACAGTGACGATGCAGTTTTCGACCCCGTGGTTTGGGTGTACCTTAACAGGGAAAGACGGGGCGAATAAGGAGTGAAGAAATTCGTACATAAAACGTTTAGGGTGTAGAGACTTTGCGAAAGGTTTTGACATCCTAGGTCTGACTTTGTCTGTTACTATTAATAGAATCTATTGGCGCTGCGAGCGGAGCTCGAAGTGGATGCACCAATCAAATTTGAGCAGTCACGTGAGTTGCAGAAGATAAGCGGGAGCATCTTTATGCTACCTCACTTCCATGTAGATCTTCCAGCTACGAGGGTTGTCGGCTAATACGGTTCAGCCAGAGAGAACCAACAGACTGTTAAGTCATGTCTATGTCCTGGATAGACAATGAAAATAATCCACAGCTATTTTCTCCAGTTCCCTGAAATCGTTTCAGGGAACCAATCGTAAGTTTCATCAAAATGATTCGAGATGATGTGAATCTGACCCTAACTTCCCAGTAGAAGTGCGATCAAAGGAATGCAAGACCATAAAGTTTTACTTGCAATTAAGATCTAGAAAGAGTGACTGATATACACATTTGTAAATTGTAATTGATGTGTCTGGATGAGGCTGGGGATTGCCAGCCCATCCTAGAGCAGATCTAGATCTATTTTAACTACGTCAGTGTGTCTTGACGGTTTGATCCTTTATAAGCAGTTAAATGAGTTAATATTGTCGTCTGAGACATAAGGATATTATTTGTGAAGTAGTAGGCAGTCTATATTTCTGAAGATGAATAATTACTAAGTAAACTGTGTATGAATCAGAATGATATAGAGTTTCAAATCTCTTAAGGATCTAGAGGAGATTTATAGTTATGTATTTTAGTATTTTCATTTGATGCTGCAATGTTGTCTTTTAATATGTAAACGATAGACGAAATTGTTAGGAATTTTAAGTAATAAATTTGTGGCCCTACAAGGTCCTTGATATAACCTACTCGAAATTGTTATTAGTGTATGTGGCATGGTATGGCAGAGTAATTTCTAAAACCTCTCGATATTTATTAAAAATGCAGTCGAACACGTAAATTTATAATTAACCATCCCCGTAAAACACGAGCACAGTAATCCCCATCTGTAACACCCTTCTTTGAACTCGTAACACTCGAGGACCCAGCTCGTAACAATGGGTATCGTGTGTGAAATACTGTACCAACTAATTGGAAATAAAGAATTCTATCTATCTGTCTATCTGTCTATCTATCTATCTATCTTTCTTTCTATCTATCTATCTATCTATCTGTCTGTCTATATACCGCTAGACCTGGGAACCAGTCAGACTTGTCCTTCAGAAGACGAGCAGCGAATCTCGCTTCATAACAACATTGATGAAATGATAGGATTCATTAAAACACACATTCAGCCATCATTCAAACGGGGAACCCCCCGAGAGCCGGACGAGTCCATTGTCAGCAGGGAAGAACTCACGAAAATGTGGCAGAGCAACCAAAGTCAGGCTACAGAAGTCATAAATAACAAAGGGCGCCGAACTATCTCCCAGGCATGTAACATCGAGCCTCATCTAATTGAGGAACATTTTAAGAACCGATGCACGTCGTCGTACAATCCCCCAGCTACAGCCGTATGCCCATGGCAGGAGGTAGTAACCCCTCTTCCTACATGGAAGCCAACCATTGTCCCCATTACACACGAAGAGGTGACAAATGTTATAAAAACTTTACCAAACCGCAGGTCACCTGGTGCAGACGGAGTCACCTACGGCACACTCAAACATAACATTAGGAAATTCGTGCCTGTGCTCACAGCGATTTTTAACATCTGCTTGACACACTGCCGTGTTCCGCCTGAGTGGAAACACGGTATTATAACACTAGTCCAGAAAAAGAATAGCAACCCAAATGCAATTGACGACTGGCGACCAATATCATTGTTACAGACGTCTTACAAGCTGTTCATGAGAATAATTCAAACACGGCTAATGAAGTGGATAGTTGAAACTGGCCGTCTTACATCATGCCAGAAAGGTTCCATCCCTAGAAATGGTTTACAGGAGCACGTATTCTGCCTTAAGTCAGTTATCAGCAACTTTCTTAACAAAACTGGAAAGCTATTTATGGGCTTCATTGACATCAAAGATGCTTTTGGAAGCATTGAACACTCTTTCATGATAGAACAATTACATGAAAGTGGCTACCCCAATAAATACATACGTTTAACACATGATATATACAACGGGTCAAGTTTTCAAGACAAGACCGCAAGGGGAGCAACCAATATAATATCAAGAGGAAGGGGGGTAATTCAAGGCTGTCCTTGGTCAGTTATCGTTTTTGAACAGGGCATAGATAAATGGCTCCGATGGATTAACCAGCCTTATGCTGTACAAGGACTAACTAGGAACAATCTTAATCCAGTCCAGGGTTACGTCGACGACGTTAGCATCTGCGCAACTGATGAGCCTGAAATGGAAGAAATGATAAGGAAAACGGACATATTTATGAAAACTTCCTGCATGGAAGTGAAGCACAGGAAATGCGCGATTCTTCACGGCCAGCGCACAGGGAATAAATGGAAGAAAAACGCTAAGACTGGAGAGCTTAACCTTTATATCCAAGGTGCGCCTATTCCAATGTACGAAAGTGACCAGCAGTACATCTATCTAGGTCATGAAATGAACATCACAAACACCAGCAACAATCAGCAAGTGGAAAAACTAATTGCAGATTTTGATACAACCATGGCAAATATTGACACATCTTTGTTACCAACGTCAGCAAAACTGCAAACTATCACCGTGATGTGTCTGTCTAAGCTGACATTTTACTTCTCCAACTTAATGTTTACCGAAATGAATCTTGATCACTTGGAAGACACCATTGTCTCTCACATCCGACACTGGCTCCGGCTCAACTCATCATCCACCAGATCATATTTTTTCAGCCCTAAGTCAAAAGGTGGCCTTGGGATCTTGAACCCTCGAGTCATCTATTATGCCAAGTATATGTCTTTCCACTTATCACTCCAAAACAGTGATGATCCTGTCGTGAAAGAGACAGCAAGAAGATCCCTCCATCTACATATGGACCAACGCAAAGCGACCGCTACCGAAGACTACCCAAATTTTGCTGGGTACGCAGTCAACAATAAAGGAGCTGTGGTGAAGAATACCAATGTGAAATGGGGAAGATCTGAATGGATCTTTCTTAATGAAATGTGTGCCAGAAATAACATCCTTATGCTGTGTCTCCATAATGAATACGCACTTGAAATAAAAATTGACGACGAAGTCTCCTATATGTTTACTGATTCAAACATGTTCTACTCTATGTTTAAGAGAGATCGTTTAAGAAGATGCCAGGAAGAACTGTTGTCAAAGTCATCTCAAGGCCTCATTGTCCGCGAGGCAAAAGGTATCAACCACAGTGTGTCATACGAACATTTGACTAACCATAGTTTGGATGACAAGATCAGATCATTTGTCACACGTGGGCGACTGCAGATCCTAGAAGTCGAGACAGTACTGTCCCTGTACTACCCCAACGCCTATACTAAATCATGCAAGTTATGCCACCACCCCTCGGAAACAGTATGCCATGCATTGAACGGGTGCACGAAATTCAGCGGCATGTACCAAGCAAGACACAACAGAATAATGGACATTATCGAAAGGAAGATCACTTATTACAATCGTAACAAAGAAGTACTAAAGGACACACTCATCAACCCATCAATGTTTGGATCAAATGCAACATCCTTTACCACCAGAGCAACACGTCCTGACATCACAGTTATAGACAATACTAATAAGAAAGTCCAGATCGTTGAAGTAGCAGTACCATACGACTGTTACATTGATAGATGTTATCAAGGCAAATCTGAGAAATATTTCCCATTAGCCATTGTAGCATCTGCAAGCTATCCCTTGCCCTCCCCCGTTGTCTTCGTACACTGGTGAGCATGTGTTCATTTCTTCTTTCATTTTATTGTTGACGACCGCCAGAGTGTACTGTACTCCGTGACCTGACCTTCTTTTCTAGTGAGTAGTTTTTTTCCTCGCTCGCTTGTTGTCAGTGTTTTGACTCGTTCAGTAAATATTAGTATGTTCCCGAACATTCGATAACATTGTGGAGACGGATGTTTACGCCAGATTTGGCCTTGGGTGATGTAACCTGATGACGTATTGATGCGTGATTGGTTAGTTTGTGCGAGGGCAAAGGTAACGGTTATTTCGGGAACTTTCTGTAGGAATGTTTATATATATAGACCTGTGTGAGTGGTTGGTCGGTGAGTAAGTGAGTTTCCTTTTGTGTGGCGTAGATATTTAGTTTCGCTGGTGTCTTCCTAGTAATTTATTGTTCACTATACAGTTATTAAACTTTAGTATTATTTAATCTATCGTCGGATCTCGTGTTTATTTATTTTACAGCTGTAATAGTTTCGTTTTCTAAAGGGTTGTAGTTAGATCAACTAACTCCCCCCTACTATAACGTGCTAGAACAACCTCAGCTGTTACATATTGGGGGCTCGTCCGGGATCCGACCATATTCGAACGGACCAGATCTAAATTACTAGATTTATTTACATAGTTTACAGTAGAATATCATCGACAAGCTATCTACAACATGTCGGAGGTTATTGGAAGGCTTAGCCAGGAAGCGGACGCTATGGAGCTCACTGGGCAGGAGAGACGGGACTACCTCCGTGAAGGCCTGGAAAGAGAAAGACAGCTGGAGGCTCAACGACAGGAGAAGGAGGCTGAACGACAGGCTCGGGAGAAGGAGGCTGAACGACAGGCTCGGGAGAAGGAGATGAACCACGAGTTGGAGATGGAGAAGATCCGCCAGCAACGTGGAGGCAACGACTCAGCGCAGAAGACCAGCGACCACGCCAGTTCTAAGAGACCCAAGCTACCTGCATTTCAGGACAAGAAGGACGATCTGGATAGCTGGTTGCTGCGGTTTGAGAGGTTTGCTGAGACAGCTGAATGGCCCAGATCCACCTGGACGACATCACTGTCTGCCCTGCTGACCGGGAGAGCTTTGGAGTGCTTCTGCAGACTACCGATCGACGAAGCCAAGGACTACGACAAGGTCAAGGAAGCGTTGCAGAAGAGGTACAACCTGTCAGAGGACGGATACCGACTCATGTTCAGACAAGGTAAGCCTGAAGATGGAGAAGATGTTGGAATGTTTTTGACCAGGATCAAGACCTATCTAGAGAGGTGGATAAAGCTGTCGAAGACGGAGGAGACCTACGAAGGAGTGAGAGATCTGTTCGTCAGAGAGCAATTCATGGATGCCTGCCCACCAGACCTTGCAACCCATGTGAGGGAGAGGAAACCAAAGACGCTACAGGACATCGCAGATTCAGCGGAGGCGTACCTGGTAGCGAGGAACCGGACGCTCAGCGGGAGCGCCAGACTGCAGAGCCGGCCAGTGCGACAGAGGCCCAACGGAGACAGAAGCCCACAGGTCTGCCATAGGTGCCAGAGGCCGGGACACAAGGCGAGGGAGTGTCGTGCAAAGTTAAACGACAAAGGTGAGTTGAAATGTTACCTTTGTGGAAAGCCAGGCCACGTTCGGAGGATGTGTCTAGCCCAGAAGGATATGGGGCGAGGCAAGCCGAACAAGGCGGCGGCGGCCGTAGTTCTAGCGGCGGACGAGTCGTCAAGACAAGATGTGACGACGGCTGACACCAGCATCAACGTTCAAGCGGTAATGAAGGACGGGAAGCTACAGTTAGCGGTGCCTGTTGCGTGCGGAGGATGCAGTGACGGAAGGACCGTGGAGAAACTGAAGTTACCAGTGATGAAGGGCTTGATTGGAAATCGAGCGGTAGATGTCCTAAGAGATACCGGCTGTGAAGGTGTAGTGGTGCGGCGAGCACTGGTGGACGACGGACAGCTCACCGGTGGGAAGAAACTTATCGCGAGGATCGATAACTCCTTGCTAGCGGCGGAGGAAGCCGTTATCGACGTGAAGACGCCTTACCTGACGGGCAAAGTGACGGCGCTGTGTCTCCCGGAGACCATCTGCGACCTAGTAGTCGGGAACGTGGACGGAGCGAAGGATCCGTACGACCCTGATACTGAGGTGATGGTAGGAGCGGTGACCACGAGGGCCCAGGAGAAGAGGAAGGACCGGTCTACGTCGCTGAAGGTGCCGAGGGCAGAACGGCACGCGGGAGTGGATAGAGAGGAACTTATCCGACTCCAAGAAGAAGACGAAGTCATTAGGAAGTTAGAGCAGAAGAAGATCCCAACTAATAGAGGCAATAAATCTGTTCATTTTGAGAAACATGGAGGAGTACTGTCCGGATCTACAAGGACCTGAGACAGGCGACGGTTATAAGGCAAGTGGTACTACCCGAGAAACTGAGAGAGTATGTACTGATTGTAGCCCACGACTCGATCGTCGGAGGACACCTCGGCGTGAAGAAAACCAAAGACAGAGTTATGAGCAATTTTTATTGGCCTGGAATTGAAGGTGACGTCGCGAGCTACTGCCGCTCATGCGACATATGCCAGAGGACGGTGAACAAAGGAGCGACCCCAAAGGTGCACCTGCAGAGTATGCCAGTAGTGGACGTACCATTTATGCGAGTGGCCGTGGACTTTGTAGGACCTATCGACCCCCCAAGTGAAGGTGGACATCGGTATATCCTGGTGTACATAGACTACGCTACTCGTTACCCCGAAGCCACACCCTTGAAGAAGATCGACGCAGAAACGGTAGCAGAAGCCTTAGTGAACATCTACAGCCGTTTGGGTGTGCCCGAAGAGATCTTGTCCGACCAAGGGACCCAGTTTATGTCAGATGTCATGAAGGAAACGAATAGACTACTGGGAATTCGACAGTCGACCACTACAGTCTACCACCCTATGTGCAACGGGTTGGTGGAGCGATTCAACGGCACGCTGAAGAAAACATTGAGACGACTGTGCGCAGAGCAACCCAAGCAGTGGCACAGATACATCAACCCGCTGCTCTTCGCATATCGTGAAGTTCCTCAAGAGTCGACCAAGTTTGCCCCATTCGAGTTGCTGTATGGCAGAACTGTGAGAGGACCGATGCACATCTTACGTCAACTATGGACCAAGGACGTAGAGGAGCCGGAAACGAAGACCAGTTACCAGTACGTCATGGAACTACGTGAGAGGCTGGAGGACACATGGAAGTTAGCGACGGAAGAACTCTCCAAGGCTCAAGGTAGACAGAAGACCTACTACGACCGGAAGGCGCGAGAGAGGAAGTTCCACCCCGGAGATGAAGTGTTGGTGCTACTGCCGACGAACACTAACAAGCTCCTAGTCCAATGGAAGGGACCATATAAGGTAGTCTCAGTTGTCGGTGTTAACGACTATAGAGTCAAGATGGGTGCAGAAGAAAAGACCTTGCACGCCAACCTCCTCAAGAGATACATTCCAAGGACGTCAAAAGCAGCAGCAGTGGCAATGGAACCGAGACCTATTGTGACCGAGATGTGTGGGATGGACAACAGTAGGAGAGATATCACGCCTGAACATGTCAACGCCATAAAGGACGGCGGTGGTGATAGTGCTGAGACTGTACTGGCAGAGGACGACCTGATAGACAAGAGTCAACCCGTGGAGTCAGCTAGCATGACAGTCATCGAGGACTGCGACCTGGAAGGCGACAACGGTGGAACGACGGAGGACCTTGCCGACCTAGGAAGCTGGGACCAGAAGGAAAGCTACAGAGATGTCCAGTATGGAACGCAACTGACATCGGAACAACGTCAAGAACTCTGCGATGTGGTGAAGAATTACCAGCACGTCTTCACCAATCTCCCTGGATGCTGTCAGTTGGGTGAACATCGCATCGACCTGACGACAGAAGTACCAGTTCGTCAACGACCATACCCGGTGCCCTACGCTATGCGCGACTCCTTGAAGGAGGAGCTTACCACCATGGAACGGCTGGGCATCATTCGAAGGAGCTCATCAGCTTATGCTTCACCTATTGTTGTCGTCAAGAAGAAGGACGGATCCAACCGAGTCTGCATCGACTACAGGAGGTTAAACAAGATCACAGTATTCGACCCTCATCCGACAGCAGCGCCATCAAAAGTGTTTCAGAGTCTCTCGAGAGGAAAATTATTCTCTCGGATTGACCTGAGCAAGGGATACTGGCAAGTGAAAGTTCGAGAGCAAGACATTCCCAAGACGGCGTTCGTCACCATGGGCGAGCACTATGAATTCATTCGGATGCCTTTTTGGATGATGAACTCAGGAGCCACGCTGAACAGGATCGTAAAGCCATTGATCCGTGGAATGAACAATGTGACAGCATATGTGGACGACCTGCTGATTCATACAGAGACATTCGACGAGCATGTGAAGACTCTCAAGGACTTACTGCAGAGGATGGACCAAGCTGGATTAACTGCAAGACCATCGAAGTGTCTGATTGGAACGTCTGAAGTAGACTCTGTTGGACACTTAGTGGGAGAAGGTATGATTGGCCTGTTAGAAGAGAATGTATGTAAGGTACGAGACGCACCCAGACCCACCACTAAGAAGGAAGTGAAAGCATTCTTAGGATTAGTGGGATATTACCATGAATTTATTCCTAACTTTTCGGCGATTGCATCACCATTGTCTGATTTACTTAGAAAGGGTCAGCCCAATATAGTTCAGTGGGATGAAACGCAGGAGAAAGCGTACACCTCTTTGAAGAATGTCATTATCTCCAAACCCGTGTTATGTTTGCCAGATTTTTCCAAAGAGTTTGTCTTAGCAACTGATGCATCAGATCGCGGATTAGGCGCTAGTCTTATGCAGGAACACGAGGGAAAGTTATACCCTGTGGCATATGCTAGTCGTAAGCTATTGCCTCGTGAGACAAAATATTCGGTCTCAGAGCGCGAATGTTTAGCTATTGTTTGGGCTGTAAAAAAGTTTACTTTGTATTTGTATGGAAAGGAGTTTGTGCTCCAAACTGACCATCGGTCATTAGAGTTTTTGAACTCTGCCAAGTTTGACAGTCCAAAGTTATTACGATGGAGTTTATTTTTACAGTCTTATCGATTCAGGATTCACTACGTAAAAGGCAGAGAAAATGTCTGTGCCGATTTCCTGAGCAGGGTATTTTAAAGTAGTACACTATCAGTGAAATGCATTGTAACCCATACTTTTGCCTACTAGATGAATTGCTAGGACGGCAGTATTGTACTGTAATTGGGGACGTAGTTCATCTGTGACTGAATATTGAATTGGTGGCTGATAGAGAGTCATGATGTGTTAGTCACATTTTGATTTTATGCTATGTAATATTAGTTACCAATGGAACTTGGTGTAATTTTTGGAAAATGTAACCCAAATGGGGACTGCGAGCAAGCAGTGTTTGTGTTATATTGCATTGTTGTAACTTGTTTTGACCTAATATGATGAAGAAAGACCCTGATCAGTGGTCGGTATATATTGGTATTTTTGTCATTGTACGTATGAGTTATACATTTTGGAGATAACCATGTTATGTACAACAAGTTATATGCTATGATTCGTGCACGAAGCATTGTGTAAACGATGGGCCATCGTTTCACCTTATATGATTTGTAATAATATCATTGACCATTGTTTCACCACAGTGGTGGCGTTGTGTTATTTTGACTAGTAGGCCTAATGTTTACTATTGGGAAGCAATGACGGTATTGTATTAGTTATGGTATTAGTGATACAAAGTACACTGCATTGTATTGTATTTGTGATGACATTCGGGAAGACACTGAAATTGTTAATAATTGTAATAGAATTAGCAACTACCTTTGTGAGATTGGGAGTACTGTAAGATTGTTATTTCAAGATATTGCAGACGCTGAATAATGTTTTGGAGTTGAAAAATATTCAACTTAAATTGGGGAGTTGTGTAGCATCTGCAAGCTATCCCTTGCCCTCCCCCGTTGTCTTCGTACACTGGTGAGCATGTGTTCATTTCTTCTTTCATTTTATTGTTGACGACCGCCAGAGTGTACTGTACTCCGTGACCTGACCTTCTTTTCTAGTGAGTAGTTTTTTTCCTCGCTCGCTTGTTGTCAGGTGTTTTGACTCGTTCAGTAAATATTAGTATGTTCCCGAACATTCGATAACATTGTGGAGACGGATGTTTACGCCAGATTTGGCCTTGGGTGATGTAACCTGATGACGTATTGATGCGTGATTGGTTAGTTTGTGCGAGGGCAAAGGTAACGGTTATTTCGGGAACTTTCTGTAGGAATGTTTATATATATAGACCTGTGTGAGTGGTTGGTCGGTGAGTAAGTGAGTTTCCTTTTGTGTGGCGTAGATATTTAGTTTCGCTGGTGTCTTCCTAGTAATTTATTGTTCACTATACAGTTATTAAACTTTAGTATTATTTAATCTATCGTCGGATCTCGTGTTTATTTATTTTACAGCTGTAATAGTTTCGTTTTCTAAAGGGTTGTAGTTAGATCAACTAACTCCCCCCTACTATAACGTGCTAGAACAACCTCAGCTGTTACAGCCATTGAAATCAGTGCTATGGGATACCAATGTGATATAATAGTTTTAATAATTGGAAGTTTGGGAAATGTTCACAGAAGATTTATTACTGGGCTGAAGAAACTAAACATTAACAATTCAGAAAGTAAGTTCATATCTAAGTACTGTAGTATCAGTTCAGTTATTGGATCATTCAAAATCTGGAATAAAAGATGCAGGTCGTGTAATAGGAATTATTAACTCTATTTAAAAACATGTTCCAGTTTTGTCCATCCCTTCCACAGAAGAGATAAAGTAAAGCCACCCACCATGGCACAATTTCCACTTAGATGTAATGTTTCCATATTATATCTGTACAATCTGTATTGTATTCACATGGAAATAAAGAATTTTTATCTATCTATCTATCTATCTATCTATCTATCTATCTATCTATCTATCTATCTATCTGTCTGTCTGTCTGTCTGTCTGTCTGTCTGTCTGTCTGTCTGTCTGTTTGTCTGTCTGTCTGTCTGTCTGTCTGTCTGTCTGTCTGTCTGTCTATCCATCTATCTATCAGTATTATGAGCACATCAAATGGCTGTCATGTCAAGGTTCTTCCAGCCACCCACTCCCTCCCATTCACAGACAAAGATGACACCATCAATTACCATTAACTAGGTCCAGTAACTCTCCACATTTTCAGCCCAGCAATCACCAGTTATGTCCCTTAGTTCCCAAATTTAATGTGGTTGAACTCCCTCAACTGCCCGGCCCCCCGCCCTAGGTGTCCGCCCCTGTCAGAGCTTACACAGGTTGACCAAACTTGGCCAATTACAGGGCTCTGTCTACTCCCGGGTTGCCCGCACAGACAGACTTTGCCCGGAGTCTGTCTCGCAAGCTGTCATTACATCCACACACAAGTTAGCGCTAAAGTGCTCTTTGGGGAGGATTGGAGGATTAACCCCTCCCCGGGGGTGGGAGAAATTATTGTGTTGTTGGCGGTAGAAGATGTGGGGGGGGGGGGGGGGGAGGTGGATTGCTGAAGGATCCGAAAATGCCAAATATAGACTTACAACTTTAAACGAAATCTTAAGCGTGAAATCTTTCAAAAGAAGCGGCCGCCACACTGATGCCCTGTAATATGTATGAACCAGACGAAAAGCCAGCCACACCCCCAAATTCTCGGGCGGTTGAGCCTGCTCTGAAATTTGACAGGTTGTTAAAAGGTTAACATTTAATTATTGTACTATGCTACCAGTTAACTCTCACAACGTTTAGGTCACAATAAATCAAGGTGTCTCTGATCCACAAGGCAACCGAACGTACGACACGCGAATTTACAGCAACTGATTTTTTGTCAGCTTGAGCAGGGGCCTTCCATACAGTACAAACGCTCTTCGCTTGGGGGGGGGGGGGTGGGGGATTGCCACAGTGTTGAATTAAAGTTTCGTTTCATTTGTTTTCTCCAAACTTAAGTTGTGGCTGAAATATATTTATTTATTATATTGTAAACATAATATTCCCCACGACTCTAGAGGACATGAAGGTTCACAATGAATTTCTCTACCTTAACTCTGTAAATGAAAGTTTTCACTAGCCAGGCGCGCCTTTGCAACTTGCTGTCGTGTTGCAGTTGTGTCTTAGTTTCCAGCTCCCGTGTCCAGTCTGCAGCGTCAGTCTGGTAAGTCTGGCCTATGTGCAGATCTCCATTCATTCGCCTAATTAATAAAAAAAATATAAAAAGTTAGAGGCGGCCGCAAACGCAAGAAAGCCACAAATGCCTTAAAGTCAGTCCAGTTTTTGAAGCATCAGACTTGTCATGTAATACTTATTGAGTTACTTACTCGATGTCAGCACAAGTTAAATAAGGTACAAAATTTATGCAGCGTTTTTTTATTTTTTTTATTTTTCAAAAGGTTTTTTACCGCACAGCCGTACACAGATCTTATGAAATCAATAGTGCACTTTATAAGCGGATTGACGGAATCTGCGCACAGATCTATGTTCTAGTTCACTGTATAAATTTGACTAAATTAGCTATAGAACATTACGGGAGGGGGGCAGAAAGGTGGTTTTTTTTTAATTAACTTGATTTTTTTTTTTTTTTTATGGTGAATGCATTGTCAAGGTTGAAACCGAAACGGTAACAAAGTGTCAGAGGGTGGCGGCCTTGACGGGTGGGAAGGGGGAGGGGGGGGGGGGTATGTGAAAAAACCCAATGTCAAGATTTTGTAGGGACGTGTAAAGACAGTTCGAGTTGTGCTCCGCTTTATTCTTGTTTAACGTCCATTTTCCGATGATCAAAATGAAATCATTAGTCAGATTAGTCTTGATGTGCACATTTTATTCGGTTCAAACACACAGCGTTAAAAAGTAAGTTTGGCCTAGTCTGTCGCAGACGGTCCTGTTTTTCCCCGTCACACAGCACGGACACGATTGTCCCTGTCACACAGCACGCTCATGATTGTCCCCGTCACACGGTACGGACACGATTGTCCCCGCCACACGTTACGGACACGATTGTCCCCGTCACACGTTACGGACACGATTGTCCCTATCACACGTTACGGACACGATTGTCCCCGTCACACGTTACGGACACGATTGTTCCCGTCACACGGTACGGACACGATTGTCCCCGTCACACGTTACGGACACGATTGTCCCCGTCACACGTTACGGACACGATTGTCCCTATCACACGTTACGGACACGATTGTCCCTATCACACGTTACGGACACGATTGTCCCCGACACACGTTACGGACACGATTGTCCCCGTCACACGTTACGGACACGATTGTTCCCGTCACACGGTACGGACACGATTGTCCCCGTCACACGTTACGGACACGATTGTCCCCGTCACACGTTACGGACACGATTGTTCCCGTCACACGGTACGGACACGATTGTCCCCGACACACGTTACGGACACGATTGTCCCCGTCACACGTTACGGACACGATTGTTCCCGTCACACGGTAAGGACACGATTGTCCCCGTCACACGTTACGGACACGATTGTCCCCGTCACACGTTACGGACACGATTGTTCCCGTCACACGGTACGGACACGATTGTCCCCGTCACACGGTACGGACACGATTGTTCCCGTCACACGGTACGGACACGATTGTCCCCGTCACACGTTACGGACACGATTGTCCCTATCACACTTTACGGACACGATTGTCCCCGTCACACGTTACGGACACGATTGTCCCCGTCACACGTTACGGACACGATTGTTCCCGTCACACGTTACGGACACGACTGTTCCCGTCACACGTTACGGACACGATTGTTCCCGTCACACGTTACGGACACGATTGTTCCCGTCACAGGGCACGGACACGATTGTTCCCGTCACAGGGCACGGACACGATTGTTCCCGTCACAGGGCACGGACACGATTGTTCCGGTCACACGGCACGGACACGATTATCCACTGGCGTTTGGGATTATGTACAGAGACAGAGGGCAGGGAAGGGGCTGGCGGTTTGCTTTCTCTCTAACTTGGATCCAAGTGGCAAAGACGGACAAACAGGTACACAAACAGAGAGGTGAGAACCATGACGATGCTGTCTATGAAGTATGTGGATCTCTGGTGGAGACAGTGGTGGTGTTGGTGAACGTTGGACGTCAGATCACAATCGCCAGGACTCTCCTACCCCTCCCCCCCGAACACACATACCTCCAGTAGACCCCCCTCTCACCGCCCCCCCCCCCAGACGTGTCGGGACCAAGCGATCAAGAGTAAAATCCCATCTGCCCGCCCGCTCAGGGTGTCCAGAAACCGTGCCAGGAACTTCCTCACTCGCCAGTTTGCTTTAATCGACCAGAAAAATCATTTTGCTACAAGCATTCCTGGCAAACTTGAAAAAGAAACATCTCTCTCCCTACCCCACACCTCTCCATTTCTTTACACTCACGTTTTCTCTTTTTCCACGCTAATTTCCCACTGGATTTTGTAAGTGGAGTTTGGCTTGTCCCGGTCTTCGCCTGAAGTTGATTGGCCTTTCAAGAATTTTTTTTTTACTTTGATGTAAAAAGAACTTCCAAGGCAACTGGAGCTACATCTGATTGGTAGTTGTAAATAACACATGAAACTGTTTGAATCCGCTACCAGTTGTTCTTCAATTTGGAAATCTGTTCATCTTCAAAAAGGTAACCAGAATCAAGTGAAGCGCTAGTCTAGGCCATCACGAACTCACAAAAAAGCAGAAACTGAGATATTGAGGAAAAACCGTTCTTTGCGCAGGTCGAGACTCTGAACATCTGAGCTGTGATCAAGAGGCCTCTTTCAAATGATCACAGCTCTTTGTCTAGAAGACAATAATTTTTATATTCGCTGCTCTTTCTGGGCAACTAAATTGTTTGTTTTTGGGGTCTGCGTGCACTTTGGCCTTGTACAGAACTGACTTCTTGTTTCTCAGTTATTTTCGTTGGAAGGAAGATTTTATTTTTTTCCCTTTCGTTAACGCCCGTTACCAGAGCATCCAGCTTGCAAATCCAGAGAGTCTATAAATAGATCCAGTGACAAAACAGTTAAAAATGATCAGGGAAACATCAGAAAAAACAACAAAAAAATCTACCTACCAGAATGCACAGATCAAATCGTGAAGTTCAGAGTTAATACAATGTGATACTCTCAAGTCTTTCCAATATCCGCAGTTTATTGGAGAAATGTGCCCGTTTGTCCATGGAAGGCCCACATTACTGACAGTCTTGGGTCAAATGGGCCGTATTTAAAACAACTTACCTTTCAAAGCTCAGCATTTCTTCAATGAAATTGTCAATAAAATTTAATAATCATCGATCAACTGTAGTTTATATTGTTTACTCAGACCCAATATAGAATTACCGCCAATGCTGTCATGTGTATGCTTTTAAAATATTCTCTTTCTGCCTGCTACAGTTTAGTCAGCGAAATGTTTTTGTCCGGCTCTCGCGGGCCGCACGCGAGTCGTCGTCTGCCCTCTCCGGATCTACTGTCCATTTCAACTTCAGGGTCAGGCACGATGTGTCTGTCCTCCACAGAAGTCACTCACTGGTCTCGGCGGCACACGGGAGTGAAGGCTGTCCGCGGCCACGCTAATTCCTGGCAGTCAAATGCCCGAATTAAACATACCCTCGGGTACAGAAACATTTTACCTCAACAACGCACCGGATCTCCGCAGAGGTTTAGCAAATAAGAACAGTTTACAGGTGGGTGCATTGGGCAGGTGGATGAGAATGGGGGAGAAAATACCTGGAAAAACTAGGTCAAACTTGAGCAGCTTTAGGTTCATATCACGACAAACTAACGCGACGTAATAATCAGGGAGATTTTTTTTTTAGCTTGAGCAGGATAAATGAGAAAGCTTATAATTATGCTTTCATTTTTAAAAAATTACTTTAAGCTAACCGTTCCACACACAAATAAAAATGTATACTAACCAACAACCATACACACACACACACACACACACACACACACGCACACATACACACACACACATATACATGCACGAATATTTGGGCATACACAATCCACCACACTCTAGACTGGCACACACATAGTTATCTCAAATGTCCATGCAAGAGCCGGTCAGAGAATGTACTTCCTATGAAAGTTAAGTTCCTGTAATGTTGATAAAACGCTGCTTTTGACAGTCTACACATCTGCCACCGAAAACATAATAACGTATTGTATTACAGCATGGGGAGGCGATGACATAGAGGGTGGGGGGGGGGGGAATCTAATAAAATATAACAAAACAGGCCATTAGAGGTCGCCAGTGTCTCCACAAGGAAAGGGGGGCGGGTGGGAGGGGTTCCTGTCGCCGCTCCCTGTTGGGGTCGGGAAAATGTGTTGTTTTTTTTTAAATTGAATATAGGTCAGTTGTCAGTTGTCAGTTGTCAATTGTCAGTTGTCAGTTGTCAGTTGTCAGTTGTCAGTTGTCAGTTCTCAGTTGTCAGTTGTCAATTGTCAGTTGTCAGTTGTCAGTTGTCAGTTCTCAGTTGTCAGTTGTCAGTTGTCAGTTGTCAATTGTCAGTTGTCAATTGTCAGTTGTCAGTTGTCAGTTGTCAATTGTCAGTTGTCAGTTGTCAGTTGTCAATTGTCAGTTGTCAATTGTCAGTTGTCAGTTGTCAGTTCTCAGTTGTCAGTTCTCAGTTGTCAGTTGTCAGTTCTCAGTTGTCAGTTCTCAGTTGTCAGTTCTCAGTTGTCAGTTCTCAGTTGTCAGTTGTCAGTTGTCAGTTCTCAGTTGTCAGTTGTCAGTTGTCAGTTGTCAGTTGTCAGTTCTCAGTTGTCAGTTCTCAGTTGTCAGTTGTCAGTTGTCAGTTCTCAGTTGTCAGTTGTCAGTTGTCAGTTCTCAGTTGTCAGTTGTCAGTTGTCAGTTCTCAGTTGTCAGTTGTCAGTTGTCAGTTGTCAGTTGTCAGTTCTCAGTTGTCAGTTGTCAGTTGTCAGTTCTCAGTTGTCAGTTCTCAGTTGTCAGTTGTCAGTTCTCAGTTGTCAGTTGTCAGTTGTCAGTTCTCAGTTGTCAGTTGTCAGTTGTCAGTTCTCAGTTGTCAGTTGTCAGTTGTCAGTTGTCAGTTCTCAGTTGTCAGTTGTCAGTTGTCAGTTCTCAGTTGTCAGTTCTCAGTTGTCAGTTGTCAGTTGTCAGTTCTCAGTTGTCAGTTGTCAGTTGTCAGTTGTCAGTTGTCAGTTGTCAGTTCTCAGTTGTCAGTTCTCAGTTGTCAGTTGTCAGTTGTCAGTTGTCAGTTGTCTTCAGCGCTGACATTTGCACATCGTTGTGAACCAACCGCGCTGCTTTTTTTTTTTTATCTACTTCTTCTTTTTCGTCTGCGACGAATGTTTTTTTTGTACGGCACGGAGACGGTTGGAACTTTTGGTTTCAAGTTTGTACGTTTGGAGTTGTCATGTTACACCGGGGGAAGAATTCTTTAACAGAAAGAAATTTGCCGCTCTGACTCGACCATTTCAAATTTGTTGAATCGTACACTTTCAACTGAAACGCTCATACACACGTATGTGCATATCATTATTCCTGTTATTATAATTAATAGGTAATTATACAGCCCCTTTCAACACTATCGCTAGGCCAAATTATGAGAACATAAAAAGACACACATACACACACATCACAACACATTGTGAAAACACCCATTATTCTGTGTTTCGGACGTCACTGAGACATGTGCATGCCACCAGCGGTTAATCCCAAACACAAATGAATCTGCCATTGTTGATTACGCACACCTTCTGTTTAACCACTTGCCACTATAGGGATGTGACAAAGAAACGCCTCTCGTGCCTTGCCGTGTGTAGAGAAACAGTACCTTGCCACACTGTGTGTGTGTGGGTGGGGGGTGTGTGTTTGAGCTGGAGTGTAGGCGTGTGCTTGTGCCTGTGTGTGTGTGTGTAGCTACTCACTGTTTTACTGGCACCATTTAGCAACCACCAAACCATTATCCTGCACGCGTCAGCCTCAATTTCTCCCGACATAATCCATTGGTTTGCTTATCTGACACTGCCTGTACCTCTCTAGCTTTCCTGCCGCTGGTGGTGGTTCTGTGGGGTGGGAGAGGGTTGTGGGTGGGCTGGGGGGGGGGGGGGGGGAGATGAACTAACCAAGATTGCATAAAAAAAAATGTATATTGTTACGATCGAATATTATTATTAGCAGTGAAGGGAAATGGGGAGGGGGGAGGGGGGAGGGGGAGGGGGAGGGGTGGTCTCAGATCCCATTCACAAGATGGCACAGCAGATGAAACAGATAAAAATGTATGTGTGTGTGTGTGTATGTGTACAGTGAGTGTGTCTAGATATAATGTAAGTATGTTGTCAGTGAGTACAAATGGAAGAGACAGCAATTGTAACCCAGTGAATCTCTGTCCATTTTGTGTCTGAGAACAGCAAACACAACAACAACAGAATGGTGTGGCTGATTTTGTACCTCCTACTTTCTTCTCTCACTCTCTCACGTTGCACTCATTCCTCATTCAGTCAAGGAGGCCTGGATGACGACATGATAGATGAAAGAATAAATAATGGTCAGGTCAACAATTGGGTGAGATGGAGTGGGCCAGTGGGGCGGGCTTGGGGGTTGGGGAGGAGAATCTTCAATCTGTCCCCAAAACAAAAGACCAACGCGTGGGAGGGCGTTTGGTTTCCGCATAGTATCCTGAAATGTCCAAACGCCCCCAGAGAGTGCAACTGTAAGTGTGGACACTGAGACTCCTGTAGCCCAGTAGCTGGTGCTGAACGCGTTCATTAAACCAGAATTAATCAAAGTACTAACCTGGAGCAAATTATAATCCTTCAAATCACACAGGTTGATTCTTGACAGGGCACAATCTATGTGGATTAGTCCATTCTAAACACAGCCAGAGAAAATGACTTAATGCAGATCTATTGAATCATTAGGCGCTCCAGGAAGTGAGCAATGGAAATAAAGATGAAGGTCACCCAGACGTACATGACGCATGAGATGGATCAGTTGGAGATCTGCAGAAAACGATACATGATTATGACGTGTTTCAGCTACTGTAATGATCAACATGCACTGCGAAGTCTCAAGAGACATTGTAATGACGGCGAGCCAGAGGTTTGTTCAGTACACTTGACAATGGATTAGACGTGTCTTGTTTGTTTTTTTCTTTAATATAGATTTTCTGTAAGTCTGACACCAGCCCATGAGGTCACGGGAGGTGGGGGGAGGTGGGGGGGGGGGGCTCCTTCATACACCAGCATCAGCTTACTCGAGACTGGAGGACGATGAGTCCGTGGATGTGGTCCGGACTGAGGACATCCACGTGATGTAGGAATACATAATTTATGGGTGGTCAAGACAGGAGATTGGACTCCCAGCAGGGAGAAGATTAGACATTGCCTGGGGATCCGGCCACAGGAGGAGAGACAGAGATAGAAAATGTGAGGAGTAATTCTTTGTAGGACAGAGTGACAGGCAGTAGGAAGGTTGTGATAAGACGTAGAGGGACAGGCCGAAGGAACTCACTTGTCATTCAGTTATGACATGTCATGAATACGTGTCTCCAGCAAACTGTTGTAAGCGCGCTCGGCAATCTGACCATGGAATTGATTTTCTATGTGAAATAGCACCGAGGGGTGTTAAAATTTACATAGAAAGTACAATTTGGCAAACCATTCTACCATACATTAGCCATAGGCACATCCACAGGTATGTCGATGATTGGGTGGTCAGGTGGATGGATGGGCAAATTAAATGTAAAGCTGCAGGTCGATTGTGTGTGTGTGTGTGCTTGAGTATGTTTGTGTATGTGTGTGTGTATGGGGGGGGGGGGAGTATAACATTGTTCAATGAACTTCCACCAGAGACAAGGCTTGGGCCGCCAATCAGAGACCGATTTAAAACACGGCGAGATAGTACTGGCTGTCGACCCCGTCCGGGACAGGAATTGAACCGGGTACCTCCGCCATCGGGTCAAGCGCTCTAACTCACTGAGTCATATCATGGGTCAGGTTGGACGTAGAGATTGAAATAGGAATAGTCCGACCAGAGATCAGGGACTTGAGAGATGAGAGGAAGTTCATACATTTATAATGTGATGATCGTGTTTAGCGTGGACAGTCACTGCAAGAGTTAACCTCAGTTTAGATCGCGTTGCAATTGCAATGTGAAACATCCTTGTTGTTGTCAGTGGCCAAGGCGACAGTCAAAAAATCAAAATTCAGAAAGTAAAATACAAAAATCCATGAAATGTTTAGAGTTGTTGCATCACCCACCACCTGCCGTCATACTTAGATCTCTGGAAATCTGGTCATGGAATTTGAAGCCATAAAAGAATTGTGCTTGTGAAAGAAAAAAACTGGTCAAACTCCATTCTAATTATTTTTGAGAACATGCGAGTGACGGAATTTGAAAGAAATTTTCATTTAAACTTTATGCTGGAGGAAGAGACAGGAAATGGTCGGTTCAGTGCGAGCATGTGATTTTTTCCTTGCTAGATGATGTACCCGGTACTACCTGGGATAAACCTGAATTCCCACCCTTCGTTCTCTCTCTCTCTGATCTAGACAATTTCCCCGAACAATCCACAGTTTCGTTTCAGACCTCCAGCACGGCAGGACACCAAGCACCAACTGAACGCTTTGCGCACTGGCTGGTTTGTGGTAGGAACACATCGAAAGAAGTAATGACATCATTGGCTCGTGTATTTGTGAAAAGGAGAACCAGGGGCGTGCAGTCAGCGACACAAAGGAAAATAAAAATTAAAAAAGGTAATACTCCCCCCACCCCCCAGAAAAAAAAAGAAAATGCTTCCCCACCACCTGGAGCCTCCATATGAAAAAAGAAAAAAAAAAACCTGTGCCGGGCGAAATGAAGGCATCCTCAAACTTCCATGTAACTACGAGCTGTGTGAGCCAGTAGTCTTTGTCAACACACAAACATACGTCCGCTTTTATTAATATAAGAGTTCTGAGGACAGTGGAGATAATCACGTCTTGCCATGCACTAACGAAACAAATCGTTTATTTGGTCGGGGGGGGGGGGGGGAGAGTTAGACCTCCTGTACCACTGGATGACTGGACAGTTCTGCACACGCACAGGAGATGATCACAAGAACAATTCCACCACTGTTTTGTTCATGGCCGACGATTCCGCCCAACGCACGTACGGAACAAGATCACATCTGAAAGAAGCAGCAACAAGCCATGCTCCATTGCCAGGGATATGTTCAATGGTTCACCTGCAGCAATTTCCCCTCACAACTATTTTCTCACGTGCGATGGAGCATGACAAGATGAGCCAAACACAGTCTGTGGGTGAGCATATGGCGGCAGACAGCACGTGCTGTCCAGGTACACCTGATATTTCAATCTTTGTAAGCCAATCCAGAAAATGGTGGACTGGACAAGAAATTTCCAGATGATTCTGTTTTCCTGATGACTTTCAGGAAGAGTTAGGCGGGGGTGTGGAGCGATGGGACGGCCAGGGGGAATAGTGAGAGGGAATGGGTTCATTGAGCTTTCTACAACATGATCGTTTTTGTTCCTTTGATTTCTTGCAAGACTTCTTCTCGGTATGATCTTTTAATGGTCACTCGTCTTTCTGATCTTACTGGCTGGCTTTTTTGGGTGGGGGCGGGGGGTGGCCAATATTTCCTTGACCATCAGCAGCAACTGGTCACTTCTCTGTGTGCCTGTGTTGTTCATCTGTCTGTCGCTCTCTCTCTCTCTCCCTCCCTCGCGTCCTCTCTCTCTCTCTCTCTCTCCCTCCCTCGCGTCCTCTCTCTCTCTCTCTCTCCCTCCCTCGCGTCCTCTCTCTCTCTCTCTCTCCCTCCCTCGCGTCCTCTCTCTCTCTCCCTCCCTCGCGTCCTCTCTCTCTCTCTCTCCCTCCCTCGCGTCCTCTCTCTCTCTCTCTCCCTCCCTCGCGTCCTCTCTCTCTCTCTCTCCCTCCTTCGCGTCCTCTCTCTCTCTCTCTCCCTCCCTCGCGTCCTCTCTCTCTCTCTCCCTCCCTCGCGTCCTCTCTCTCTCTCTCTCCCTCCCTCACGTCCTCTCTCTCTCTCTCCCTCCCTCGCGTCCTCTCTCTCTCGCTCTCTAGTCCCCTCTCTCCTTTTCTCTCTATCTATATCTTTATCTCCCTGTCTCTCCCCCCCCTCACTCTCTCACTCTCTCACTCTCTCACTCTCTCACTCTCTCACTCTCTCAATCTCTCTCCCTCTTTCTCTTCTCTCTGTCTCTCTCTCCAATATCTCCTTCCCAGATGTTTCAGTGCTGTAACGTGTGTCTAACGATGACATACCATTACTGTCATACCATTTCCTGTCCGGAGAAGTGACGGCCCATGACGGCCCGTGACGGCCCGTGACGGAGTCTAGGAACACGTGTCTGCCTGTTCTGACAGGCTGAAAGTTCCACACATGTCACAGTCTAAGACATGAGAAACGTAGGCGTATGTTCTGGATTTTATCGTGCTCTGTCGTGTAGCTGGGATTTTCCAATTCTTTTACCGACACATCGAAGTGCAGAAATTCTCAAGGTCTGACATGATTATGCTATTGCATTGTATGGCTTGGCAGTTAAATACGGACGACAAGTTTTCGTTTTACCAACTGCAGGCATATTTGATTGGAGTTGTTTGATGGAGTGGCATTTAACACCTTCCCTACAGAGTAGAATAGATAAGAACAACGATTTTCTTGGAAATATAACCAAGATTTGGCTCTTTTCATACATAAATCTGGGGACTTCAATAATATGGAAAAAATATTCAGTGTGTGAAGAAACAAAAACTGTTTTTCTCCCACGCCTTTCCTTCCCATCTACTCTCATTACTGGCCTGTCAGATCGCCCAAACACCTCCCCCACCCCACCCCCACCCTTGTCTATCAGCAGAGCTCACGTGCTACCGACCCTCCTGCATCTGATACATTTACGGCAAAGCTAGAAGGTCCGTATCCAGTCAGTTGTAAAACGTTGGTTTTATAAGGGTTAACTGGGACAGACACCCGATTGCCCACAGAGACTTCACACCACAAAGAAGTGTCAGTCAAGACAAAAAGAGATTATCTACCAATCATATTCTCTTTTCCAAATAACGTAGCTCAATCATATTGAAGTCATTCAAAAGAAAATCAATATGGCGTTTTTCATGATTGTGTTTTGTCTGTTAGGCACTTCATATCTGTCTTAATGTGACAGTGGAGAAAGAGTGTTAATCATTGTCTCAGATCATAAATGTTTCAGTCCTGGGTGACGTCTTGTATGGAATCGTGCCGTCTTGTGTAGAAGCCACGTCAAAGCTCGGTCAGTGTGTTAGTCTGGAAGTCAAAACTTGCTGACATCACATGTTTTCATTCATTTTCTGGTAACCAATCTGGAGTGCTTGTCGGACAGTATGAGAGACAAACAGACAGACAAAGCCCTGGGAGATGCGACATCGCCTCTGATATTATAACACAAATACAGTATCGTCCCCACTGTCAGTGGGTAAATCTTCGATACACGTGGCATCAACTACCACATTGTAACTGAAGAGCACAAATCTCTCTCAGGCCCAAGACACAAATAACTAAACACTGGCATACTGAGTAAAGCATTTTCTTCTTTCACGAGTGGCGTGAACACTTCAGCTGTGTCCATGCGCCTCAATCTAATGTGAACAGTCCTGGGTTAATGTGCATTGATGTAGAAGACAGTACACTTGATGTAGAAGATAGTATAATTGATGTAGAAGACAGTACACTTGATGTAGAAGACAGTACAATTGATGTAGAAGGCAGTACAATTGATGAAGAAGACAGTACAATTGATGAGAAGACAGTACAATTGATGTAGAAGACAGTATAATTGATGTAGCAGACAGTACAATTGATGTAGAAGACTGTACACTTGATGTAGAAGACAGTACAATTGATGTAGAATACAGTACAATTGATGTAAAAGACAGTACAATTGATGTAGCAGACAGTACAATTGATGTAGCAGACAGTACAATTGATGTAGCAGACAGTACAATTGATGTAGAAGACAGTACAATTGATGTGGCAGACAGTACAATTGATGTAGAAGACAGTACAATTGATGTAGAAGACAGTACAATTGATGTAGAAGACAGTACAATTGATGTAGAAGACAGTACAATTGATGTAGAAGACAGTACACTTGATGTAGAAGACAGTACAATTGATGTAGAAGACAGTACAATTGATGTAGAAGACAGTACAATTGATGTAGAAGACAGTACAATTGATGTAGAAGACAGTACAACCTATTAACATTATGCACAACTATCTTTATTGTGCTCCCATCCAGATGGATTTAGGCAGGGAAAAAAACCGACCCCTTCAAATAGTTGATATCCCACTCTCAGCTTTGGTCTACAATCGAATGCGCCATTGGTGCCGTGTTTTTTTTTTTTTTTTGTCTCCTTAATGGCTACATCATGGACAACAAAATGTTTAATTTTCGCGTCATTACAAACGAAATATTCAGGCTAAGGCGGCACAGTGGGTAATTCATGACGTCATGAATGGGGGTCAACCAATCCTACATTCGGCCGGTGCCGTGAGCTTTTTTGTTTACGTAACTGGTAAGTGTACTGGGTATCAGCCCGTCAACAACGAGCCGCTTCCTACCATGCACTGGTTTTCATTGCTCTTGTTACACTTTTTTCGAGTATAATCGACAACTTTCGCTTACATTGTTCAGCCCGGCATTTCCCATATCGCACCCGGCAATCCGAGCTCACGCTGAGTTCAGCAATGTTTGACATACTCACGTGCAGGAAGATACACAAACTGTGCCACCTGCACTCAGAACCAGTTCCACAACAACATCAACAATTTGAAAAATGGTTCAAGGAAACAACTGATCCCTGCTGGTTCTGTTGTCCTCCAGCTGAACTTTCCGTCTCGCTTTGCCTGAAGATCATTCTACAATCGTATCAAACTAAAAATTTTACGTGGACCGAGAGTATCGTTGCGGCTTGAGTTTTCCAGGAAACTCCATCAAGCGTGGGTATGTAAGACAACGGTGTCACGGATCGACTAGTTTCAGTTGTGCTAAGGGTTCACGAGAGTACATTAAAAGTTTGTTGTTGTCAGGCAGTGATCGTGACTAGGGGGAGCTGAGTATGAACTATTACGTTCGCGATGTCCTGGTTGTGACGGGAACGTGTAAATAAAGCCTGCAGGGTGTTACCGTGATTCTGCGGTTTACTGAGCAGAAAAAAAAACAAAACACGAGCTTGCATTGAACCGGCAGACTCAAGTGAAATCCATCCAGTCAAGAGGGGACTCAGCGTTGCCCAGCCAGAATGAGGCATAAGTGAAGACAGAAAGTGTACTATAAACCAAGAAAACAGAACGCACTGACGAGAGAGCTATAAGCCCTAGGTCATGCCACGGGACCGATAGTACCAAAGCGACATTTGTCATCCTGAGTCCACCTTTGTGTGGGCGGCAATTCTAAGTTTGCTAAGCAGAAGCTGAACTGTCATAGCGAACACCCTCGGAGAGAGAGAGAGAGAGAGAACGAGCCATTCCACACAGTGGACGTCCACGAATAATATTAAAATAGCGAGTCATTGATGTCCATTAAGCAGTAGTCGTCACTAGTTGGAACACTATTAGCAAATTTTACAGTAGGGCAGGTTATAAGGCTGTCTCTCATACGAGGAGCTAATTTGTAACATTTAATATTGTTTTATTCTGTGCTTAATTGAGCCTTACATATTAAGGAGGAAGACAAGTATACTTGCCAGAAGGAGAGGATAACTCATAATTATAGTTAGACTGGCTGTGAGATAGTAAATTAGGTTTAGCAAATTTTGTATTGTAATACCTTTTGCATTGATATATCCATAATGTCTTAAATTTTTGCCGTCGAACTTTAAATAGATTCTACGGCCCTGCAGATTTATTGTTTCCTTGTATTTTCTTTGTTGACTGTCAGAGATGAGAGTGTGGCACTAGCAGTCCAGTGTTGACTGTCAGAGATGAGAGTGTGGCACTAGCAGTCCAGTGTTGACTGTCAGAGATGAGAGTGTGGCACTAACAGTCCAGTGTTGACTGTCAGAGATGAGAGTGTGGCACTAGCAGTCCAGTGTTGACTGTCAGAGATGAGAGTGTGGCACTAGCAGTCCAGTGTTGACTGTCAGAGATGAGAGTGTGGTACTAGCAGTCCAGTGCTATAGCCCCCAGACACTTCACCCGCCTCCTGACAGACGGCCCACTATTGTGTGGTGCATGCAGCATGAAGCCACAAGGCGCGTACCCTAAACTGGCGAGCAAGCACTTCCTCGCCTAGCAAAGATCGCCCTGCCAAATTAAATTGGTCAGATCTGGTCCAAATACACCGGGAGCCGTCCATGGAATGCGTGAGGTGGAGGGGGAAAGAGGCGGGGGATGCCAGGAGGGGATAACTGGCCCCAGCATGTGAAAAGCGTTCATGGGGGAAGGGGTGGGGTGTGGGGAGCCTAGGCCTAGTGTCCGTCATGGTCATAAAAGAAAAAAAACAACAACACCCAAACAAGCGGACAATGCAAAATTTGTTATGGAATTCTGTACCAATCAGCTCTAATTATGTACAGAGATTCTCAAACAACCCAGTCAAAATACCGCAGTACATCAATGTCTTATCATGGATATTCAACATTTGAAAGGTCGGTACGCACGTAAAGGGACAGGAAGGAAGGAGAAGGGGGGAATCATTTGAAAATACTTACACTGGGAGAGGGGTGGGGTGAGGGGGGGGGGGGTCAAACATTTGCCAGAGACGCGAATTTAGAGAAAATATGAAGAGAATTAAAGTTGTAGTTGGGCTGTGATCGTTTTGTTGTGGCTTTTTTTTTTTTTTTTGGGAGAGACGAAGTCGCCAAACGGTTAAGCGAAATGTTTTCTTCTTGGCAAGGCTACGGGTGCCGTGGCAGGGTCGCGGCTTCCATCCCTATCTCAATCAGTTCTCTTTCTTCCTTCTTTCACTCCCGCTTTGTTTTTCTGAGCACTGACCAGGCACTACAACTTTAATTCGCCCTATATTTTTTTCTGATTTATTATCTCAGTGCTCTGTCGTCTCCGCATCTCCCCACCCCCCCCCCCCCGGAAATGCCGCTATACCCCCCCCCCCCTCCCCTCCCCATACTGAATACTGCTAGGTTTGGGAGCATGTCACGGTGAGTGCACATTCAGTCTAGGCAGATTAATTGGAAGGTGACGTCACGACGTTTAGTTTCACTGAGATCATTAATCCAGCCAAGGAATCGTCTCTCATTGGAGCTCAGTGTCCTGACGTCATCATTAAAGTAATCGACAGATCAAAGCCTGGCTAGTACCCGCTTGAGCTTACAATTTAGCTGTGATGTGTCCAGCAGTTACATTGGGGTTATGGTCTACAAGTCTGAGACAACAGGCACCGAAGAATCTGGAAGAAACACTTAAAATGTATGGAAATTGGGGAAATGGCGTCCCTTAACAAACAGTTCCAACCCTCGGTTGACGAATGTGCGGCAAATGTTGAGAAAATGATGACGTGTGAGAATTGCGATCAGAAGAGACAACGACTTCTCTGGTGTCTGTAAGACACAATCATGAGGAACGTCCAGGACCGTGGCTCGGACGAAACATTGTCTGGCCGTCTCCACTGGTCCAGATCTTATGTGGAATCATGGGGGGACGTTACGAACATTTGTATTAAATTGACCACATGGAAATGCCCAAAGACAGTGATGCAGCATGGTATGAAAGTTAAGTTGACCAGCCTTCAGTGCTGACTAGTTGCCCCTCCCCTACCCCTGCTCCCAAACTTATGGAACAATACGCAATACTGAAACTGGCACAATGCAATATCGGTGATCCGGAGAGCAGAACATTCTAGACGGGAAAGTGTTAAGACCAAGAATGCAGAAATAATCTCGCCCCCTACATCTCCCGAATTGTAATCTTATCTTATTATTAAAAAAAAATAGTGGCGGGAGTAATTCAATGTGGTGCAATTTTGACCCTTTTTTTGGCTCGGCGCTGCAGCCTAAATGACTGTTCCAAAAATTACAAATTTAATTTTCTGAAGTGTCAACTAATCCAGCCCAATCGCTTTTATATTGACCGATTGTGTTGATTCAAGTTTTTGGTATTTTTAAATAAAAAGTTGTAAAAATGTACAATACAATGTTCTTTGTTTTGGCTCCCTATAGTAAGCCCACCGCACAGGAAACAATAATTATACTAATACGTCTTCCATTCCGTACACACAGTTTCCCTATCAGAAATGAGTGCATAGTGCTCTGGAGCCCATAAAATTTGTGGTAAGACTGTAGATTATGGGAAGCTCTATAGACCAGAGAGAGATAGAGAGAGAGAGAGAGAGATAGAGAGAGAGAGAGAGAGAGAGAGAGAGAGAGAGAGAGAGACAGAGACAGAGACAGAGAGAGACAGAGACAGAGAGAGAGAGAGACAGAGAGACAGAGAGACCGAGAGAGACAGAGAGAGAACGGTGAGTTTACAGGGTTGTCCCGGGTAATGCCGGGAACTTCATCTAGTTTAATAAAAAATATGGATTAAAGAGTTATACAAATACAAATACAAATACAAAAATACAAAATAAAAAATATCAATTCTTAATGCCAGCCCAGCAAGCTAAGACTGGGAATAATACTACAACTTTCATTTTGAACCCGACGTGGGCTTGAATTATCAGAGGCTTCTTTTCATCTTTGGGGGCGTCACATGCACAAATACACACACACACACACACTCATACAGAGCGCCTGCTCACACACACACACGCACACACACACACATGTTAAAACTCGGACATCAATCTTACTTTAGAAGCAACACAGAAAAAGAGGATTTTATAGCATAAATTCTGATTGAATCCGACGTGAGAACTTTTTAACATCTTGCACTGCGATTGTTTCCAGCGGATTACAGGCCGCACTAAATTTTACTCCAGTGCAAAAAGATTTGGATGAATTCTCTAGAGACATGAAGAAAACATCACGCGGTGTTTGTCGTAATTGCTCTGTTGATGGATTCAATAAAAATTCTATACAAACATCAAGTGGACTAAACCCCCGAGGCCCTTCAAGTCAGCTTATCACTGAAATATTTGCTACCATCAGTCACATTGAAAAGCCAAGTTGAATTGTTGCAAATAACAAAAGTAGGACGCAATACCCCGTAGTAGAAACAAATAATTCACAGAATTAATACAGTAAATTCCACTGGAACTGGAAATCTGAGTTTTGTTCCCGGCGCCGCTGCAATCCCACAGATTTTGCTTGTTTTTTTTCTTCTTCTTTTAGGGATTTTGCCAAGATTATAAAACCATCACAGCTGCCATGAATCTGATAATATCACAAATACCCACAAAATATTCCCGTCCCCGGGGTTTCCAGTCACTGATACGGAAATATGAGGTAAACCAGAACCCATTTCAGGAAAACAAGGCGCCCAAAATCTGTCACATTCAACAGTGATGTACTCACGGACTATACACAAAGTTTACCATGACCAGTGCAAAAACAGCTGTCTGATAGGCCCCCCCTCCCCTCGCCCTCCCGACCGGAGACAAAAGTCTCTGATTTAAGTACAGTTTTGCCCTCATGTGTCGCTGTCTGCCAATGTGTGTGTCTGGACCAATCACTCATCTCCGTTACTGTTCCATTTGTCTCACTGCACCAGGAGCAGCTCGAGCCCCTGAGAGAATGTTACGGCCAAGCGTGTACACCTACCAGTGCACGTCGGTAGATTTGGTCGGTCCCGACACAGAAATCCTGTCTGAAATCGGAGAAAAACCGTGTGCAAACTAAACTGTCGATCCCTGCATGATGTAACGACGAAATGCTTCAAGCTCAGATCTTACATACCATGGTGAGAATGTTTGGGTGGGGACATTAGTCACTCCGGGCTGTCTTGCTTTATGGGTTAGGGTCTGGTTTAGGTTTAGAGTTAGGGTTAGTGTCAGAATAATGCCATCCACGTTGATTATTATGTTTCAGAAAGTGTAAAGAAACAAAGCTAAAGTTGGGCTCTAAAAACTCTCAGTTCCATCACATTTACAGTAAAATATGAACCCCAGGCACATTTTTACACAATTTTAAAAGACGGTGTCAGAGAAAGCCGATGTTAATTCCTTTCATGGGAAAAAAGCCAGACATTCGACGTTCAATGTCTACCTGAACAACATGTCAGGGTTGATGGTAGGCAACACCACTCGCCTTGGTCGTTCCATTCCCTTTTAGACCATCCAGTTGTCTGACATCAGGTACATCAAGAGCCTGGCCACTCCGAGCATGGAAATTCTTGCAGACCCCGAGGTTTGTACAGATATTTAAATCATGTTATCCTGTAAACATTACGCGTCAGGGGAGAGCACTGACGATAACTCGAGCATCGTTGGCCTGAAAACAATGATGCCGGGCATAGTTGAGGGTAAGGGGAGGGGGACATGTCAAGAGCTGCCCGGCTCATGTCCATGTTGTTTAATGTATAAACACATCATACTTCACAAGAAAAACAAGCGTTCCATGCACCGGGTAACTTTTACATCCCACGAGGGAAAGTTTCTTGCACGAATATAAACTCTTCTCTACTTCCAACGGTTTTCTTTCTCTTCTTTTTCTCTAAATGTTCAGGACATAATAGGCCTACAATTTTTGCCAGCAAATGCCATCGACAGGCAGACAACTCAACAAGTATTTATTGACCTGGTTTTGATATGAATCACCTTGACCTTGCCCAAGAATGTAAGAAAACTCCACGTCACTTTCCTCCGCATAGGTATGTGGGCATTTCGTTAAATCTATTTGTTGATGATTCAGACCTACAGTATTAGCTGTACAACTAACCTGTCAGCTGACCAATCGCTGTGCTGAACTTTTCCACTGTGCTGAACGTTACCACTGTGCGGATCTTTACCACTGTGCTGAACTCTACCAGTGTGCGGATCTTTACCAGTGTGCGGATCTTTACCACTGTGCTGAACTTTACCAGTGTGCGGATCTTTACCAGTGTGCGGATCTTTACCACTGTGCTGAACTTTACCACTGTGCTGAACTTTACCAGTGTGCGGATCTTTAGCAGTGTGCGGATCTTTAGCAGTGTGCGGATCTTTACCACTGTGCTGAACTTTACCACTGTGCTGAACTTTACCACTGTGCTGAACTTTACCACTGTTCTCTGATCTGCCAGTCCATCTGGCTCCAATGCTTCTAAACCAGAAATCTAAGTCAGCACCCCCCCCCCCTCCCGCTCATCCTAAATCCACCTATTACCTTTATAATGATCTACCATGGGCCATCTTGTGCCGCAGATTTCGGACATCCCCACGCCACTGACATAACTGGACGTGTTTATGTTAGATCACGGTGGAAATACAGCGTTGGCTATTCACAGACCAGGGCCCAGCCCACGGTCCAGCACCCCACTACTTCAGACAGGAAAGCGTGCTGGCAACTACAGGAGCAATTGAGACTTAACATCCGCGAGTGAGACTGGAATCATCGCCAGATCTTTTGTTTGCTGGAATCTTGGCTGGCCAGAAAATAACACTGAGGTCACGGAATTGTGGGTAATTTCTGTCCATGGTCATTGTCGGCAGGAGAAGTTGCTGGACGCCAATGTCGCGATGTTGTTTGGGCAAGTGTTGTGTCCCGCCAACCAGAGGTTGGGGCAAACCAAGACAGGCTGAGATATAAAAACTTTGTAGACTGAGGAATGACCAGTGTGTAAACATGAGCCAGAGCCCCGAGGGATAGTTTGCCTCAGCCAATCAAGTCTGTGCACGCATCAGAGACCTGGCTAGGGTACGTCCTAACATCAACATTGGGATATTTCTTGGGGGAGGGGTGTCACTTATCTTCACCCTTCTCATTTCCAGCAAGTTTCTCCACTACCGCACGACCGCCATTACAATTCATACTACTTTCCACACTCGTGCCACAATCAACATCGCCGTCACAGACTACTAAAACTCCTACTTTTTTGTTCACTGTTACTGCTGAGTTCTCTGTATCTTCACATTTCAACATTCCACGAATTCGTCGCTTAATGTGTTCCTCCTCCAACATCTACAGCTTTATTAACATCAATATTTTCCTTTTTGTTACGTGTGCGGGGCACGTGACTGCTTGACACTGACCAACGACAGGGCAGAATTTCCTTCTGGAATGTTCTGTGTGGTGTTGTGACGGGTCAATGGAAGGTTCTAACGTCCATGTCAGCTGCCTGTAGCTTTGGCTACAATATCTTTCCTTACTTGACCAGCAAACATTAACATGGGAAGTTAAGAATGAACTTTTCCAATGGGCGGTCAAAGTGTATGATCACTTCGGCAAAGTTTAGTTTGTTCACATACGGGAGGTAAAGAAATGCTGACGATCATTATCTCTGATGGTGTCAGATTTGAGGTCAAGCCAACACACATCATTGTCAGCTGAAGTTCCAAAACGTATAATTATGTCTTGTGGAGCCACAGGGTGTCCCTTCATGTCAATAGCGCCATCTTTCAGGATTTGTTCACACGAGAGACGAACAAACGGACAGTTACAATCCACGTGTGAGCAGGTAATTCTATTTCCTTCTGAGTTCTGGCTAAATGATAATTCGGTTTAAAACTAAATCGTTGGACGTCGGAATGATTTTAAACAAGTTGAGACGTCATGGTTTCAATGGGAAATGTGTACAGACAGACGTTGGGGAACGGGCAAACTAAAGTGTGGGACCGCTAAAAAGATAACTGCTTGCCGTGCAAACAGGGGTGTGTGTGTGGTGGGGGGGGGGGGGGTTCTCTTCAAGTGGGATAGAAGACAGAGAGGAAAAAAACAAAGAAAAAGCTTTTGATGGATGCACAGAATGGTCAATACAATAGTCATTGGCATGAGCAGGGATGGTGGTGGAGGTGGTAGAGCCGCTCTAGGAACAGACAAAGCAAAGAGGTAAAATAAAAGGGTGCGGCTGAAATAGAATAAAAAGGGGGGAGGGGGGGGGGGAGGTGAAAAACCCGTCTGTTCAGTGCAAGAAGAGATTATCTCCGTGTTCACAAAAAGGTAGAGGACACCTTCTTTCACTGAGATTAGGGTTAGGATTAATAATATAACTTCTCGCAAGTTCGATCACTTGTAACGTCTTTCTCACAGTGGTTAAAGAGCCTTCCATGATTATTTCGTAGTCCTTACTTCCTTTAAAACATGATAACTTTTGTCCCTGTATGAAATTTCTGGCTATTTATTTTCTTTATTGGCAGTTGCGCTGTAACAAAACCGTGTGAATAGTTTATTTATTAATGAACGTATTTTATACAGTGCCATAGGCCACGCCCCCGGTCAGCAGGCAAACTGGGTCAAAAATCTTTTTACTGGCTCAAAGAAATCAGCGCCTGGTCTTGTCCTGTTTAATTCCTTTTGTGTCTTTCATGTCTGGATGTGGATTATATCGTGATTCCAAACGTCTAACAATCTCAAACAAAAAAATTAATATGAAAGCACAGAAACATCAGAACTGATGCAACAAAATATAAACTGAATGAAGAAGTTGCCCATTTATTAGGTATTGAACCATATGTTTTTGTTGAAATGTATTTTCATTGTCCGCTGTCTAATATTATATAATAAAACTACATAAAATATCCTACTGTGCAAACAAAAGAAGTCTTAAGAAGATCGAGAGGAAACTTCAAATCCATCAAAAGACAATGCATAATCATTACAGTGTTAAAATAGACTTATCATTACTAACATACAAATTAACGTTAGTTTCAACCGTGAGAATTGAAATTTGATTTGAAATGACAAGAACAAAATAATGATTGAATAAATGCAATAAAAGTCCTTCCCACTTTTAATTCTACACCCTAGACAATCAAACACGGAGACATTGAAGTTTATGAAATATAAATGTATTTCCTTCATTACTATAACATTTCGTTTCTTTTTTTTTTTTTTTTTTTTTAAGAGCTCAGATTGAAATGCGATTTTGAATGTATTCATTCAGTGCATGACTCAGTGATCACTAAATAAAGAAATAATAGGGTACCTAATTAAGCCAACAGACATGAACAACTTCAAATTTTTTTTTTTAATTTTTTAAAAAATATATATAGATGCCCATATAGGTGTGTTTGAACATATATGTAGATACTCGGTGGAATTAAGAGTGAAGACTAAGGTCAATAAATAGATGAATAAATAAATAGATGAATAAATAAATAGATGAGTAAGAGAGAACATAATAATATAACCAAGTAAATGAATACACAGCTGTCTATGGGGACTATCCTGGGGATCGGACCCAACTTGAGTCTTTTATATCCCAGAATTGTTAACTACTGAATTCTGTGTTGTCGGCCTTCTCGAACCCTCTAGGTCTTTAACATTATCAGCTGATCAGTTTTAGAGTTCAGTTTTAAACAGCTGGTACTGTAGCAATACAAACACAAGCCAATCATAATAATAATCAGTAAATATATATAATAAACCTGAGCAGAAGTTTTAAAAATACAGATTAAAAGAACAGACAGACATTTCAGAAAAAATATAAAATAAAATAAATCTGTCTTCCATGTGCTACGTGTGTTCCCAATGGTTGTAAATACTAAGAGGATGAGTCATCTATAAAATAATTAATTCAAATATGATGCATAATAGAGTCAATCGAGACAAGGAAAACAAAACAGCAAAAAAAAAAAAAAAAAAAGTCTGCCAATTTTCTAACCAAATAATAATAATAAAATATTATCAGTACCAGAATATAAAAAATAAAAAGTGACCGTGGAATAACTTGACTTTCATGCACATTGGAATACCAAAATTTGTTGCATTTTTCATCTTTTCGTCATTGCCCTTTTTTTTTTTTTTTTTCTTTATCTCTATTTCACTCGCTCATACAATAAAATTTCCATCATATTTAACGTTAATGGAGCCTGAGATGAGTTAAGGATACTGAGACATCTCGTGGCGTACAAATAATAACTATTCGATGAGATGTTCTCTATGCTTCCATTCTATTTCAAAGATATGGAAAATATTATTCATGGTTCCATATTTCAGCTTACTTATACATAGCTTGGCCACTAATATAATATGATTTATAGTATTTATTTTCTTACTTGTACATTCGTTACAATCTTTTTTCACTATTCCAAAGAGTGCTGTCACCTCGTTCATGATTAATTTATGGCCCGTTTTCATAAGAATGACATTGGCTATATGATTCCAAAATCCCCTGATTTTCTTACAGTAAAAGAAGAAATGCTCTATGTAGTCTCTTTCATTACAATAAGCACAATTTTCTGATGATTTTATTCCTATTCTTGTAAGTAAAATATTGGTAGGGTAGATATTATGGATTAATTTAAAGTGATAACATTTCGTTTCGTTCTGTAGTTCATAATATTGACTGATGGATTATTTTCCTATAAATATTTTCAAGATAATGAGCGGATATTTCTGTACCGGTTACAATAAAACAAATCCAAACGGCCGGTTTTCTTTTCTCTTTTCTTCTTTCTTGTTTCAATCAGCAAGAAAGTTTCACGTACCGTATACAGGACAACAGCAACTTACATGAAAATGAATTCTGATAAAATAAAAGACATTAACTATCAATGTCATAACTTGTTAGGATTGCCTGCAAACTCCTGTGTGAAAGACAGGAAGAATGTAACATAGTGGATCTCTCAGTCAAACTAAAACTCAGCTGCAGTTGGTGTCACAGTATTCTGATGGTGTTCACGAGATCACCATTGAGTAGACGTCACGGACATCAGGGCTCTACTTCAGCCGATACACCGCCACTGGTGAAACAGAATGGGGGAGAGAGCGAGAACTTTCTAGTAAGTAAGTAAATATATAAACAAATGGCTGTGATTAGTTGATCGTTTGACTCATGGGTTTCTGACACTTCCCCAGAAACTTAACTCTGTACGTCGATTAACGTTTTGGTTCATGAACGGAGGACTTTTCTTTCCTCACGTTTGACATTTGACACGTCATCAAACTAAAAGGTCAATCAACACGAGAAAAGTTGAAGAAAAGTTGAAGGCACAAAAATTGTTTGATTATCAATCCCGCATAATTCTGGACTGTCCATTCTTTCATGTAGTGTAGCATGACACGTGACCGTGAGTCACAACATAGAAAATGAGTCATTCAACATTTGATTACATCATCACTGCCGATACACGAGACCAGGGTCACAGATCATGGGCTCCATTTATACAGGTATCCCCCCCACACCCAAATGCAGTCTGGAATGATATCAAACCAGTGACAAGATGACATATTAAAAAAAAAGCAACTCTGAACTGTTCCATTTTTCTTTGTTTCTTGCAGACTTCAGAAAGATTTTCAAAAAATTATAATTTTCTCTAGTATTTTCCTACGGTTCTCGGAAATAAAAAACTCTACTGTCTTGGAGCTCTCAGTGTTTACATTGACGTTCATTAGCACCCAGATCTGAGGTGAGACTTGATGACAGGTAATTGATCTAACCTTAAGGGATGACAAAGGCATGTTTTATTATCGGCTGCACAGAGTTTAATACACTCTAAAGTAGGTAATTAAGACAGAAAGTGGGGCAATGTGGGGGTGGGGGGGGGGGCGGAGAGACGTGTGGATGAGTCAACCAGACAATTGGCACTTTGGACGATATTTTAGCATTTCACCTACAGAATTGGCAAGAAACTGTAAAGAAATTTTCCGTTACTCGTCAAGGATTTTTTGTGCTTTGTTTTTTTTCCTTTTGACCACAAATGTCAACACATCCATGACAGACATTTTATGTTGTATGGCAAATCAGAGGGATCGATACCAATGAATAAATGTTTTTGTGTTGTATTTTTTTGTAGGCGTCTCTCCCGTAGAAACATTCTACAGTAAATTGTCCCAGGCAAAACTTCACAAAAGATTTTGCTGTTCAGTAAAATTATCAAGACGTAAAGAATGTCAGATGTAGAATATTCTGGATTTTAAAAAAATGGAGAAATGTACCAATTTTTACTTTGATGGTGGCATTAGCGATAGTTATCTCCCTGTATCAGTCATACAATTCGGCCATTTGTTCTAGATATTATTTTGCAGTCACGCCATTGCAGGTTTGCATGGATCAGGTATAAAAATTGGAGGCCCACTCACGTTCCAAGGCACGCAAACATTCTGTGGCATTCTCTGAGAGACTTCGTTACAACTCAACCCAGATAAAATGAATACAACAGATAGAGAAACAGAGCAGAAAATGAACCAGTTTATAGAGTATGTCGCTGGCCTGTATGTGATTCCCGTCATTGCTGTCTCTGGGATGGCAGGAAGCGTCATCAGTATTGTCGTCATCACTCGTCAAGGTCTAGAGAAATGCTCAAGCATTTTACTTGTAGCCTTAGCAACAGCAGATGTCTTAATTCTCTTTGGGATTCTGCTTAAGATTGACGCGAGGTACAAAAACACGAGTGACTTTCACCGCCGTATATTTTTTAATTATATAGCTTTTGTTTTGTTTGTGACTGCAGAAACAGTTCAGGGTGTGGGGATGTATAATTCAATGACTCTCCCAGCGTTTATAACAGTTGAGCGACTTATTGCTGTATTTTTTCCTTTTAAACTTCATCTGATTTTCACCCCGTTCCGTGTGTGGTCTGCTGTTATTTGCAACTATGTGCTATTTAGTTTCCTGTCGGCGTACCCAATTATCTATGTTGAATTTCGACAGACCAACAAAACATTTGGTTTTGCTGTACCAACGCCGATGCTTGTGAGGGATGTAAAGAACGGTCTTTACTACACATTACGAGATTTTAACAACAACATGACAGGCAGTGTACCACTGGTCGTTGTCAGTGTGGGCTGTGCTATCATAGGAATAGAAATCAAGAGACAGTCTCAGAGACGGAAAATAATGATGTCCACAACAGCGGCCAGAAAAGACAACCGGGTCTCTAGTGCAATTTCCAGAACAACTGCAACATTATTGTGTGTATGTGTATTATACATCGTTGTAAGTGGAACAGCTTATCTCATTGAAGTCTCTTGCACAGTCGTATGTGGGCTTGTATACACAATAAGAGATATCCTTTTAAGTCTCAATACCATAGGTAATTTTATCATTTACATTGCCGTCAACAAAAACTTCAGAGAACAATTTCAGTCACTTTTTTGGTGCTTTCCCCGGACATTTCTCACCAACCACAAACTTTTCCTGAAGGCATGACGTCTATCAGTGAACATTTCTCGTTCACCACACAATTTCTCACCCATTGCATAGTTTTTCAGATAGTTCCAGCAGATTTTCCACTTACAATGACAAGGTTTTAACTCCCTTCCAACAACTTGTGAGGAATTGATGATTGAGGTTTCATGTGCTCATGGCTGTTAGGCATGTGACATTTTTTTTTTTTTTTTTGGAGTACTAACACAACAAATTACACACCAAATGTACTCGATATTTTGCCAGACAATGAAGAAGAAATAGTGTGTAAGGTGTAACTCATTTCATGCCAGAACTGTGTCATACCAAAAGGGCGAGTTGTTCTATATACGTCGTTTTCTGTGTTTCCTCTGGACATGAGTTTTCAGGCAGATCCAGTGATGGTGTGAGTAAATTTAATAGCAGGATTATATGTACTAATTCAATTAAACATTCCATGTTTTGCCAATAATTATGAGAAATCTCGATCCACCAGTACTGTCACTACACAGTTGAAGACAATAATAACAGTTTAAATAACTTTCTGCTTACCTTCATCTCCATGTGGGCTGATTGCACCAGTAGCCAGACATTATTGACTGGAGAAAACATCTTGACAGGGACTGCTCCCTACCACCCACCTCCCCAAATCAGCCATTGTATTTAATTGATGTATTTGTCAAGATGTGAGTAATAGTAAATGTCTTTGCACTTTGAAATAGTTACGTCATGTTGTCTTTGGCTTGACTGTACGAGTTGTGTGAACTCTGTAATTTTGTTTTTCCCAGTGGAGAACATGACTGCCATATAAGGTCAGACAGATGGAATAACTTGCAAGTTCTGAGACCAGTGATTTAGCCGGTCAGTTTTCACAAAAGTTCTGCAGAGAGGAGTTTCAAGCAACGTCAGCTCATCACAATCTTCACTTTACTAAGAAAAGAAAAACAAAACACGAAAAATAAAACAAAACCTTCACAAAATGGTGCAAGGACAAAAATGAAAGAACAAACGTAAGACACAGTTAAGGTAAAACTTGTCCAATATCTATCTCAAGTCACGTCAGGATCAAGGGAGGAAACAGTTCTGGAAGTAAATTTCGAACTTATGGTAACCTTCAGTTGTTTCTGAGCTCAGGCTTGCCTTGCGGGCATTTTAGGTCAGGTCTTCACCTGAAGGGAAAGAGCTAGAGATATTCAACTCTGGCATTGCTGGTGAGAAACTACCAGGCCTCTTACAAGTCTTATAGTTTAGTTTTGGTATTATTTCTTACGCGAGGCTTTGCTGTTGTACACGTTTTTTTTTAATTTTTTTTTTATTTCATATTTTGACTTTACAAGTGATGATGTGTTAATTAAGGCCAAATTATCAAAACGGTCACAACTACTCTAGAATGATTTGGTCTGATAAAAACGCACGTTATCATTACAATTGCTCTTCTTGTGTGTCTATCGCGCTAAGGCCGGGCGTACACAAGTGGTGTTTTAGTTACCCAGTTCCAGGACCTATATTATTACCAGCATTAAAAATATTACTTTTCAATAATACATCACCTGTGTGTGCTTCCAACAAGAGGACCGGTTGGTCTATCCTGGTTACGACACACTTTCTGGTACTGAACAACTGAAAAAAAAATCACCGTGGACAACGGCCGAAATGTTTTACACGCCACCAGCGGTGTTTTACACGATGTTCTGCGAAACGTGGCCTTTGCTGACGTAATGCAATATCAGTGGGTACAATAATGCAACATTCTCTTGGTTTCAACATTGTATGGTTTGTTTGTATGTTTGGAAATCGAACGTCCGAGATGTGTCATGTTTACTGGTGTAAACGTCAACAGGTTTGATCACTGGTCAGTGAGTTCCCTCCATCAATCATAAACATGTCCGGTGAAAATCTACTCTCATTCTAGACTCACCGACTGACCATCCCACCTTCTGTTCCCCGCTTTCATCCATTTTCCCGTCTCATTTGCAGTAAATTTGTACAAGAAATGGCGGACCATGGGAGATCTTTTTTCTTCTGGCGTGTCTGTTCCAACACGCGTGGCCGAGAGTCCATCAGCTGACCAGACTGGCCGTGCTAAGGTGGGAAAATATTTGAAAAGGTTGTCGTGTCCATTCCACAAGTTTTTGTCTTTAAGAAACGCCAATGGGCGGGTTGGGGTTAGTTGGGGGGGGGGCACACTACTACGACCACTATGACTTTACTACTACTTTCCACACTGGTACCATCATCACCATCGCCATCACAGACTACCGCGATTCTTACCGTTTGTACAGTTGTTGCTAAATTCCCTGTATAGGCCAAGAACGACATACAATTTGCTTGCTGCAAGGACTCGCTCAAATCAAAATTGCCAGTTTTTTTGTTTTTTTTTAAGATTTTTAATTTTCTGTCTTAAAATTCCGTTTCAATTTGCTGACCTTTATTGACCCAAAGACGGAGCTTGGTGACTGAAAGCTTCTGTTGTTTTCTTGTCCATTTCTCATTGACTGTGACGTGTTGTTTTTTTTTGTCGCTGACAGCCATGATGATGACATGGGCTACCACAAACATCTTGCTGCTGCTTCTCTTTCTAGTCATGACAATAAAATTACCAAACTTGCTACAGAAATGAAGAAGTTAAAGTGTTGCCAAAATGTGGTTGGCCTCCCTGGAGGTGATTTGATCTTTTCTTGTCCGCAACCCACTCCTTCCCTTCTGTGGCGTCTCGTTGTTCTCCAATAATCAGCGTTGTCTCCCCTTTCTTCCCGTGCACCTCTCTTCCTCCTTCCCGCCAGCGGTTTGCGCCCCTTCGATGTCGCGTGTCGTTCTATTTCTGGGAAAACCCAGAACGTTCGAGTAGGATTCGAGATTACGCTGGGTTGGCCTTGGAGTGATGTATTATAATGACGTAATTGTGTGTGATTGGACGAGTGGTGCGTATCCCGCAAGTTCTCGATGTGTGTCGAGCTTATTGGGAAGTCAAGCCATTTCGTGAACCTTCTATCTGTATATATATATATAAATAGGGGCGAGCCAGGCGGGTGTTTGTGTGTGCAAGATCCAGTCTAAGTTTCCTAGTTAGATTTGCATTCCTTCCCCGTAAGTAAGTTGTGAGATATCCAGCGTTCATCTACAGTTAGTGTTAAGTGTTCATCGGATCCTGTTGTCATTTATTTCTACAACAGTACGAGACAGTTTCGTTTTTAAAGGGTAGCAGTTCAGATCATCTAACTCTCCCCATTATAATGTGCTGAAATTTACATCAACATTTGCACCTTCCCTTTCTCTCCTCTCCCCCCCCCCCCAACCTCCAGAAGCCCATCCACCCACTCTAAACTTCATAAACATCCTCTTCCCATTCACAGAACACGAATCAAAAAATTTCTTTGATGAAAATGGGAGGACCCAGCTCACGTTGACTCTTGTCTGTCTCTCTCTATCCTCCTCCAACTTCTCAGCAAGATCAGTTTCCACATCTTGATCCGCCACTCCCTCCCCACCATACCACCCCCCCAAAAACCTATCCATCCTTGTCCATATGACATCCTTTCACTCCATGACCAATCTAGAACGTGAATAAGGAAATTCCCCTCCCCCCCCCCCCCCCCGCCCGCCTCCGCCCATGCTCAACTCGATACTCAACAAATTACATCAAAGACCGGAGGAGGTATAATCAGGCAGCTGGTTCTCTATCTCATCACTCCTTGCCCACCCCCCTCCACCCTTTTTTCCAAACCGTTGGGCATCTTGACGTTTTGTCACATTAAATGTTGGACTTCTTAATGTTTTGTCACACTGAATGTTGGCCTTGTTAACGTTTTGTCATATTGAATGTTGGGCTTCTTAACGTTTGGTCACACTGAATGTTGGGCTTCTTAACGTTTGGTCACACTGAATGTTGGCCTTCTTAACCTTTTGTCACACTGAATGTTGGCCTTCTTAACGTTTGGTCACACTGAATGTTGGGCTTCTTAACGTTTTGTCACACTGAATGTTGGCCTTCTTAACGGTTGGTCACACTGAATGTTGGGCTTCTTAATGTTTTGTCACACTGAATGTTGGGCTTCTTAATGTTTTGTCACACTGAATGTTGGGCTTCTTAATGTTTCGGGTGCTTGTGAATATTTCATCACCCTGAAAAGGGCTTTGAAGTGTTTTGTCACACAGAATGCTGGGCTTATGAAATTTTTGTCACAATGAATACTGGTCTGGTGAACATTTTGTCACAATAAAACTTTTATTTTGTCACCTTTGACTATACATATGGACAGTTTTATTTGCTCTACTGAGTCCAAGGTAGGATTTTTTAGGGGTTTTTTTTTTCCATGTTCCTTATACAATTTGTGTGTCCCTGCCATATACACATTTATGTCTGTCATTTAAACAAATAGCAACTGCTGAACATTCAACTAAAGAATATCTCCATCGTTTCATTACTTGGTTTGTATTTTTATTCAATTTGCGAAATTCCCAGCAGTGCGAAGAAAAGGCCATGTTTTCCACACAAATACAACATTTATTCTGCATGCTCAAACCACTCTCCCCCCTCCCCCGTCTCCTTCTCTCCCCTAACGTTGTCCAACACCCCGTCCGCCTCCCTCTGTCCAGCACCCCTGAGTTCACATCCGTTGGTCTTACATGACAATGTAGAACAGAAGGCACAGGTTGGTTGTGTTATATCCCTGGTCAATGTTTAACTTCATGTTTCCTGTCTGACCGGAAAGACTTGCCCAAGTCAGGAGTGAAAAGGAAAAGGGCTAGGGAGGGAGTGACATTAGGTGAGGGAAGAAAAATGTGCACGTTTTGGAATTCGGAGGAGGAAGACTGAATGGGGTAGTTCATCCAAGCCTGAGACTTTGCGAGACGTCATATCCCATCCCAAAGCCTGCCCGTGTGTCCACTGACAAAAATGACCCGTATTGCTAAAGCCACAATAAAACATGGAAATTTATGACAATTTTTATATTTTCCACACCGACTTCCCGCCCCCCTCCCCTCCACGCATCCGCCAACTGAACACGGACAGGATGGAAAGAATTAAAGGGTTTAGTTCTGTACTACGCCAAAACATACCATAACTATAATTGTGTACAAAGATCAGCCAGTATGTTGCTATATGTACAAAACATATGAACCCATTAAGGATTATCAGACACCTTAAAAGAGCCGAAAGTTTCATGGTGAAATCGTGCTCGAAGAACAGCTCCACCCCCCCCCCCTCAAATTTGACATTTTGCACGATAGAAATTAACCTCGGTTCCCGAATGTGGTCACATTTGGGGGAGAGGTGGGGGTGGGGGAGAGACCTGTTTGGCTACCCATCAGCCGGACCGACGGGACAATCCTTCAGAACTAAGCTCTTCAGTCGAGACCAATAAATGAGCGGTGGCTGAAATGCCCAATGGTTGTCCAAGACGGGACACACAGAAATGATGTCCATGTCGGCGCTACTAGGGAAGGCAGTCAGGCTATGTCACACTGGCTGTACGGTCGCCATACCTGAAGTGACAAACCCACAGCCGAATGAAACCCGTGAGCACACATCCTGAACAGGCAAATCTAATGGTAAATAAATGTAAAGATGTCCCTTTGGACTGGAGAATTTTCAGTTATTATAGGGTAGAACTTACGCCTTCTCCTCCCATCTCTAGATAAAAGATGATGCTAGAATGGACAGCTGGTACAGTTTGTTGCCTGCAGGGATTTGGAATCGTCACCTTGTGGAGAATGCCTTAAACAATAGCGTATTTTACAAAGCCAATACAGACATAGTACTGAATTGGATTCACAGTTCAGTAGACATTCTAAGCTTTGATTGGAGTAGCTTACTTTAGTCAGTGGAGTACAAAGGTTGTCAACTTTTTTCAGACAATGCCCCCCCCCCCCTTAGGTCCCCAATTTTGTTTTTATCTCTTCCGCCCCTTTCCAAAACCCCATTCCATGCCCCCCCCTCCCCCATCCCCTGCGATCTTTTACAAATGACACTGAGACAATGACTGGAGAGAACTACCAACACAGAGAAAGAAACTTGGAAACTATTATTTCCAAAACAAGACCGGCTATCACAGAATGGAAATTCCAAGATCTACAGGTCCTACAATCTGTCATGAGAAGATGTGTTCACCACTTTTTTGACAATCTGCCTCAGGTGTAAGTAAACACTTCTTTGGTCACAGATTAGTTTGTCTGAATGATCACAAATGTAATTATAATTATGTATTTTCGTCCCAGTGAAACATAACATTACAAACTAGGCTGGTAAATTTCATTCCACGAAACAGTTTCCAATGGTTTCCATTCAATTCACTGCAGCTAGCATACATGGTTTAACATGTGCAGTTATCTGACAATCCTGCAAAACATTGTGTGACTTGCATTTGGTATGTATTTTCTTTCAAGAAATATTAAAATGAACAGAAAGTAAAAGTGTAATGTCTGAGAGATGTAATTCACTTACAATATGTCTTTTCTTTTTGTGAGATGTTCAAGCGAAATAAAATCATCTAACTGTTGCTTGGCAGATTTTAATTTTTTTGTCTTTTTATTCTTCATTATATTTTGACAACTTGTTTTAGCCTAGAGCCTTGCATTGCTGTCACTCATGTCTCTGTTACTGTTACTGTTATCGTTCTTGTTCATGTTAGTATTTGATGAGTTATGTGAATTTGGTCAAAGGTTTGTGTAGACCAATCAATAGAAAGTTAGTATTTCTTGTTAAAGGACGGAGGCCGATTTCGGCTAACTGGCCCAATAACTGAGATTGCCTAGTGAGATGCACACGATCGTCATGTTGAAGCAGAAACAAAGAAAAAAATGCAGCCATTATTTTTTTATTATTTTTCCACATTCAGTTGAAATGAAGACATCATGGTTTATACTGAAGGGGAGAAATACAAATAATTATGCACCGGTCACGTTGGCCTTGTGGTTAAGACGTCCGCCTCGCAATCGTTAGGTCGCGGGTTCGATCCCCGGCCGAGTCATACCTAAGACTTTATAAAGCTGGTAATCTGGCATTTTTTTCCCGCCTGGCCTCGGCGTTAAGGGAAAACTGCTAGGACTGGTCGGCCCTTGTGTCAGTATACTGTGACTGAGTGGGGCATAGAGTCGTGTTACACTTTATATCCCTATGTGTCAGCATTTCTGTCCAGGGAGCACCGCCTGAGATATAGACTGTACAGCTCAGAAATGGGACGTATAACCCAAACCAACCAACAAACAAAGGAATAATTAGGCCTATTAATCAAAAGAAAATGACCAATTAATTGAAATCCAACAAACTTTTAGTACAAATAATGCTAAATTCGTCTTTAAAAATAGTCCTCATATTAAAGTCCAAATGGCCTAAGTCATGGTTAAGCTAACACAATATGGCTTAAGTCATTGACCAAATGGCCTAAGTCAAATCACATCAGAGCAAAAATAGCCCAAGTCACTTGTATCCTATAATTTTTAACTAAACAAGATAAACACTTTACAAATGTCCACATGACAAAATATTGACAAAGTGAACCCTAATGAGTGAAAAAAATGCATTACAAAAGAATAAATAACTTTTTCTGCGATTTTCTCAAAAGTGCAAAAAAAAATGACTTATGCCAAAAGGTCAGCACTATGACGAGATAACTGTCAAGACATTGTCTAATATTATAATCACTTGTCTGAAAAATATTTGCCCCCAAATTGTCCCCACTTACGTTTTCGCCCCCTCAGCCAACCATTTCTTCTTGTTCGCCAGTTCATCGTTTTCTAACCCCTACCTCCATGAAACTCTAAATCGCCCCAGGGGGGAGACGAAATCGCCCATGTTGAGAACCACTGGTGTAGGAAATCTGTGGCCTTTTTCCTTTCTTTTTTCCTTGAGTGGCCGTGGGTTGTGTCAGCTGTCAGCACACAGTTCATTGACGAAATAGTACGTTTAAAAACTACAGGAGATCAATGGGGTCTCACCAAGACGTGAAGGACAAAATAATTATGGCAAAAAGAAAATGTTGTATCTGAGACACAGAAGACCGAGATGAACCATTCCCTCTCTCACTAAACGTCCACAAATTGCGGTCATATAAATACGGTCAGTTCTAGTTCTACTCTTTTTCGTTCAATTATGAAGTGGTGTGGCGAGAGTTGTTGCATTGTTGACATCGACGATACGCATGAAAGTCGACAGGCGGAATAATGGAATAACGAATTAATTCGTCTTGGTATCTTTTGTCGCAGGGCGTAGATAGCAAAGATCGACTAAGAAATAATGCAAAAACCTACATACAACTTTTTCTTTCTGCCAAATTTTGTCCCTGCACTTACTTCATCCAGTGTGTCATGGGCTACGCCAGCAGTCATGGGCTACGCCAGCAGACATGGGCTACGCCAGCAGTCAGCGGGCTACGCCAGCAGTCAGCGGGCTACGCCAGCAGTCATGGGCTACCCCAGCAGTCAGCGGGCTACGCCAGCAGTCATGGGCTACGCCAGCAGTCAGAGGGCTACGCCAGCAGTCATGGGCTACGCCAGCAGTCATGGGCTACGCCAGCAGTCAGCGGCTACGCCAGCAGTCGGCGGGCAAAATGTTTGGGCGTGCTTTTTTTTTTTCCTTTTGCTTCTTCAAAGTGCATTTAAGACACTTTCTCGCCTTTTCCTATGTCTGCGTAACCTGAATGTGGATTTCATCATAATCCCAAACTCCAACAAAAAGTATGAAAGAAGTCTTAACAAAATCGAGGGGATAGTAAACTTTAAATCCATCAAAAGACAATGCATAATCATTACAGTGATAAAATAGACTTATCATTACTAACATGACCTACAATAAAGCATACAAATTAATGTTAGTTTCAACTGTGAGAATTGAAATTTGTTTTGAAACGACAAGAACAAAATAATGATTGAATAAAGGCAATACAATTTCTTCCCGTTTTTAATTCTACACCCTAGACAGTCAGACACGGGGACATTGAAGTTTATGAAATATAAATGTATTTCCTTCATTACTATAACATTTCGTTTCGTTCTGTAGTTCATGACATCAACGTAAATATCGCTTTCCAGAATTTCCATAACTGGTTAAATTGACTGAAGGATTATTTTTCTACAAATATTTTCAAGATAAGGAGCGGATATTTCTGTACCGGTTACAATGAAACAAATGCAAACGGCCGGTTTTCTTTTCTCTTTTCTTCTTTCTTGTTTCAATCGGCAAGAAAGTTACGCGTACCGTATACAGGACAACAGCAAGTTACATGAATAAGAATGTTGATAAAATAAAAGACATTAACTATGAATGTCATAACTTGTTAGAATTGCCTGCAAATTCCTGTGTGAAGGGCAGGAAGAATCTAACATAGTGGATCTCTCAGTCAAACTAAAACTCAGCTGTCAATGTCACAGAATTCTGATGGTGTTGACGAGATCACCATTGAGTGGACGTCACGGACATCCCGGCTCTACAAGAGCCGATACACCGCCAATGGTCAAACAGAATGGACGAGAGAGGGAGAACTTTCTGGTAAGTAAGTAAATATACACAAATGGCTGTGACTAATTGATCGTTTGACTCATGGCTTTCTGACACTTCCCCAGAAACTTAACTCTGTGCGTCGATTAACGTTTTGGTTCATGAACGGAGGACTTTTCTTTCCTCACGTTTGACATTTGACACGTCATCAAACTAAAAGGTCAATCAACACGAGAAAAGTTGAAGGCACAAAAAGTGTTTGGTTATCAATCACGGATAATTCTGGACTGTCCATTCTTTCATGTAGTGAAGCATGACACGTGACCGTGAGTCACAACATGGAAAACGAGTCATTCAACATTTCATTACATCATCACTGCCGATACACGAGACCCGGTCACAGATCATGAACACCATTTATACAGGTATCTCTCCCCCCCCCCCCCCCACCCCGTTCAAACTAAAACTTGTAGAGAATCCAAAAACATTTTTTCATCAAAACCGAAGTAAAAAAAAATAAGACTGCAACCAAATGAACATTGCCAATCTCATTGTGGCGTGGAGCAAATATGTCATAGACAAGACTTTTTTTGTTGTTTTTTTTTAGATTAATCGACTGGCGGGGAAGGAAAGGGGGTGGGTTTGAAGTTTTTGACTAACGCAGTCTAGATTGATATAAAACCAGTGACAAGATGACAAACTTAAAAAAACCAACAAAAGAAAGCAACTCTGAACTGTTCCATTTTTCTTTGTTTCTTGCAGACTTCAGAAAGATTTTCAAAAAATTATAATTTTCTCTAGTATTTTCCTACGATTCTCGGAAATAAAAAACTCTACTGTCTTGGAGCTCTCAGTTTTTACATTGACGTTCATTAGCGACAGATCTGAGGTGAGACTTGATGACAGGTAATTGATCTAACCTTAAGGTTTGACAAAGGCATGTTTTATTATCGGCTACACAGATTTTGATACACTCTAAAGTAGGCCATTAAGACACAGAAAGTGGAGTAAAGTGTGTGGGGGGGGGGGGGGTTGGGAGGCGAGTGGATGAGTCAACCAGACAATTGGCACTCTGGACGATATTTTAGCATTCCACCAACATAATTGGCAAGAAACGTTAAAGAAATTTTCCGTAACTCGTCAAGGATTTTTTGTGCTTTGTTTTTTCCTTTTGACCACAAATGTCAACACATCCATGACAGACATTTTATGTTGTATGGCAAATCAGAGGGATCGATACCAATGAATAAATGTTTTTGTGTTGTATTTCTTTGTAGGCGTCTCTCCCGTAGAAACATTCTACAGTAAATTGTCCCAGGCAAAACTTCACAAAAGATTTGCTTTTCAGTAAAATTATCAAGACGTAAAGAATGTCAACTGTAGAATATTCTGGATTTAAAAAAACGGAGAAATGTATCAATTGTTACTTTCATGGTGGCATTAGCGATAGTTATCTCCCTGTATCAGTCATACAATTCGGTCATTTGTTCTAGATATTATTTTACAGTCACGCCATTACAGGTTTGCATGAATCAGTTATAAAAATTGGAGATCCACTAACGGTCCAAGGCACGCAAACATTCTGTTGCATTCTCTGAGAGACTTCGTTACAACTCAACCCAGATAAAATGAATACAACAGATAGAGAAACAGAGCAGAAAATGAACCAGTTTATAGAGTATGTGCTGGCCTGTATGTGATTCCCGTCATATCTGTCTCTGGGATGGCAGGAAGCGTCATCAGTATTGTCGTCATCACGCGTCAAGGTCTAGAGAAATGCTCAAGCATTTTACTTGTAGCCCTAACGATAGCGGATGTTTTAACTCTCTTTGGGATTCTGCTTAGAATTGACGGGCAGTACAAAAACAACAGTTACTTTCACCGTCAGATATTTTTTAATTATATAGCTTTTGTTTTGTTTCAGACCGCAGACACAGTTCAGACTGTGGGGATGTATACTTCAATGACTTTACCAGCGTTTATAACATTTGAGCGACTTGTTGCTGTTCTGTTTCCTTTGAAACTTCATCTGATTTTCATCCCGTTCCGTGTGTGGTCTGCTGTTATTGGCAACTATCTGCTGATTAGTTTCCTGTCCGCATATACAATTATCTATGTTGAATTTCGACAGACCAACAACACATTTGGTATTGCTGTACCAACAGCGATGCTTGTGAGGGATGACAAGAATGGTCTTTTAGACATCTTACTACAGTTTATCAACAACATGACAGGCAGTGTACCATTGGACGTTGTCAGTGTGGGCTGTGCCATCATCGGAATAGAAATCAAGAGACAGTCTCAGAGACGGAGAACACTGATGTCCACAACGGCGGCCAGAATTTCTAGAACAACTGCAACATTATTGTCTGTCTGTGTTTTATACATCGTTGTAAGTGGAACGGCTTATCTCATTGAAGTCCCTTGCACAATCGTATGTGGGCTTCTATACCCAATAAAAGATATCCTTCTAAGTCTCAATACCATAGGTAATTTTATCATTTACATTGTCGTCAACAAAAACTTCAGAGAACAATTTCAGTCACTTTTTTGGTGCTTTTCCCGCACATTAATTCGTGACGCACATTTCTCACGAACCACAAACTTTTCCTGTAGGCGTGAGGACTAACTGTGAACATTTCTCATTCACCACACAATTTTGCTCCCAAAGGCTTGGGGACTAACTGTGAACATTTCTCACCTACTGCATAGTTTTCCAGATAGTTCCAGCAGATTTTCCACTTAGAATGACAAGGTTTTAACTCCTTCCCAACAACTTGTGAGGAATTGATGATTGAGGTATCATGTGCTCATAGCTGTTAGGCATACGACTTTTTATTTTTGTTTTCAGGAATACTAACACAACAAATTACATACCAAATTTGCTTGATATTTTGCCAGACCATGGAGAAGGTCAGAAGAAATAGTGTGTAACGTAGAACTTTGTTCAAGCAAGAACTGTGTCATACCAAGGGGACGAATTGTTCTATATACGTCGTTTTCTGTGTTTCCTCTGGACATGAGTTTTCAAGCAGATCCAGTGATGGTGTGAGAGAATTCAGTAGCAGGTTTATATGTACTAATTCAATTAAACATTCCATGTTTTGCCAATAATTATGAGAAATCTCTGTCCACCATTACTGTCACTACACATTTGAAGACAATAATAACAGTTTAAATAACTTTCTGCTTTCCTTCATCTCCGTGTGGTAGATTGCACCAGTAGCCCGGCATTATTGACTGGACAAAACATCTTGACCATGACTGTCCCTGCTCCCCAGCACCCACCTCCCCAAATCAGTCACTGTATATAATTGATGTATTTGTCAAGATGTGAGTAATATTAAATGTTTTTGCACTTTGAAATAGTTACGTCATTTGTCTTTGACTTGACTGTACGAGTTGTATGAACTCTGTAATTTTGGATTTCCCAGTGGAGAACACGACTGCCATATAAGGTCAGACAGGTGGAATAACTTGCCAGTTCTGAGACCAGTGATTTAGCCGGTCAGTTTTCACAAAAGTTCTGCAGAGAGGAGTTTCAAGCAACGTCAGCTCATCACAATCTTCACTTTACTAAGAAAAGAAAAACAAAACACGAAAAATAAAACAAAATCTTCACAAAAAGGTGCAAGGACCAAAAATGAAAGCACAAACGTTAGTCACAGTTGAGGTAAAACGTGTCCATATCTATCTCAAGTTACGTCAGGATCAAGGGAGGAAACAATTCTGGAAGTAAATTTCGAACTTAAAATATGGTAAACTTCAGTTGTTTCTGAGCTCAGGCTTGCCTAGGAGCCATTTTAGGTCAGGTCTTCACATGAAGGGAAAGAGCTAGAGATATCCAACTCTGGCATTGCTGATGAGAAACTACCAGTCCTCTTACTAGTCTTATAGTTTCGTTTTGGTATTATTTCTTACACGAGACTTTGCTTTTGTAAACGTTTTTTTTTTTTTTCATATTTTGACTTTACAAGTGATGGTGTGTTAAGGTTAAACTATCAAACGGTCACAATTACTCTAGAATGATTTGGTCAAATACAAACACACGTTATCATTACAATTGCTCTTCTTGTGTGTTTATCGCGCTAAGGCCGGGCGTACACAAATGGTGTTTTAATTACCCAGTTCCATGGCCTATATACATATAAATACCAGCAATGAAAATATTACTTTTCAATAATACATCCCCTGTGTGTGCTTCCAACAAGAGGACCGGTTGCTCTATTCTGGTTACGACACACTTTCTGGGACTGAACAACTCAAAAAAAAAGAAAAACAACCCTGTGCGAATGGACAACGGCCGAAATGTTTTACACGCCAGCAGCGGTGTTTTACACGATGTTCTGCGAAACGTGGTCTTTGCTGGCGTAATGCAATATCAGTGGGTACAACATGTAACATTCTCTTGGTTTCAACATTGCATGGTTCGTTAGTATGTTTGGAAAATCGGACATCAGTGAGGTGTCATGTTTACTAGTGTAAATGCCAACAAGTTTGACCACTGGTCACTGAGTTCCCTCCATCAATCATAAAAAAATGTCCGGTAAAAAATCACTCTGATTCTAGACTCACTGACTGGCCACCCCACCCTCAGCCAACCGTTTTCATCCATTTTCCTGTCCCATTTGCAGTAAATTTGTACAAGAAATGACGGACCAGGGGAGATAAATCAGATTAGGTCTTTTTTCTTCTGGCGTGTCTGTTCCAACACGCTTGGCCGAGAGTCCATCAACTGACCAGATTGGCCGTGCTAAGGTGGGAATATGTTTGACAAGGTTGTCGTGTCCATTCCACAAGTTTTTTGGTCTTTAAGAGACGTCAGGAGGCGGGGTGGGATGGGTGGCAACTGTCAGGGGACATAATCCTATCACAGGTTTTGCCCAAGTTTTGCCCACCCGTCCCCAGCTATTGAATGTCACCAAAGGCGCGCAAAAAACTTGGATGAGACATCGAAAGGCCAGTGGGGTTGGAAAGGGTGGGGGGGGGGGGGCACACTACTACGACCACTATCACTTTTAGTACTACTTTCAACACTGGTACCATCATCACCATCACCATCACAGACTACCGCAATTCTTAATGTTTTGTACAGTTATTGATGAATTCTCTGTTGGTTTAAATTCTTACAATCCATGACGTCATCACTGTGTTTCTTCTCTGGCAACTGCACTTTTATCTACATTTTCTAGTTGATGTCACATGTGAAGGACACATGACTGCCTGACACAGGCCAGCAGCACAGAAGAATTTCCTTCTGTGATATTCTGTGTCGTGTTGTGACGGGTCAGTGGAATGTTCTAGCGTCCGTGTCAGCTGGCTTTAGCTTTGGCCACAAAATCTTCCCTTACTTGACCAGCAAAGTGTAACATGGGAAGTTGACAATTAACGTTTCCAATGTCCGGTGAAAGCCTCTGATAACTTCGGTCAAGACACAAAGAAGAATTCAGTTTTCAGGCTACACCAGGAGAAGTCACAAAGCGACACTAATGTATTCGTTCAGTACTTTATGACAAAACCGTCCAAACGAATGTAGTTCTCTATCTTGCATCGACGACAGAAAATTTATGAACTTCAACATTATTCTAACAACTAGCCAAGACGGTAAAACATGTTTCCTTATGTCTTTGAACATTTTCTGCAAGATAATAGTATGTGAAATTCATCCTCCAATTCATTCAGTTCTCACACAATCTCATAACATACTCCAGTTCAGGCCTCTGCCGCCTTCCCCCCTCCACCATAAAGTTGTGAGAATCCGATCTTATTTTTGCTATGGCTATCCTTAAATGCTTTTGCTTTACTTTAAATAATTTTTCCGGGTAAAATTCAACAGCTCAATGTGTACTTTATGGCCTTTCCTCATTTAAATACTCTTTCTCACTGCGGCGTTTGTTGAAAATTCTCACATAGACATTCAAATTCAGATAAAAAATAACGAAGTTTGATCAACCTTTTGGCTTTCCCAGATGTATCCAAATCCGGAATTCTTCAGTGACGTCAACTTCGCTTTACTTGTGTTGTTTTCTATGGCTGATTTGCTGTAAACCTTTTCAATTGTAATATTGTCATCTAAGCCCAATAGTTTAACCAAGAATGTCATTAGCCTTAACTGTCAGTCAATTCTTAGATGATTAACTCCAATTCAAAATATATGAAAGGATTTGGAGTTGCTTATTAAATAAATAAATAAAAAAGTCAGTGCAGTTTCCTAATCACGGTATAAAGATTAGCAAAATGGGTCGCAGGGAACTCAAAATTCGATTATTTATTTTAGAAAAAATGTTTTTAAAAGTTCAATACGGTTCCCGTTTATCATTTTCCTCATAGAAAAATAATATAGGAGTGTATAGAATGTAATATTATGCCATGTTTAGTTAGAAGTTTATTGTGTCAAATGTCTTTTTTTTTTTTAACGGTCCATCATGTATTTCTTTATATGATGTGTGTGTGTGGGTGCGTGTGTGTGTGAATTTTTGCATCCATTGGCGTTTGCTGAATGTCCGTTTATTTTTCCACTTTGCCACTTTAAAGCATTACAAAAATATTCTATTTCAAAAGACGACATAAATAAAGCTGTCCTCAGTTTAACAAGACATCTTGACTCTCTGCGAACTCAGTCGAGTAAGGCAGGAGTGAACGTGTAATAGCAACGCTCGGGAAGACCAAACTGATGGATTCCAATGCGACGAGACTGATCAGTTTTGTCTCTACATGTAATGGGGCCTTCAGTGGGACATCGATAGTAATATTTAAAAAAAAGGGGCGGGGGGGGGGGAGGAGGAGGAGGGTGGGCATTCGCTATAAAGCACAGAGGTCAGTAGGATGGTTATATGGGATAAGGGAAGGTCCAGGCTGTCTTTAGAACGGGGAATCACGTTCAGACCGGGGCTATGAGTGAATTCTTAGTGTAAACATATGACCTCGCACAGGTCGTATGTGCCAACATTTGTTGATACACAAGGTTCAACACGGTTGGTCGGGGCCACTGGAGGTAAGGAAATGCTGAGTTATATCCGGTGGCGTCAGAATTGAGGTCAAACCAACACACGTCATTCTCGGTTGAATCTCCAAACCTCGTGTGCCTTGTGGAGACTGAGCTCCCTCTAGCAAAACGGCCCGTCATTCAGTACTGCTATCTTTCTGCATTTTTTCACGGCACAGACAGACAGACAGACAGACAGTTACAATCCACGTGTGAGCTTGTAATTCTATTTCCTTCTGATTTCTTGCTAGATGATAACCCAGTTTAAAACTAAACATTTGGACGTCGTAATGACTTTATGCATGTTATGACGTCATCGTTTGAGTAAGAACATTTGGCAGAGGCGGGCAAACTTAAGTATGGGCCGCTGAACAGATGACTGATTGGTGTGCAAACAGGGGAGGAATGGGTTGTATTCAGGTAGGATAGACGGAAGAAAATAAACGGAGGAAAAGCATCACTGTTGATGAATGCAAAGCTTGGGCAATAGAATACAAAAACATGACATGAGTAGGGGTGGTGACGGTGGGTGGTGGGGCTGGTGCAACTTTAGGAACTGACAAAATACAAAAACATGACATGAGTAGGGGTGGTGACGGTGGGTGGTGGGGCTGGTGCAACTTTAGGAACTGACAAAGTGCGGAGGGAAGGATGGGTAGGCGTAATTAACGGGGAGGCTGAAGCAGAGTGAGAGATAGAACTATACTGGACTAAGGAGGAGGGAGAATAGTGGAGGTGAGGAGAATCCTGAGAGAAAAAACCCGTGGGCTCAGTGCGAGAAGAGATTATCTCCGTGTCCATAATAAAGGGTTGATACTTTCTTGCACTGAACCTACGAAAGGACACCTTGGTGTCCCCTTGGACAATCTCTGCGCGGAGGAAATCTTTGGCAGCTGATGGGGGAAAGTCTGCCTAAACTGTCAGACAGACAACATTCCAACACATCGGACAGACAACCGTAAGCTCACTGTTTGGTCAGGTTGTCTTCACACGATCTCTCAGACAGAATACATTTTGTGTCTTCAGCTCGGCAATAGGTTCTTTTTTTTTTCTGTACATGTAACAGAATGTAACAATCATGTCGCCATCGAGTGGAAACTAAAACATGCAGAAGTTGTGACGTCAATTAGGTCAAGTATAGCAATGTATGAAATGTGGAGAAAACATTGGAAATGTTGTCAAAATCCATCCTGGGGTCAAATAGCTGACATTGATCTCATAATCATCTATTCCAATTCCATATCACCGATACATTCATACCCCAGAGCGACGTGCCCTCTCTATTGGTCATAATCCTCACGCCGGAGTCCGCCCTGGAGTCGTAAAACCAACACAAATACGAAAGTGCCCTGGGGTAAAGATGTCTAAATGAGTATTGGATTCGACATCTCACGGGTATCTTTCTGTTGCCTCTGAACCTTCCATGATCTTCGGGCCATACGACTGGTAGAAATTGTTCTACGTCCTTTTGCAAGTAGGTGATTGGCTTAATCGAGGGAGGGGGGGGGTAGAAGGACGGGGGGGGGGGAGGGGGCTCTTCCCAGTGCGTCATAGGCTGACAGACAATCAGTTAGCGGAACAGACAGATATGCAGACAGACATGCAGGCACACAAGCCAATGGAATCTGAATGTCCCCTCCAGGAACAATAGGCGAAGACACAGATTTGACAGACAGGAGGGCAAACACACGGACTGGCCAGGAATCTGGGTGGTAGACAGACAGACAGACAGACAGACAGACAGACAGACAGACAGGCAGACAGACAGACTCTCAAGAGACGGAAGTGCAGACACAAGGGAATACACACTCCACAAACAGACACTCTCACAACAGAATTGTATAGAAATGACTGGACAATTGCAGTGAAGATGATAATTATTTGGGAAATGAAACTATAACGTTGGACCCACCAGAATGAAGGATGAGAGAATACAGAAATTTTGCCCAGCACATCCTCATACTTCTCAGTCATGGCAAAATTACTGGTATCTCCCTCATACATTCACACACATATTATGATAACATAGAAGAGTAGACAAAAACGAATTTATAAATTGTATCTTTTCCTCCTCACAGTCACGTGTCCATTCTGGCAGAAAAAGAAAACAACTAAAATGGCGTTGACCAGGGTGATGAAGTCATTTTCTCCACACCTTGTTTACATTTGGTTACCAGCAACTTAGATCTACATCTATCTAACAAAAGCTGGCCAAAACATTTGCCTTTATTTAATTACTAAAACTGATATGTTAATATCATTGTTAAATCAGTTATTTAATTGTATATGGAGTCTTGGTCAAACAACAGTTTTTGATTGATTATTAAATCTAGAGTCAGACAGGTCAAAAAGTTATTTACATTAATTATAAGACATTTTCAGTCTCTCTGCAAACGTCAAGATCATCCATTTCCACAACACAAACAACAACATACAGTCCAGGTCACGATCAGATGGAAATAATGATTCATGCAGTCAGTGGTATCGTTATTATCACTTATAGTTAAACAAATGTAACATCAGTTATATAGCCATGTCGATATTGGTCTTAAAAATAGAATTCTTTGTAGTCACGTTAATCTCATCATCAACTCATATTTACCTCTTGGACTTAGTGAAGAAACATTCATGTACATTTTAGAAATGTCATTGCTGTACTTACTTCTCGACGGTTTTTTTTTTTCTTGTTTTTTTTTTTTTGTATTCAGAGTAGAGTAGAGTGTAGTCTATTTCATAACTTATTTTTTCTGTTGTTTTGATATAATGATGTTATAACTAGCTGTATGGTCAATGAAATGGCAAACAGCCTAAACAATATTAGACTCTGAGTCTCGACACTGGCCTATGACTAAAATATAGTTTCATAAAGGTTTATAAATTATAGTTGCCGAGTAACCAAAATTGCTTTACTCAATCTGGTTTCAGCTTGGTATCATCAGCCCTTTGAAGGTCTTAACGCGTAGAATCAAACATGCAATAGCTGGTCCAGAATGTAGACAGACACGCCAGCTGGATAGGAATTCATTATCACTTAAGCAAAAGTGAATTTGATGGATAAACTATGGCCAGAATTAATAATTTCTGTTAAAAGAGAACCTATTCTTTAAAAAACAACAACAAAACAACAACAACAACAACAACAACAAAACAACAACAACAACAACAACGAAAGCCAGCTGGTTATGTTGTCTTTCCCAGGTTTATTCCTTTAAACAAGAATAACGTAATGTTGCCAAATGGATTTGTACTTTCCCCAGTTTTGTCATCTGTATAAACTTGTAGAATTTCTGCAAGTTGATTTCCCCCGCCCAATGATTTCCAATGGGTTGTGATGTCTTTCTAATTGTCTCATCAGAAAACGTTATTTACACAATCCAATCAGAATTAGGACAAGGAATAACGATTTGTTTGTTTGTTTATATAATCAGCTGTTTATCAACAAAGTCAGAACTTCAGCATTAAACATGTTGGTAAGATATTGCTTTTTGTGTGATTGAAGCTACTAATTATACACGTAAAACAAACTACAATGACACATCTTTTGTAAGCCTTTGTTGCACAATGCAAAACATGTGGATAGTTAAAAGAATGTCAGACTTTCTTAAGCAGAACGGATTTGAACACGGGACAGAATCGCAATGCAATGAACAAATAGTGTGAAATAGACTGGAACAAACGTAAAATAATTATGCAAAAACACATGTAGGCAGTAAGAATGTCGCGACATCACATTTTCTTAGAGAACAATGGTACAAACCTAGGCAGTGTCTTTCAACAGATATGTTGCCCTGTGGGGATGTTTAAAAAAGGCCTTTGAATTATTTCCTTCACAAACTCTACCTGTCCCAAGAATGGCAGAAACGCAACTCCTGCCATGGACCCAGGGAGATGGGACAGACCAGGCAGCTATACAATTGTATTTGCCATATATAGAAACAGTTTCCATAATTGTAGCACTTGGTGCGTGTGCTGTGAACATAAATATTTTTTGACATTTTCGTTTGAAAATGCCCCACAATGACATTGCAATTTGTAAATGAGTCTTTGGAAATATGGGTGCAAGAGATGTACTATGTTACATTATGGGAAAATGAGATATCATGAAAAATAAATTTTGTAGATTTTTTCTTAATGTTCTTTAATACAATGCTAATCTTGATCTAGATCTGTATAATTATAACTCCAATGTCAACATTTTTTTCCTGATGAGTGTGAATGGTGTGTACATGAGGATTAAAATAGCAGCAACTAGGGCGGAAAAGGATGTAAACAAGCTACACAGATTCCCTCACATGAGGGGCAGGAAGGCACATAGCTGGCTGACCGCTAACCGCCGACCTGACTAGAGCTGAATATTTGAAGGCAACTGCCGAGAGCAGAGTACGCAGCATGTGAAAGGTGTGAAACGGTTATGGCTGTGTTGGTGCTGAACACTTCGGCTCAAATACTTATCGGTTTTAATTCATGGATAACATGATAAAACTAAGCCGGTCACTTTCGTAACATTCAATTTCAACCACACTGATAAGTACGTGTATATATACATCTAACAGTGTTTTTACTGGATTTCTGTAGTCTATGTTATTCACTATATAATTTGCTGGTACAGCGTAGGGAAAGAGTTTTGATCCAAAATTCACACAGTAAATCTTTTGGAAAGGACGTATCTCCCTTTGTTTAAATTGATTGAGGTTGAGGTCAAAACTAAAGGTGCAGAAGAAGAACCAGAAGTGCAAAAAGAGAACTGACTGATCTAATTTGTTAAACGAATGAGTAATGAGAAGTTGCAGGCTTTCACTTTTAATGTCCTCTATGGCAAATTTTCACATTTCTTGATCTGCACTACATGTATTCTGTTTTTATTGTCTTTCCGAAATAGGTTAAGAACACTGACAGTTCAGTTCTCAGAATACAAAATGCTATCTCATATTCTAAATTGTAGACATTTTTTCTCTTAATAGGACCCAACTTACACTTGCACTTCCAGACTGATCCCGACAGGGACCGAAGCAAGGATGACAGTAGGCAGGTTAAGGTGCATGTACGCTTGCAATACTGAAAGATGCCAAAGACAGATTTAGAAGATGAAGATCCTCTTTTAGACTCGTCAGTTTCAACCTTGCGGAATGATGTGAGCGGACAACTACAATAACTGCACATTGATTTCATTCAGCTCCTTTAACCCTCAGTTAGAGACAAATCAGGTTATCGCCAACTTTGTTCTTGAATGTTCCAATTCCGCGTTTACAAAACGGAGAACTTCGGCGTTATGAGTTTGCGGATTTCATATTATAATGAGTTAGAATAAATGGAAACTGTGAAACAGCTTCATAAGTGCTACAAAGCATTTTAAACAAGTGTCGAAATGTGCGTATGGTATAACTTTTCCACGCAGTAAAAAATCTCCGTTTTTTTTTTTAGAAAATAGAGAGAGAGAGAGAGCAAACAAGAACTGAAGCGTTATACATGATACCGTGTTTCGTGTTGTATCTGTGAGAGCGATGCACTTCTAGAGCTTGATCAGCATTGTTTGAAATGACAAGGAACAAAATGTAGGTATGTGATTTTCCATGGCATCTTAATTTTTCCAGATTCCACAAGTATTGGTTTATAATTCTACTTGTTTTATTGGTTCAATTTTCCATCCTGTTACATGGTTTTTCCTGATGAAGATCTCTAGAGCGAACGCTGGATTTGTCTGCCCTTGTCCTTTGCCATTTATTGTATTATTTCTGTATTATTTCTGTATTATGTCTGTATTATTTCTGTATTATTTCTGTATTAGGTCTGTATTATTTCTGTATTATTTCTGTATTATGTCTTATAGAAGACTTGCAACATACACACTTTTTTTGTTTTTGCTACACTTTGACGAAGCACGGGCGATGTCGAGTCAGAGTTTTCGCTACCAATATGATCTCAGAGATATTTCTTTGGACTCCAAAATATGTTGTTGTTTTTTTTTTTGGTTTTGTTTTAACATTTTTCTCGAATGTTCGCGCACCGGACAACCAGGATTTGGTGCGACATTGTCTCACGCGCACACAAACAAAAGACAAGTCTTCTGATTGCCGCAGCCAAATTGTTTTCTTGAAGTGAAAACAGAGATTTTATGTTCTTGTGTACACAGAGTAGAACATTGAGTACCCGGAGCTCTGATCCCTACCCCACCTCACCCCCATCTCTACTAGCAAACAGTTGATGATGTCAGCTGAACCATTTGTCCAATCTCTGCGGCGGACACCAGAAACAATGAACTGTCACACAAACCTAAGCGGGTGCGATAACAGCACATCACGGCTGGTGGGGTCACGCTCGGTACAGAAATATATTATACTTCTTCGTCTTATTGTTTACATACAGCGCTGCGTTGATATGGTACCTAGCTGGCCATTATCCTACGTCATTTGCCGAAACAGCTAGGAATGCACCGCTAAGAAAGACACTGTTTTACCGTAACTTTGATCCCGGGAATCACGAAAAAAAAAGGTGGAGTGGATATTTATTTTATTTTTTTAAATGATGATGTTCTTTAAATTCCGTTTCATTTGTGCCTGGTTTTGTTTCTCTTTTGACAGCAAGAAAATCCTTGAGTGGTTTGCTGTTGTAGTTGTTGTTGGTGGTGATGTTTTCACGCAGCGCTGCGTTAACTTGGTCACTCACCATTACCCTATCTCATCTCCCGACCCGTACAGGAATAAAAATCTACGGGTGACATTCCTTTTTCCCCGGCTGCAGGGACGGACCAAAAACAGTTGCCATTTTTGTTTCAAATGTTTCATTTCCTTCTTAACCATTCCATTTCAGTTTCATCGTCTTATTCACCTACAGAAGATCCTTGATGACCGAAAGCTTGTGTTATTTTTCTTTTCCATTTACCATTCATTGTGGCTTTTCTTTGTTGCTGAGAGTATCATCGGTGCCGGCCATCATGATGACGACGTGCATGATGGCAACAATGTTGCTGCTGTTGCGGGTCTATAGAACCATAAAACTACCAAACTTGCCACCGCAATGGAGGAGTTTAAAGTGTTGGTCACATGGTGTTGGCATCCCGGGCGGTGATTTGATCTTTTCCCGTCGGCAGCTCACTCCTCCCCTTTCCCTCCACCCGCCTCCCCCTCCCCACCCCCCCTCACCCCCAACTACTCCAGAAGCCCATCCACCCACTCTAAACTTCACAAACATCCTCTCCCCATTCAGCAAAACACGAGACAAAAACTCTGTGTGGCCCAGCTCTGGTTAGCTCTTGTCTGTCTCTCTCTATCCCTCCTTCAACGTCTCAACAAGATCAGTTTCTTCATCCTGACCCGCCACTCCATCCTTTCTTTCTACCCCCGGCTCCATCCTTGACCACGTGATAGCCGCTCTCTACGACCATTGGAAATGTTCTAGAAATTATAAAATAGAAATGTCCCTCCTTTGCATGCTCCAACTTGACACTCAACAATTCACATCAAAAGGCCAAGATATGTAGATTTCAGTCAGTTGGTTCATCATTTCACACCCCCCCCCCTCTCCTCCCACCCCACGTAAGAAATAGTTTGGCCATTCTGTAATAAACGTTTCTCTCCCTTTTTATTATTCTGTAATAAACAGTGGTCTCCCCTTTTTGCAAGATTGAAAAACTTGTTACTCGTTTGGCAGTTTTAGAAAGGCAATTAATGGCAACTGTCACTGTGAATATTGGACTCGTGAAAACTTCGTCACACTAAATGTTGGGTTTATTAACGTTTTGTCACACCGAAATATTAGGCTTAAGAATGTTTTCCACAATGAATGTTGGAAATTTATTGTGTTTTTTCTTTCCCGTTGAGTCCAAGACGGGGTTTATGAAGTTTTCTCCATGTTTCTCGTGCTCACCTGTTTGTAGCACATACACATTTATAGTTGGCATTTAAACAAATAGCAATTACTGAACATTCAAATAAGGAATATCTCCATCTTTTCACTTGTGAGTTTTTAAAATATTTTGCTTTTAAATCCTCAGGAAACTGAAAATGCTCCACCCCTCCCCATCCCCATTTCCGGCATCCAAAGCCTACCCACCCATGTCCAGCAACCCGATTTCACATCTGCTGGTCTTAGAAGACACAAGTGGCTGTTTTTTATCCCCGGTCAATGTTTAACCTCATGTTTGCTGTCTGACAGGACGGAATTGTCTAAGACAGGAATGAAAGAAAGAGGGTGGACGATCTCATCCTACAGCGAGCCTGAACATCCAGTGGCCACAATGGCCTGTATGCTGAATTCACACCAAGACATGAAAACGTTTTTAAAAATAGTTTTCCCACTGCCCTCCCACCCCCATCCCCCCATCCTCAATTGCAGCGGCTGGTGCAACTGAACACGAACAGCATGGAAAGAATTGAAGAGGTCAGTCTTGTACCATGCCAAAGTCTACCTGGACTCGACAACAAACCAGGTAGTTGTGGACAACAGTCAGCCAAATCATTCTTTTCCTCTGTACCGACACGGACACGGACACGGCAACATAAAAACACTTTAAGTCGTGAAACAGACAGACAGACGCTTTCATGTGTAATAATAATAATAATAATATATACATTTATATAGCGCCAGGACTAAAACATTAAAAGCTCTAGGCGCTGTACACAGTAAAAAATCATAAAAGCACATTCAAATAAACTTACACACACACAGACAAACTAGTTTTATACATCCATAGCAAGCTATAAAATTCAGTTTTTAAAAAGAAATGTTTTTAACCTGTTTTTAAATATGTTTAGAGAGGCAGAATTTCGAACCTCTTATGGTAAAGAATTCCACACACAGGGACCAAAACAACTAAAAGCTCTATCTCCATAATTTGATGTTTTACACCTGGGAACAACCAGTTTGTTTTCTGTAGTAGATCTTAAAAATCTATCAGACTCATGTTTTTTCAAAAGTTCCGAAAGATAGGAGGGAGCTGAACCTTCAAGACATTTGTAAACCAAAACTGCAGCTTTAAATTTTATTCTGTATTCAACAGTAAGCCAGTGAAGTTGGTCCATAAGGCTTGAGGCAGATTCTCTTTTTGATTTTCTAAAAATCAGTCTAGCTGCCTTATTCTGAATTATCTGAAGGCGTTTTATTTTGTTGCTCGGAATTCCAAAGAGCAGAGAGTTACAATAATCAAGCTTTGAAAACATAAGTGAAGTGATAAGTATTCGAGTTACCTCTTGGGATATGAATGGACGAATAGAGCTGATGCTTTTTAATTGAAACATTAATGATCGACATAATGAACTTATTTGATTTTCCATGCTGAGATCTGATTCTAAAATTGTGCCTAAGTTTTTAACTTTATTCATGTTTGCTACAGTGCTTTCACCAAGATTTAATTTTACATTTTTAATTGCAGTAATTTGTCTTTTCTTTCCAATAATCATAAGTTCTGTTTTGTCTTCATTTAGCTTTAGTTTGTTTTGGTTCATCCATTCTTTTGTGTCCATAATACACTTTTCACTATCTTTTATAACATTGTCAACATGACCTAAAGTCGTACCAGGGTGATATAGTTGGACATCATCAGCATACTGATGGTAATAAAAACCATGATCTTTAAAAATATTAGACAGGGGCCCAATGTACATAATAAAGAGAGTGGGACCTAAAACTGAGCCTTGTGGAACACCATATGGCAGTATGTATTCTTTTGATTTTATGTTATCTGTTACAACAATTTGTTTTCGGTCACATAGATAGGACCTGAACCATTTCAGAGCTATACCAGAGATCCCATAGGTTGCTTCTAATCTGCAAAGAATAATTTCATGATCTATAGTGTCGAAGGCAGCTGATAGATCAAGAATGTTTAAACACGAAACCAAGCCCTTGTCCAGTAATCCAAACAAATCATTAACAATCCTCAATAAAGCAGTTTCAGTGCTACAATTTGCACGATATGCTGACTGGATGATTCACAGAGAGCGTTATTGTTTAGATGACCAAGTAGTTGTTTTAAAATTACTTTCTCTAAAATCTTTGATAAAAATTGAAGATTAGATACTGGTCTATAGTTTTTCAAGTTTTCAGAGTCAAGATTAAATTTCTTAAGCAAAGGTTTAACGAGTGCAACTTTATAGGTCTCTGGCACAGCACCTGTACATAAAGAAGTGTTAATAATTTTTGTGATGGATGGTAAAAGATCAGGTAAGCATTTTTTTAACAAGTCTGTGGGCATGGGATCTAGTTCACATTGCTTAGTAGCAGCAGAACAAATTATGTCATTGATTTCATCACTGGTAACTTCACTGAAACAAGAAAGATTATTCCCAACAAATACAGAATTTTCACTAGTTATATCACAACTACTTAAATTGTCTCTAATTTTTTCTATTTTGTCCATGAAGAAGTCCCCAAATGCATTAGGCAGATGTTCCTTTTCTATTGAAGTTGGCAGGTTGATCCTTTTCTGTTTGCCCAACAAATCATTGGACAAATTGAAAAATTGTTTTGAATTTTGAATGTCACAAAACCTTGAGTTGTAATAGTCACATTTAGCTTTCCGAATGGTGTCATTCACAAGTTTCTTATGGTGAATGTATATTTCTTTGTCAATTTGTAACTTTGTTTTCTTCCATTTACTTTCTGCTCGTCGCCTGGTCTGTTTTGCTGCTTTTGTTTCCAACGTGAACCATGGTGATGGTGTCCTGTCGGTCACAGTCCTTGATGTTTCCGGAGCATGACTGTTTAAGACGCTTTGGATTTTTTCTGTCAGAACTTCAGCATTGATGTCTTCTGAGTCAGCCAACGTTGTTCTCAAATCTAATTTGAAATTTTCTAAGTTAATTTTCTTCACGTCTCTGCATTTTACATTCTTTGTCTTTGGCAAGGGTTTCTTGTAAGGAATGTCGAAATATAGAAAATGGTGGTCAGATATTAGTTTGTTGGTATTTACCACCGCTGATGCAAAAGTAAATTTGGACGAAGTAACAATCCAATCAAGAATATGGCCAAATTTGTGTGTGCTGGATTCAACATGTTGTGTCATTTGATGTTCATGAAATAAACGTTTCATAAAATTTACATCAGCAGATGTTTTGGAGTCGTAATGCAAGTTAAAATCACCCATGAAGACAAGTTCCTGCTTTTCGATGTTGTTTAAAATCAAAATTTCTTCAAATTGTGTCAAAAAATCTGATGTTTTGAGATTGTTTTTCTTGTTAGGTGGTGGTCTATATAACAGGACAAATTTTATTTTCTTGTGAGGTAATGACAAAGTCATAATCGCAGACTCAAATGAAGTAACAGAATCAGGATTCTCACCAAAGTTCAAGGCCGAAGAGAGAGTATTTTTGTAGACAATACCAATGCCACCTCCATTTTTGTTCTTTCTAGGAAATGATTTATAAGAATAACTCGGTGGAGTGAGTTTTGAAATTACATGCTCGTGACCGTGTTCATGGATCCAGGTTTCTGTGATAATCATGATGTCAATGTCATAGTCACCAATGATGCCACACAAGTCTGTTGTCTTATTACATGCTGACTGTGCATTAGTATACCCAATACGAATGTTTTTTCCACAGGTCACATCTCTAAATTTGTTTCTTGTGTCAATTGGAATCAAGTTGTTTTTATTTATTCCACTTTGATGGAAGCCTTTAACTGTATTGTTTATTTTTCTCTCACTCAGTACAGATTTTATTCTTCTTCTGGTCCCACCTCTTGCTCCCCTCTTTCTGTGTTTCTGTTTACAGATGTGTAGATTTTTCAGTAGTTGGAAAACCTGCTTGGGCAGTTTGTTGATGTTGTTGTTATTTCTACACTGGAGCAATTGTTCTCTTGTGTAAACAAAGCTGGTCATATTTACACTAGTGTGTTCACAATAGTCTGACTCTCTACTGTCAGTAACTGGGTCACTCATGTTGTTATGCTGAGTGTTGGTGTTAAAATCAGCACAGTGAAGCCTAAAAATGGCCACAAGATAAGATAAAACATAGAATAAAATCACTTCATGTTGAAACATCTTGAAATAAATTAGATCCTCAGAATCACTGAAACAAGAGGAACTCTTTGGTGCAAACTTCAAAGTCTAATAAATATAAAATCCTTCTAAAAATTTGAAAAAAACAGTGGAGCTGAAATCCTGCTGCCTGTGGCGCTGGACACAACTCTTCTTCACAAATACTATTTCCGTACACATGGAGACACACACTCTTTCGGTTTTACTACTTGGAGTTTTGGTCTGACCTATCTTACAAAAGCCAAAATAGGCCCATTGCGAATGACGTCACAGTGTTTTTGTTTTTTTCTTCCGACACCCAGAATGGCGAGTGTATCAGCTGACGAGTGTAACTCCGAGATGTCTAAGCGGTTAAAATGCCTTCTGGTTGCATAGCAGTTGACTGTTATGACAGGGGTGGAAAGGATGGAGTCAAACTAGTCAGATTCCCTACCATCCGTGTAAATAAGGAAAAGGAAGTGAACGAATTGACCGAATGTCTCCCATGTGCATGTAAAAACGTGCCACTGTTTACTGTAGTGTACTAATTTTAACTCGCCGCCGGTAGTTCGCGACGCCTCAAGTGCTCGCAGCCCAAATCAGCTAACCAATCAAAATCAATGCTACCATCGCCATGGCTATGCGTCGGTCCTTACAACAAAGATGGCCGATATACGCAATGGGCTTATATAGAAAATCCTGAATTAATTGTGTTCACAGTTTAGTTATCACTCCAAGCCTTGGTTGAAGGAGTTTTCTTTACAACTTCAATCGCGGTAGGAAATCTCTGGGCATTATTCTTTCTGTAGCCGCTGTGGCCCTGTAACAAAACAGTAGAATTAGTTTATCATTATGCCAAACTAGCACAAAAGCCGCGCTCTGCGCAGACCCCCCCCCCCGACCACTGCCCCGCCCCGACACGTTCTACCCCCTGTAAGAGTATTTCTTTGTTCCAACTTTGCCCCCAGCATGCACGGCAGTTTACATGAGTCGGCACAAAGAGTTCACGCCACGGGCCATGTGATTGTAAAAAACCGGATCGGAGGGAAGCAGACACGGCCACGACACCAAGCTCAAACAAACTGAAAAGCAAAGGCAAGAATAAAGACAATTCAAACTTGGGTGCAGCCGCCACGGTCATTGAAACCTACATGCAAAATGTGGTCACTGTAGATAGCGCAATATAAACGCCTTTTTGGGTTCAAAGCTGGAGAATTTGTGAATGGTGTATTATTATATAGATGAATTCTTTGATGCACAACGCCATGGGCCATGTCCCCGTTAGAGACAAACTGAGTGAAAACTTTTTTCTACAGGCGCATAGAAAACACCAGCTCATCTTGTTCTGTCCAAATTTATTCTGCAAAATGGGAATCCGGATTACATCGATGTTCCCAAACTAAAACAAAACGTATAAAAGCACAGAAACACCAGAATTGCTGCAACCAAATATAAACTGGATAAAGAAATTGCTAATTTCTTACTTATGGAACCTTTTTTTTTTCTTCTTTTTTTCGTTCTAATTTATTGCTGTTGTCTAACATTTAATGATTTATTGTTACATGATAGGAAAACCGCATAATGTGCCAATGAAAGCAGTCTTGACAAACTCCAGGAAATAATTCAGTGATAAAACAGACTTATCGGGAATACAATGAGAATAGTCAAGCATACAAAAGTAAATTCCAATTGGATTAAATATGTTTGTTTTCAAATGGTAAGAACAAAATGGCGATCAAAGAACTTCCAGAAAATATATTGCGGTTTTTTATTCCAACACAAAGAGCCACATGGATGTGGAAGTTAATGAAATATAAACGTATTTCTTCCATTTTTATACCATTTGGTCTTATTCCATAGTTCATGATATCTGTCTAAATGTGGCCTTCTGGAATTTCCAAAACTTTTACAGTTTATTGAAGGATTTCTTTCTATATTTAGTTGGACGGTTAATCAACAGATGTTCCAATAAAATGAATTCGAATGGCTGTTTTTCGTTTATGTCTTTTTCTGTTTCAATTGGCAAAGAAATTCAAATGTTTACCGGACGTTTCCATGGCAATGAATGTTGATACAGTAAAAGATATTAATTGTAGATATCATAATGTGTTACAATCATAGTCTTTTTTTTTTTAGTTCCAGACAGCAAAAACCTGTTCAAAGTCTAGAGTTTTCCATTTATTCTTTGATGATGGTTCTTACACACAAAGGAAAGATTAACTGTCTGTCTGTGATCTGTCTTTGTTTACACTGATGTTCATGAGCAGCCAGGATTGAGGTGAGATCTGTCGATAGGTAATTGAACTAACCTTAAGGGATGACAACAGTATGTTCTATGATCAACTAGACCATTATAATGTTATAAAGAATATTATAATGTTATAAGGACAGAGACAGGAGGGTGCAGGAGTGAGGGTGGGGGGGGGGGGGGGGAGAGAAGGTGTGTGGATGTCAACTCGCTGAGAATTGCCATGTTTGTCCATAGTGCAGATTTTGACAGCATAAATCAATCATGCTGAAACAGTGTTCTGTTCTTCATTTATCTTTTTTGTTTCCGTTTTTACCTCCATACGAATGAATGAAAAGGTCAATGAATTAGAAAGGTTCTTCATCAGATTTTTTCTTGCAAAAATTCACACCTCATTTTATTGTTAAATGTAAAATTGTTGTCTTTCCGGTGGCGTTAATGAGAGTTATCTCCCTGCATTAGTCATACCAGTCGCTCTTTCGATCTTTTGTTCTAATAATAATAATAATATATACATTTATATAGCGCCAGGACTAAAACATTAAAAGCTCTAGGCGCTGTACACAGTAAAAAATCATAAAAGCACATTCAAATAAACTTACACACACACAGACAAACTAGTTTTATACATCCATAGCAAGCTATAAAATTCAGTTTTTAAAAAGAAATGTTTTTAACCTGTTTTTAAATATGTTTAGAGAGGCAGAATTTCGAACCTCTTGTGGTAAAGAATTCCACACACAGGGACCAAAACAACTAAAAGCTCTATCTCCATAATTTGATGTTTTACACCTGGGAACAACCAGTTTGTTTTCTGTAGTAGATCTTAAAAATCTATCAGACTCATGTTTTTTCAAAAGTTCCGAAAGATAGGAGGGAGCTGAACCTTCAAGACATTTGTAAACCAAAACTGCAGCTTTAAATTTTATTCGGTTTTCAACAGTAAGCCAGTGAAGTTGGTCAATAAGGCTTGAGGCAGATTCTCTTTTTGATTTTCTAAAAATCAGTCTAGCTGCATTATTCTGAATTATCTGAAGGCGTTTTATTTTGTTGCTCGGAATTCCAAAGAGCAGAGAGTTACAATAATCAAGCTTTGAAAACATAAGTGAAGTGATAAGTATTCGAGTTGCCTCTTGGGATATGAATGGACGAATAGAGCTGATGTTTTTTAATTGAAACATTAATGATCGACATAATGAACTTATTTGATTTTCCATGCTGAGATCTGATTCTAAAATTGTGCCTAAGTTTTTAACTTTATTCACGTTTGCTACAGTGCTTTCACCAAGATTTAATTTTACATTTTTAATTGCAGTAATTTGTCTTTTCTTTCCAATAATCATAACTTCTGTTTTGTCTTCATTTAGCTTTAGTTTGTTTTGGTTCATCCATTCTTTTGTGTCCATAATACACTTTTCACTATCTTTTATAACATTGTCAACATGACCTAAAGTCGTACCAGGGTGATATAGTTGGACATCATCAGCATACTGACGGTAATAAAAACCATGATCTTTAAAAATATTAGACAGGGGCCCAATGTACATAATAAAGAGAGTGGGACCTAAAACTGAGCCTTGTGGAACACCATATGGCAGTATGTATTCTTTTGATTTAATGTTATCTGTTACAACAATTTGTTTTCGGTCACATAGATAGGATCTGAACCATTTCAGAGCTATACCAGAGATCCCATAGGTTGCTTCTAATCTGCAAAGAATAATTTCATGATCTATAGTGTCGAAGGCAGCTGATAGATCAAGAATGTTTAAACACGAAACCAAGCCCTTGTCCAGTAATCCAAACAAATCATTAACAATCCTCAATAAAGCAGTTTCAGTGCTACAATTTGCACGATATGCTGACTGGAATGATTCACAGAGAGCGTTATTGTTTAGATGACCAAGTAGTTGTTTTAAAATTACTTTCTCTAAAATCTTTGTCATAACTTCTAGAAAGTTTACAGTCACGAACTTACAGCTTTACAGAAATAACTTATAACATTATAGGTCCACTCATGTTCCAAGGCACACACAATTTGTGTGGCATTCTCTGAGAGACTTCGTTACAACTCAGGCCGAGATAAAATGAATACAACAGATACAGAAAGGGAGGAGAAAAGTCTTCAGCTTATACAAGAGATCATTGAGCTTTATGTGATGCCCATCTCTGCCATCTGTGGGATGGTTGGAAGCGTCATCAGTATTACCGTGATCACACGTCAGGGCCTAAAGAAGTGCTCAAACATTTTACTTGTAGCCCTAGCGACAGCGGATCTTTTAACTCTCTTTGGGATTCTGCTTAAACTTGACGGACGCTACAGCCATCACATTGTATATGTTAGATTTGTTAATTATAGAGATTACGTTGTGTATTTGATTTCAGTAACATTTGAACGTGTGGGGGTGTACATTTCACTGACTTTGCCAGCGTTTATAACCCTTGAGCAACTTATTGCCGTACTTTACCCTTTGAAGTTTCATCTGATTTTCACCCCGCCACGCATGTGGACTGCTGTGATTTGCAATTATCTGTTCTGGGCTGTTGTGGCTGCGTACCCAAATATCTATTTTGAATTTCGACAAATCAACTTGGATGGTAAAAACGTCGGTTACCATGTACCAACCGCCACGGTTGTGCGGTGCATCAACAATGACCTTGACGGAACCTTGATAGAGTTTATGAACAACATGACAGGCGGTGTACCGCTGGTCGTTGTCAGTGTGGGCTGTGCCATGATAGGAATAGAAATCAAGAGACAGTCTCAGAGACGGAGAAAATTGATGTCCACAACGGCGGCCAGAAAAGACAACCGGGTCTCTAGTGCAATTTCCAGAACAACGGCAACATTATTGTCTGTCTGTGTTTTATATATTGTTGTAAGTGGAACGGCTTATCTCTTGTCAGTCTCTTGCAGAGAAATCGTCAATAACATCTATACAGTCACATGTAGGGTTAGATTCTCAATAACGTCTAATTTTCAGTCTCATCAGCATAGGAAATTTTATCATTTATGTTGTCGTGGACAAAACTTCAGAAAACAATATTTCAGGCAGTTTTTTGGTGCTTTTTCCGGCAGGCGTGACCACTGACTGTGAACATTTTCTCACCCAGCACATACTATTGCCGCAGGTGTAACGTCTGAGGGTGAATATTTTCCACCCACCACACAATTTTTCCGGATACTTTCGGTAGCTCTCTTACACGGGTCCTTGTCGGTGTTTGTTCTGGATGTGAGTTTTCAAGCAGATCCAGTGATGATGTGAGAGAATTTAGTTGCAGGTTTTGATGGGTCAATTCCACCCAGTATCTCATGGTTTTGCAAATATAAGAAATATATTCTGTGAGACAACAATAATAACAACAACAACAACAACAACAGCAACATCAAGAACAGCAACATTCATGATCAAGCTGGACATTTAGAACTTGCCCATGGTCCTCAGTTGATCCGGCGGTCAGAAGTGGCAAAAGACAATAACGGACAGACAAATTGTGCATCAACATGAGAAATACACAATACTCACACATAGGGCATCCAGTGGTCATCCTACCATTATGATGTCTTTGATCAATACCGAGCTATAACTAATTAAGTGTATTTTGAATACGCTGTAAGGGACACGTTGAGTTCTAGGCAAGAAGCTCGTCTCTCATGCCAGAGTTACCGGTTTCGATCCCCGGCAGGGAAAAAAAAGTCCTATTCCTATAGTAGGTAGGATCGAGCACCTAGTCTTCTCGGATAAGGGAAAACCAGCAACCTCGGAGGGCCTGTGTGCACGTTGCACACGTTAAAGATTCCTTGACAGTTCATAAACGAGAAGAGCATGCCCAACGAGGCCGCTATCAGGGCAAAATTCTAAAACACACAAAAAAAAACAATCCCAATCACAAAAACACACAGAAAAAATAATAACAAGTTAAATTATCTGCTTACCGTCGTCTCAGTGTGAGCTGACTGCACCAATAGCCAGACACTATTAACTGGACAAAACATCTTTAGTATAACTCTGGCTACTCCCACCACCATCACCCCAAAGTCAGGAGCTGTACTCGATTGATGTATTTGTCAAGACATCAGTAATATTAAATGTGTTTGCAATTTGAAAATTTAAGTTATTTTGCTTTTAGTTTGACTATACGTGTTATGTGAACTCTGTAATTTTGTTTTTCCCGATGGAGAACACGACTGCCATACAAGGTCAGTCAGATGGCGTCCCCTGAAAAGTTGCGTCAAATGATTTGGTCAGTCAGTTTTCAAGAAAGTTCTGGGGCGAAACGCTCCAACCAACGTAAGCTTAAGATAAATTTCAATTTGGTACGAAATTAAAACGCAAGCAAAATAGAAGAAAATCGTGGACAGAGACGTGCAAAGACAAACATGAAAGAATCAAATAATGGAAAATAAAGATAAAACTGATCCAAATCTATCTCATGACACGTCAGAGACAAGGCAGAAACAATTCCGGGTGTGAATTTTGAACGCATGGTGAACTTCAGTTGTGTCAGATCCCTCGCTTGCTTAGAGACCATTTTAGGTCAAGTCTTCAACCGAGAGAATAGAGCAAGAGATATCCAATTCGAGCAATGCTGGTGAGAAACTACAAAGTGTCTTACCTGGCCACTATCATTTCCTGATTTGGTCAAGAAAAACTCACGTATGACCTTACGATTGCTCTGTCTGTGTGTCTCTTGCCTTCAGACCAGGCGCACACGATTGGTTTCTTAGACATTCTGTCCGAGAAATTATTAAGTTACCGGTAATTAAAATGTTAAGTGTTTCCTTTGGAGAGTAAAAAAAAAACCACCCGTGAGCGTGTGGAAAGATGGACATTTGATTTGTTCCGGCAGTTTCTGGGACTAAAAAAAAACACACGTGAGCGCCTGGTCAACGACTAGAATGTTTTTACACAATGTTCTGCGAAACGTGGCCCTTGCTGACGCAGCATGTAACATTCTCTTGGTTTCAACATTTTATGGTTTGTTTGCATGCTTGGAAAATGGGACGTCCGTGAAGTGTCATGTTTACTGGTGTAAACGTCAACAGGTTTGATCACTGGTCAGTGAGTTCCCTCCATCAATCATAAACATGTCCGGTGAAAATCTACTCTCATTCTAGACTCACCGTCTGACCATCCCACTTTCTGTTCCCCGCTTTCATCCATTTTCCCGTCTCATTTGCAGTAAATTTGTACAAGAAATGACGGGCCAGGGGAGATAAATCAGATTAGATTTTTTTTCTTCTGGCGTGTCTGTTCCAACACGCGTGGCCGAGAGTCCATCAGCTGACCAGACTGGCCGTGCTGAGGTGGGAACATGTTTGACAAGGTTGTCGTATCCATTCCACAAGTTTTTGACTTTTAGAAACGTCGGGAGGCGTGTGGATGGGGGTGGGTTGGGGGTGGCAGCTGTCAGGGGACTTATTGTTTAATCTTATCACAGGTTTGGCTAGGTTTTGCTCGGGTATGCCCGGGTTTGGCCGGCCTCCAGACATTGAACTTCCCATAAGAGGCACAGAAATCGGGCTGAGATACAGAAATTTAAATTCAGAGAGGCCAGTGAGGGGAGACGAGGCGGATTTCACAGGAACAATCTTTACCACCCAGACACAACCTGGTTTTTTATGTCAATTTTATTTTCTTGAATCTTTTACATTATGAGACCCCCCCCCCCCTCCTACCCCACCCCCCCTGTCCCCCATTCCCCGTCTCTGTTTTGCCATAAACTTTCTTTTCCAAAGTTCTCTCGTTATAGGAGCGTGGTATTTTACATAGTAAGTTCTAGCTGAACATTGAGCACAGGGCAGTTGATCTCTTTTCAGCTTTATCATTGAATACGGTCCCCTAGCAACATCGCTTTTGAAACTGCAGCCTGATACAGACATACACACACGCACACGAATGTATAGTTCATCTTTCACAGTTGGTGGACGAAGAAGTCAAGCGTCCAGTAACCATGCAGTTCACATAATTAGTTCATCCTTGATTGTCTAGCGTCAGCTCTCAACCTTCCTGAAACGTTTATACGACTAGCTTTTCTGAGTACTACCAGCGAGTATTTATGTGTAGGGAGATCTCACTTTCACCAAATCGCGAAACTAGGTCGCTGTCCGGTAACTAGAATTGAAATAGACCATCTTCACCAAAGATAATGTGCATATCTGTTTACTGTGGTTTGTTCATATTTTTGGGCTGATTGAAACTATTCAGAGCCGTTTGTAAGTTCTTACACTAATTGAAAATGTACTGACAGGTATTGTTTACCGCCGTGACCTACTTTCCACTCCATGCTAACAATGATTTGATAGCGCCTCCAGTGTCTCGCAGTGCAAACTGACCAACAGTGAAAGCTCTCTATACACACATACTCTCTGGCACTATTCATCTTGTTACACTGAAATCTGGCCACTTG